>JALDQB020000065.1:162500-250842 GCA_024416835.2 Perccottus glenii
CATTAATTTTCCATAATTCTGTTTTGTTTGGACTGTAAAGGTTAAGTATATAGCTTTGTAATCTGACATATTGCTATTCCAGTTTATTACCCGGTGCCTATCTATAGTATTCATCAGAAAGTACTTAATCCCAGAAAGTACCTTATGAGCAGCTGAATAATGTCTATAGTCTCTCTCTGATGGATGCAGATCTCTGCAGACATCACACAGGCCTGCATCCTTTATTACAATATTAAGATCCTTGGATTTAAGGTTTTTATATTTTTACTACTTGTTGTGTCTTTAGTATATTTTAATATCCTCTTACTCATTGTTTTTTTTTTTGGTCAAATATGTATAATATTTATAATGTAAGTTAAGCAATGTTTTGTCTTCTGCTGGGGGTGCATAAACATTTAATAGTTACATATCTGCCATATTTATTACAATCTTTCTCAGTCATTTCAAAGTTAAAATCAGTCAAAATTAGGGTAAGAACAGCCGCTGATATTATTTTAGCTTTTAAACTGCTCTTTTGACATGATTTGCTTGTATAAATATTACGTTTATTTTATCCTTTTTCAATTTTGTTAACACCCTGCCCCTCTTTATTGGGCTGCCCCAATGATTGTATATATAGTGTATGTCATTTGCCCATTGCTCCCCCATTTGCTGATTTTGACCTTACCACAGTGCAATAAAATTGTGGTTTCATTCAGGCTTCTTTTGCTGTTACTGCAAAGTAAAACTAGTTCTCAGATAGTATAAAAAGACGTATTAATTAAAATAATTTAACTTAGCTCTAGACACCAGAGGCATCTTTTGTACCAGGCTGTAAACATGATTTTTATGTCATTAGATCTCTGGTTTTGTTTCTGCCCTCTGGTGGATGGAGGTATATTGCTGTATGGTAGTGCCCTTACTCGAGACCCTTTTCAAAAGGGTTCTAAAAGAGAGCTCAGACTGGGTTTGTGTAAGTTTGTTCTGCAATGCTGCTAGCTTTTGTTGCAGATATTGTTTAATTTCCTCCTTTTAGACATTTTGAGTCATCTTGGCCTTTTTAATGTTTTAACCCCACACAAATAAATTCCGATGATGAACAATATCTTATCAAGTTTTGTTGGGTATTTCCATCAACCCTGGAGCTTGGTCACCGAGCATGTCTATCTCGTTATGCCATCACACAGAAAGTCCTTGTAAGTCACTTTTAAGTTGTATCTTTGCAATCTCACTGAAGCTTGGAAGCGGCTTATGGTCACATTTTACCTGAATGTCTTCACCAAATACGTACTGGTGAAACTTTTCAGAGCCATAGACCATATACAAGAAGCTCTTTTTCAATCTGAGTGTACCTTTGCTGACAGTCAGTGCTCTTGACCCATAATCTACAGACTGCCCCTCCTCTAGAGTAGGACTGATCTTGTTCCTAATGAGCTTGCATCAACAGTGTGACTGGTTTGTTGAGATCATAAAACTTTAGTTTTGGAGCACTGCTGACGAGCTGTTTGAGTTGTTCAAAACTCTTTTCTCCCAGTGCCACTCCACATCTCCTTCAAGCAGCATCCTTAAAAAGGTGCGCTGTTGTCTGACAGGTTTGGATACCAAGAGACTGAATCAGACCTAAAAACCTTATCAGGCTGTGTCAGCGCTTTCACTTTCCCTCATCTGGTTTCAAACTGTTGTCTGCGAGTGTATTTCTGATGTAGTTGGGTTTTAAGTTGTATTCCTTTGCGTTGCGAGTCTCCTCATACTAGCAAGTTATCAATGATGTTAACAACACCATCCAAATCCTCGATCATTTGTGCAATGGCTCTCTGAAACTCCTCTGGCGGTGAGGAGATGCCGAAGATGAGGAACTGATAACTGGGGGTATTAAATGTACAGAGCTTTGAGCTTTCCTCAAGCCTGCCAAAATCTCCGGGATATAGCCCTGAGAAATACTTGGCCTTTGGCAAACAGGAACTACTCCACCATGAGTTAAGGGTAGTGTTCATGTTTTCTTGCAGGTTCAGGTCTTTTAGGTCCATGCAGATGTGTATTTTCTGGGGGCTAACTACAGTGACCACACTTTTGACCCACTCTGTAGGCTCTGTTTGTCCTCACTCCCATTTACTCCATGTGTTGCAGTTCGACTCCTGTCCCTTAATGCCACTGTGATTGTTCTTGGGGCGTGCACTACAGGTGTGACTGTGTGGTCTGTCTGTGATGCAGGTAAATAACCTGGTCCATTAAACAGATCTGCGTAGTCATCATAGATAGTGTTTACTGAGCCTAGCTCTCAGGATGGTAGGACTTTTCTGTGTGATTTCAAACTCAATGTTGTGCTTTTGACCTTTGTTCTCACAGGTCAGTGATTTCTTGCCCATTGCTGCCACCTTCTGGCCAAAGAAGGGAACAAGTCTGGTTTTACTTGCTCTGAGTTTTCCACAGACTCTTACACTTAAGTGTCTTGACTGAAACTGCAACAGTGTCCAACTTAAATGTCACACTTTCTTTAGAATCTTTCCAGATCTTATGTTCTGTCTGTTTCTGAGGATCCATTGTAGAAATGTGCTTTTTATGCTTCACTCCGACAGCCCCTAAAAACCTTCTTTCGGTATTGTCTCTGTTGAGCTGATTTTATGGCATAAATTGCACAATTGACCAAATGCAGGATAGTTTTTTGTTCCATGTTTAAGTCCATCTTTTGAAACGTGTCTTTTTGTTCAGCTTTTCCTGTTTTATCTCGTATAGGGGATCATCAAGTGCTTCGAATTCAGTCTTTGTTTTTTAAACTTGTGTCATATTCAATGGATTCTGCTGTTTATGTGCTCACACATGTTAGTGTAGAACATGTGTGTGCTTCAGTAAGTAATGTCTATTTTACTTAATAACATTTTACAACACTTATGAAAAAAATTTCTCTCTCCAGCCTGAGCAGCTGTAACCTGTCAGAGAGAAGCTGTGAAGCTCTGTCCTCAGTCCTCAGCTCCCAGTCCTCTAGTCTGAGAGACCTGGATCTCAGTAACAACGACTTGAAGGACTCAGGGCTGAAGATGTTGTCTGTTGGACTGAAGAGTCCTCACTGTAAACTGGAACAACTCAGGTCAGGAGTCTAAAACTTTACTTTAATGTTACACACTCTTAGTTTGTCAGAAAAGCATGTAGCATGTACGTTGCATAACTGGTTTTAAAATATTTGTTTGGGTATATAAAGACAACGTAATAAAACAATACTGGTAGTATCTATTTAAAGGGCTAAGTCAGAAGAATAGGTACGGCTCAGGGAGAGAGGAGGCAAGAGACTGGTTTTTGCTTTTAAGTTGGTACCATGTATTAAATAATATAACACACAATAACATACAACACATAATGAATAAAGAATGGCCATTCAGTGAGAGCGGACTCCCATATTTACAATGTCTCAATAATGTACAATTAAGTTAATGTCCACACAATTAATCTGAAGCACACAGATTATTTACAACAGATTAAACACAATGAGACAGTCCGTTGGAAAAAACAATGGGTCGTAGAGGAGTAGGTGCTAAGTGTGCAAAAGGAATAAACGTCGGCTACTGGAGCCTCCTACCAGCCCAGACAGAGCAGGGTGTCGGGGTTCCGTGTAGGAATCTCCTCAGAAGCGTTGCTTCAGGTTCTCTTTTCCATTCTTTGGGCTAGAAAGCCTATCTTAGCTCGCCATCATAAAACCTGGCCATTTCCGTTTTTCCGTATTAAATGCTCGGCTTATTCGCGGTGTTTAGGCAACGGCAGTTGGCTCCAGCAGCAAACGTTCACTCGGTCTCTACGCATCTACCGGTAGCTTCCGGGTAGCGCTTAATAAAGGGCGATAATTGGTCGGTCTTGACCACGTGACCTAAGGCCCGTAACCAAAGAGTAACAACGAGCGAGAGGATGCAGTCAACAGGGTTTTGACACCCGTGTTACAAGCATCCTAATGGATTAAGTTCTCTTTGGAAAAGACAGATGCTTAAACCATTAATAAAAACCTTTGTCTGCTCTGTAAAATAGTTCAGTTTTACAAAGGTTGACCAAGGCTTTTGGTAATTTTTTTAACTTTAACTTTTTAACTGATGATCTGTATAATGTTGTGTGTTTGCAGACTCTCAGGTTGTATGATCTCAGAGGAAGGCTGTACTTCTCTGGCCTCAGCTCTGAGGTCCAACCCCTCCCATCTGAGAGAGCTGGATCTGAGCTACAACCATCCAGGAGACACAGGAGTAAAGCTCCTGTCTGCTCTACAGGAGGACCCCCTCTGCAGACTGGACACTCTCAGGTATGGACCATATGTTGATAAAAGAAACAGATATGAAGAGCCAGGCTGTTGTGGGTTGGTTGTGCTCCATGCTCCTTGTCACTGCCTTTTAACATCTAGCAAGTACATGCACTCTGTATAAAATCAGTGCAAAGCAGTGAGTACAGAAATCAAAGCAAAGCAGTGAGTACAGAAATCAAAAACCTAAACATGTAATGATAAAAAAACAGCTGAAAGCCTCGTCTGGTTCAAACAAACAGCATCAGCAAGTACACCTGCTACTTACCTGTTTAGCTTAGCTTCTTCTTCTGGTAGGATTTGGATTACTTGTCCTCAGAATTCTAAGAAACAATTAAAACAACTTTGGATACTGTTGTTTAACCATCCACAACTCACTCCTGAATTTTGGAAAAACTTGTGTAATGTCATGCACCAAAACAGATTTGAATAGCAGAAAAAGAGACCATGTGTGCTCGACAGTATATCTCTTTCTCCTAGAGACCCAGGCCCAAACACAGACTCTGTTACAAACATTCAAACCACCAGTGTAGAGCCGGTAGGGAGCTGCACAGCTGCGGTAGAGCATGAGCTTACACCGGGCCAGATCAGTAAGCTAGCAGAAGCTTATGAAATGTGATCTTAACCAACTAACCCTTTTGCAAACATACAATTACAGCTGTGGTCTCTCTGATTATAACATGTTCCTAATCTCTAGAAAACGAACATAAATGAGTTTAACAATAACCAAAAGGTAATGAAGCTAATAATTCTTCACAAAGACCTAAACTTGCAAATGAGTTAATAAAAACTAACTGGATGAAGTTTTCCAACATAATCGAGTGAATGACTGTGATCTATTCTCTTCTACAATGAGTAATAATTTAGATAAGTTCTTAACACAAAGTAAAAGACCACAAAGAAAAATACAGCTCCCATGGGTGAGTGATACAATGACAGTTTATCAAAAAAATAGATTTTTCTCTCAAAACCAGAAATGACACAGACTTACTTTTATTTAAAGGATTATGAAATCAAGCAGGGATAGAACTGCACTGCTTAAACTCAAACTATTTTATGAGAATGTTAGCTGAAGGAAACATTAAATTAATATGAAAACAAATAAATAGCCTAACTTAACATCAACACAAAGTGTAAATAAAAAATGTAAAAATGTCCTGTGGGAAGGTGGCCTTCAGGTGTTTGCCGACAACACTGTGGTTCATGTGGCTAAACCCTGCTGTACGTCTTGAGAAAGTGTCAGTTTGGTTAAACAAATCCTGTCTGACCCTGAACACAAAGAACAACAAATTTTCTATAGAAAAGACACAGAGCAAACAAATGAAACATTGAAATGAAAGGACAACTCATTGAACAAGTCCAACAGGAGAAATATTTAGGAGTGATATTAGACTCTCAGCTAAATTTTAAAAGTCACATCAAAAGCGTGTCTCTAAAAATGAAGGCCAGTAGAAGTAGTTTCAGGACGACCAGGAACTGTTTAACATTTGAATGTGCTTATGTCTTTTTAAATACAATGAGTCTTTTCAAGCTGTTGCACTGCACCACTGTCTGCTCTCAGACCAAACCTCCCTAAATCCTCTTGAACAGCTTTATAATTGTGCTTTTAAAATTCAGACAAAAATAATGCTCAACATTTTAACAAGATACTGAATGAACATCACTTAGACACACTTACACTCACATGACTCTCTGTATCTAGCAGGTTTTACAACTCTACCAAATCTGGTTTTGTATTAGAGTGCCTCTTTAGATCTTTCAAAATCTGTGTGTCAGGTGCATTAACTGAGTGCTCAGGTGAGCTTGTTTGTTCTAAATGTTCCTGAGTTAGTGTCTGGTCCATGTGTTGGTGTAAAGGTTTTCTTGTCTGTTCTCTGCAGATGTTTTCTGTTTCTATAAACTCTTCCATCCGCTGTGCGAACCACAAAAGAACATGGCTGCTCATGTTTGTTTATTGTTATTTATGCGACATTTATGTGTGTGTACAGCATGTTGTCAAAATCATTAGTAAGAGGAGGAGGAGAATAAAAACATTACATTGAGTTTACTTTTGAACAGGTTTTTTGCTTAGGTTCAGATCCTGGTGTGGCTGATATTATTGTTGTTACACATTAATTGGTTACATACACTGTGTTATGTTGGAGGTTATGTTTGTATGATGTGTGTCAAACTCAAGTGTTCTAGCTGTGATCCATTAAAAGACCAGGTCTGTCTGAGGCTGATGGATGAGAGGGCTCCCCCCAGGCACCAGCCCCAACCCTTGTCAGTCCTAGTTAGTCTTCTCATTGTTGTCAGTATTGTTTTTGTTATTTTAACACCAGAATGTCCATAAAGATAATGAACAGGACCGGTGACAAAGGGCAGCCCTGAGGAAGTCCAACATGCACTGGGAACAGGTCTGACTTACTGCCGGCAATGCGAACCAAGCTCCTGCTCCGGTTGTACAGGGACCAAACAGCCCTTAGCAAAGGGCCCCGGACCCCATTCTCCCAGAGCACCCCCCACAGGGTGCCACAAGGGACACAGTTGAATGCCTTCTCCAGGTCCACAAAACACATGTGGACTTGTTGGGCAAACTCCTATAAACCCTCCATCACCTCTGGCTCAGAGGCTCTCATTCACAGGAAGTTATCCCCATTGTCTTGCAGTGACACATGTATCGGGCTTTGTGTCCATGTCACATTTGGTCATATGATTATTATTATTATGTTATGAGTATTAAGTACCGTATTTTTTGGACCATAAGACGCACTTTTTCTTCACCAAATAGTGGGAGGAAAAGTGCCTGCGTCTTATGGTCCGAATAGAAGACCATAAGACGAGTTGCAGAGCGGCAGCGGGTGAGGGAGGACCCGCTGCCGCTCTGCAACTCGTCTTATGGTCCGAGTTGCAGAGCGGCAGCGGGTCCTGGTGTTAGAACACTTATACATTTCTTATCCTGCTAAAAATATTTATTTAAAGTTTATCAGAATACAGTTGTGCCTTTATTTGATATCTATGTTATGTGTTACCACCTCATGCTGTGTGTGTGTTCTGTGTGTCTACTGTGTGTGTGCATGGTCAAAACCACCTCTCCTCGTAACCAGATGTCTTAATTATGGAGTGTTCTCCAAGACAGTCTTTGTTTGTTTGAAAGTCACTGATGTTGTCCCATTTAAAACAGCCGGACTGGTGGTCTTATGATATCAACTGTTCATTTTCTTCGTCTTCTTTGTCTGCTTTAGCTCCTCCCTCTGATCTCGTTCTCTGGTTTCAGGCCTGGGGCTGAGATGGATGAGGGCAGAGACACATGCATCAAGAGACGTGTTAGATCTGTTATGTATGCATTGTGTCTGTAATTATATCTAAATTATTATGTCAGCAATGTCTCTAATCGTCTAAACATCATATGCTGTATAAGCTCTTCAGTTTGAACAAAACAAAAACAAAACAAAATTTCTCCATATCTGACTGGTTTGAACCATAATTTCATTTACAACTCATTGAGTTGTATTGATTATGATAAAAAACAATCACAGCTAAGATCTCTCTGCTTACAAGTACTTACATCAGCTACATGATGTATCCCATCCTCGCCGCCATTTGTTGTCAAGCAGAGAGAGTCCAAAAATTTAGCCAGGCAGATAGATTGGTTCATCCAGGTTTATTTAGATATCTGAGTTCAGCCACACACATGCCGAGACTGCCTGACTGGCTGAGCCCGAGCAGTAAGAGCAATGTCCTTTTATACCTTTTTAACAAACATCATCTGATTTACATCAACTGTCATCACATATGTTGGGAGAAAGAAGCGGCTTCGGTTTACATGACCTCTGACCTAACCCCTATGGTCATAAAACCTATTTCTATAAGAAGAAAGAAACAGATAGGGAATTGGCCCCAGAGTTCATTAGCCTGGGGTCACCCTCCATGACCTATGTCTTTTCCCTATGATTAGATCAATCAGCTTATCTTTCCTGGAGTCACATTCCTATGACCTTTTCCCCCAGTCAGGACGAAAAACATACATTGACATAAAATTAAATGCTATCAGAGGCTGAAGTCCTGTTTGTGAAATAAAACCTACAGTATGTGTGTGTTTAAAAGCTCAGCAGCTGCTGCAGTTTGAGGAAGAGACACTCACTGACCAATCAGAGCCTCAGTCTCATACATCACACATGCTCTTTGTAGTCAAGCAGAGAGAATCACAACAATTTAACAAGGCCGATAGGTAGGATCACTCAGGTTTATTCCCAGATCTGGGGTCAGACACAAGCATCCAGAATCTGACCATGAGTACAAAAAGACAAGTCCTTAAATACCTTCTTGCAAATAGCATTGTTATTACTATCCTATTGTAGAGAGTGGTCCTTTTCCCAGGAAACTATAACCATATTAGAGAGAGGCATCTTGATAGGTTTATAATTTATTTCATATGGAAGGAGCCTTGCGTCTTGTGGTCGTATACATTGACTCCTAATCATCCGCACAAGACTACCATACAAGAGAAGAGCCTATGTAATAAGATAAACATCTGATCATGCATTGTCAAATAAAATAAAAATTACACGATATCACTCTTCTATCATTTAAGACTCTTTCAACATTGGAATAGTCACAGACTGCTGCACTTAGACTTGTGATCGATTTGTTTTTTTTTTACAAGAACTGCTTAATATCAGAGATGAACACATGCATAATTATGGCATAAATCTTTTAAATCCTCAAATAACTAACTCTAAATCTGAACTGTTATATTTGAAAATTCCATTTGTTTTTGATGTTTTGGTGGAAAACTGCTGAAGTTTTCACAAAAAAGAACCCTATTACAAAACATTTTTTTCTTTTGTTTCATTTGAAGAAATATTTGGTGACCTATTTCCTCAAAGCAGCAAAACCATTTCTGAACCAAAAATCAAAGTATGCCCTAATCTTTATTCCTTTGTTGACCCAAATATACAAAAACTGATGTGTTTTTCTAAATTGAATTGTTTAAGTTTAATTAGAGTTTAGTGAAAAATCCTGTAAAACTGTGTTAAATTGACTGGAGCTCAGAGCTGCATGTGATCTGAGTGAACTTCTGCTGAAGTTCAGATTGATAAATGTCAGAGAACACATGTTTGATAAATGAGGCTCAAAGAGTGCTTCAGGAGGAACAATGAGATTAAAAAGAAAAGCTTGTGGATCAGACTGATGTAATGTCTCTGTTTTCCTTCAGACTGGATCCTGCTGGAGTCCACTGGATCAGACCAGGTCTCAGGAAGTGTAAGTGTGACAGTCTCATTGATTTAGACCAAGACATCTCTGAACCACAGGCTTTGCTCTAAACTCACAGAAAGATTTCAAAGCTTCAGAAATATTGAAGCTCAGTTTGTCTTTTTGTACAAACTGCAGATGTTTCTTCTCTTCCACTTGATGTAAAGTGAGTTTTTTCTCTGAGAAATAATGATTGTAAATGCTGTCATTGATGTGTCACTGAGCCTGACCTTTTGTTCACTCAGACAAACCCTATTCATTACTGGACTTACTGGACTTACAATGGATCTGTCTCTGTCCAAACTCTGAGCCAGACACAAATTCAGGGACAAAAGTCATTTCTTTTGAAAACATTGAAACATTTGTGATAAAGACTGTCTCACAGAGATGTATGTATTTGCCTCAGAACAGATGAATATTTAGATCTGAGCCAGACAACAGCTCTTTAAATGGAATCAACTCTGTTTTCGATGCATCTATTAATAATCGGTGTCATAATCAACACTGTTCTGAAGCTCATGGCTGTGTGAGCCATACATTGACTTTGTTTGAGAAGCTGTGAGGATGCTTATTGTCTGGTGGCTTTTGAGAGTAAGCCATAGGTCCTTAGTGTTAAATCTATCAGACACATAGAAAAGAGCCAGGACGATGCTGGTGCTTAGTTTATTCTGAGAAACAAGGCATTATGGGAAGGAGAAGGCCTGTATAAAAACATGTGTCATGGAGCTCATTGATGTGTGATTGTGACTTAACTCTTTCCTGAGCCTTGGACAGCAGTGACCTTTTACTGTGTAGTCCACAGGTGTCAGAACTGACTCTAGAGTTCTTATTAAAGGAGCTCCTGAAGAGTCCAGTTTGGAGCTGTTTAACTGCACTAACCTTTTCGATCAAACATGTAGGAAGAGTCATGTGAAGGATTCTTCTGGAGACAATAAGCTGTTCTCCTCTGAGCTGTGCCTCTGCTGTCAGTCCTCCTCATCACTAGAACAACAGCAGATATCACACAAACACTGGCAAAATGACAGCAGCTGTGAACAATCTCCTGCAACACAGAGCCACATGCTCTCAGCCACTGTCTGCACCAAGCACCATCAGAACGACTGCTGCAGCTTCAACCAACTTTGTTCCTGTGTTTCCAGAGAATAGAACAACTATTGGAGTCAAATGTGTCAAAGAAATGTGACTGATGTACATTTCCATGAAGCACAGAGAAGTGAATAAACTCCTGTGTAGTGACGTCAGAGGCTGGAGCTTTAGGAGCTGCTTTATGTCCTACAGCAATAAACAGTAGAAGAAGAGTTTAAAGCTCCTCCAAACACAAGTGTTTCTTCTAATATGACTTTTCCATCAAACAGAATCTTGTAGTTGTGTTGTGAATCTTGTACATTTGTGTTAATCTCATGTGTTCAGAGAGGACAGAGGACTAACTGCAGCTGTATTGTGTCTTCTCTCCATCAGATTTCTGTGAACTCACACTGGATCCAAACACAGCTCACAGAGAACTCAAACTGTCTGACAACAACAAGAAGGTGACACTTGTGGAAGAGGAGCAGCCATATCCAGATCATCAGGACAGATTTGAGAACTGTTCTCAGCTGCTGTGTTCGACTGGTCTGACTGGTCGCTGTTACTGGGAGGTCCAGTGGAGCGGAGGGGTTTCTATATCAGTGTCTTACAGAGGAATCAGAAGGAAAGGACACTTTCCTTCCAGTGATGATGACTGTGTGTTTGGATACAACGATCAGTCCTGGAGTATGTTCTGCTCTAAAGGTCGTTACTATGTTTGGCATAATAAAAAACACACCCCCCTCCCTCACTCCTCGTCCTCTTCTGGGACAGTAGCAGTGTATGTGGACTGTCCTGCTGGCTCTCTGTCCTTCTACACAGTCTCCTCTGACCAACTGACCCACCTCCACACCTTCAACACCACATTCACTCAGACTCTGTTTCCTGGGTTTTGGCTCTGGTCTAACTCCTCAGTGTCGTTGTTAACTCTGTGGGACTGAGAGTGTCCTCTTGTAGAAACATCCTCACTGCTGATCAGATAGTCCAGTCTACCTGACCTCACACACTCACACATGTTAGAAAAGATTAGAAAAGACTCCAAACACACTTCAATGATCAGAGATGGACTTTGTATTTTTACTTTGAGCTGGTCTGATTGGATAAAACAGAGGAACAGTTCTTTTCCAGTTTCTTTGACAGAGACAGATCCCACAGAAACAAACTGATGACATCAATCTCATGTTGGTCTCATTGTGTTTGTAGAGAAGGATCAATCACAGCATTTGTCTCGACAAGTGCTTCTGTACACTTCATTAATATAAAGGTGGATGTGAAATATGACAGAGATAAATGTGATTTGGGTTGAAATCCTGTGAGAAATGACAATAAAGTGAAATGAGAAAACACTCCACAGTAACGGCCTCATTCCTGCTGCTGTTCATGTGGAACCTGTTATTATTGGGATTTATGGACATGTGGGACGTCTTACAAAACCACTATATTGTCCCCAAAATGTAGAAAAGCACTTCAGCTGAACTCCTCACCTTCCCACAATGCACCACGAGTCTTTGGAGAATAAGTCCAATACGAGAGGAAGTGCTTAGAGACGGAGGTTTTCAGTTTAAATCCAAGTGTATGTTTGTTCTATCAATGGAAATATTCTATTGTCATATTGTTTGTGTCATAAATGACACAGTTGAGTTTTCAGTTGGTGTTGCTGAGGTTTTAACTCAGTTGTCGTCACTATTTACTGAGACTATATTAAGTTGAGCTGTAAATAAATGTGTCAAATATGATCTGAGCTTTTCTAAATCACTTAAACACAACACACTGCATTCATCAGAAAAGACAGGTGTTTATGTCACTAATTCAACTGTTCACAACTGCTTAGAATAAACACAACTTAAAGAAAGAAAACATTTCCATTAAAAGTGTCATTTTATTTGGATTGAAAAAGGGGGCGGGGCTTTTGAAGCTGCAGCTCGGCCACTTGAAGCCTGTTCCAAAAGACGCTCATGTGGAGTTGGACTCTAGACCTGACTCTGGAGCTGCCTCTGAAGGAAGGATCCTGAGGCTGTTGCACGAAGAGAGTTGAACAAACTCAGAGTTGAGTAAGTTTGGATCAAACCAAACAAATCCAAACCTGGTGCAGTGAACGCAGAAGATAAGTGCAACTTCATGGACCAAGGAAGACACAAATCCACAAGGACACTGTGTTCAAAGACTTAAAAAGAATAAAAAATGAGAAATAAAACACTTTAGAATGTTAAAAGTGAACAGTTTTAAAAGTGTAAAAGAACAAAATGTGTTTAGTTCAACGAGAACCAAGAGTTTAAATCTGAACAGGTCTAGAAACAGGAAGTTAAAATATAGGTCAAATTCTGTGTTTGAGCAGAGAACAGGAAGTCATGACCAAATCTGGAGGCACACAGACCCAGGGTCACACAGAGGTCACAGAGGTCACTCTGATAAAAGGCTTTAATGGCTTTGACGTCATGGCTTTATCCTGTCCAAAGACAACCCAGTCTCCAAAAAAAACATCCATAATTAACTCTTTTACATTCTCACATTACGTTGACTATGATATGTTCGTCTGTAATACTGTAATACATAATCCTGTAATACATCCAGAGAATACTACTGGATGGAACATCCTCTCTTCATTAAAGAAGTGCACTGTGCACAAATTGTCTGTTTTAGAATCTACCTGGAGGCCAGTGTTGAGCTCAGATGGAAACAGGGTTCTGCTGCAATGGACAAAAGTGGAATATCCAAAGAGCACACATTACCTATGTTCTGTGAAACTCTATATTTGTCTTTCTTATTAATGATGACATTCACATAAGATTTCTCAAAGGGGTGTCATTTTGAAGCAGACGGAGATAGTTTTGGTTTTAATTCAAGACGGAAACATTGTGACGTGACACCACTCTCCTCTTGTGACATGTTCAAAGGGAAATCTTTTTAGAGCCTAACCCTGCTTTAAACTTCTCCAAAACTTTATCCCTGACCTGTCCGCTGTGTTCTTTGGACTTCATGATGCTGTCTGCTTTCCAATCTTCCCTTAACAAAGCTCTGAGGCCATCACAGAACAGCTGTATTTGTCCTAAGTTTAGATTACACACAGGTGGATTCTATTTAGTCATTCACTCAACATTCCATCATTCAACAATCATCAGACAACTTCTGAAGGCAGTTGGTTGAACTCAGAGAAAAGGACCTGAATACTATTGCACTCTGCAGTTTTAACTGTTTTTATTTGTAAAATAAATGTTTAAAATCATGTTTGATCTTCTTTTTACTTCACAATTCTGTGCCATGTTGTGTTGGTCTTTCACGAACAATTCCAATAAAATATGTTTATGTTTGTGGTTGTAATGTGACAAAATGTGGAAAAGGGCTAGAAATACTTTTGCAAGACACTGTATATTAGCATTTTGCATCAGTTTTTCTGTTTGACACTTTTTGTAGACTTTCCATTGCACCTTACGAACATAATGCAATCTTTGATTGTACTGTAACAATGTCCGACAAAGTAACATCATTTAGTCTAAGATCTTTCAATATAATAATGTCATGACAAAACCAACAATACACTCATTCAAAGATTCAAAAAGTCTCACAGGGTTGACAATTGTATTAAGAGACACATTATTAATGAATAATCATCAAACTTTATAGTTGTACTTTTGTAGCACTGCTTCAATAAGAACACTTAGGGCAGGGACTGTTGGAAACTGGGCCTTTTAACACACATTTGTTGGAACAAGGGACAAGTTTGAAAATGGATAGGGCCTGCAGTAGGCCTATAGTCGTCCTAACTTTCATTCATGTTCTCTAACTTTCATTTGTGTGTGTATTACTTATGACTAAAGTCTAAATAAGGTGAACTATCAAAGAGTAGTGAGTTCAAAATATGCAATATTTATGAGTTTTCTCAAAACTTACTTTGAAGGACTAAAAAAATAGTTATATTTTAAAAATGTATGGTATCTTTGTGCTTGAATAATGTGTGCTCAGTCAGGATTGATGAATGAAAATACAGAGCTGTCAAAGGAAGACGACGACACGTTAGTAAGTAGGCCTATAGTTTCATTGATTTATTTTTAATATTGTTAATATTACAAAGTGTATAACATTAGTGACACTGTTTTAAGGTTCTTATATAGAATGTAGTTATAAAATATAAGGTTTATGTACGCTAGGCTCATTGTGATTGTAATGTGGAACTAAATGATTTCCTCTGTTTTCACGTTAGCATCACTTTTGATTAATCGCTGTATTTATTTGTCACTCATTAAACAATGCCAGGCTCAACAAAAACACTTGCCCCCAACTGCCAAACCAGCATTGGGGTAGCATGTAAAAAGTGCCCTCAATTTAGTACCCCACCATTTATTGTTTACTCTTTTTAAATCATAATGACAACAGAAACTACCCAAATGCCCCTGATCTAAAGTTTACATACCCCAGTTCTGAATACAGTTTATTGCACCTTTAACATCAATGACACTTAAAGTCTTTTGTGGTCGTTGTGGATGAGGCTCTTTATTTTCTCAGATGTAAAGCTGTCCATTCTTTTTGGTAAAAAGCCTCCAGTTCCTGTAAATTCTTGGTCTGTCTTTCATGAACTGCACGTTTGAGATCTCTCCAGAGTGGCTCAATGACACTGTCATGTCCCAACCTCGTGTTCTGTATTAGTCAGTCTGTTTATGTAGTGTCTTTTATTTCCTGTGTCTTATTGTGAAGTGTCAGAACCCTGTCTGTCTGTCAAATTGACTTCCTGCCCTTGTGTCTTTCCCTCCACTGTGATTACCTGCTCCGCCCCTAATGTGCTGCACCTGTGCCTCGTTGTGTTTCCTTTATAGTCTGTGTGTTGTCACCTGTTCAGGGACAGATTGTCTTCACTCTTCGTGTGAGGGCGCTGCTTATTTTTCTTGAGTTTATTTGGACTGAACTTATAGTATATTCCTCGTGTTTAGTGTATTGGATTTATAGTGTGCTCTGACCTTAGCCTCGTTTCGACCTCGTCTTTTGGATTATGATTCTTTACTTTTGCTGGAAATAAGGCAATAATTATTACTATTATTTATGGCACCTGTCCATAAAGAAAAAAGAATAAAAAGACAATCAGTTTAAACATTATAACTGGGTTTTACATGATTTTAATTGATTTTATTCAAAATACTTTTTAGAAATGAATTAATTTAGTTTAAGTATTTATTAATATAGTATTTAAACATATTTTAACTCGATAAATTGATTGTAGCATCACTTTTGTTAAACATTTTACCAATTAAGTCAAACATTTAATAAAGATTTAAATTAATGTAATAGATTATATGTTTTAGTATATTTAAACTCATTTAAATTACATTCAATAATTTAAGTGCATTTGTAATTAATTAATTAAATTAGTTTTATAATGTATTGTTTTATAAAATAAAAGGTGCATTAAATGTTCATAATTTTAGTTCCCAATGACAGACATTTTATATTTGACAGATGATAATTAGTCTGTAAACTAAAGATAGTAGAGCTTTTATTTTAATACTAAATACCCATTGGCTCAGTCGGTGCACACTTGTTGATCACGTGGTGTAATTAAACCAATTAAAGTGATGCTTTATTAAACACAAACACTAAGCATTTCCAAGAGTTTACATCAAGTTCGTCCTTCAACCGGAAGGTTGTTGGTTCGATTCCCGCTCTTCCCACAGTTCATACTGTCGTTGTGTCCTTGAGCAAGACACTTAACCCTTGCCTCCAGTGTTGTTCCAGCTGTAACACTGGTGAATAGAAGCTTAATGTGAGTCACTTTGGATAAAAGTGTCTAAAGCTAAATGAATAAATGTAAATTTAACAAAAGTAAGACGACATAACAGGAGGAGCAACTTAGCAGCAGAAGCCTACAGAACTGTGTGAGTGTATGTAATTCTTGTCTCTTTGAGCTTATAGTGCCGTGTTACTGCTGAGAAACCGCGCAGTGTGTTTACTACGACCGTGTCACGTGGTGTGCCGGTGTGTAGTCTCAGCTGTTAGCGGGCTAGTTTCGTGTGAGTTGTTTGTGTGTGTAGGCGTGACCAACGCCAGCTCCGCTCTCCTATATAACTCCGTGATTAATCGAAGTCACCAGGAGGAGCAACTTAGCAGCAGAAGCCTACAGAACTGTGTGAGTGTATGTAATTCTTGTCTCTTTGAGCTTATAGTGCCGTGTTACTGCTGAGAAACCGCGCAGTGTGTTTACTACGACCGTGTCACGTGGTGTGCCGGTGTGTAGTCTCAGCTGTTAGCGGGCTAGTTTCGTGTGAGTTGTTTGTGTGTGTAGAGGCGTGACCAAACGCCAGCTCCGCTCTCCTATATAACTCCGTGATTAATCGAAGTCACCAGGAGGAGCAACTTAGCAGCAGAAGCCTACAGAACTGTGTGAGTGTATGTAATTCTTGTCTCTTTGAGCTTATTGTGCGTGTTACTGCTGAGAAACCGCGCAGTGTGTTTTTACTACGACCGTGTCACGTGGTGTGCCGTGTGTAGTCTCAGCTGTTAGCGGGCTAGTTTCGTGTGAGTTGTTTGTGTGTGTAGAGGCGTGACCTGCTGAATTCAATTACTTGAATAGAAGAGTATTTAAGTGGGAGTAGCCACCGCGGCAGCGGTCGTGGCAGCTGTCATCGCGTGAAGACCGGAGAGAAAAAAGACCATCGACTCTACCTGCACGCGACTCCACCGAGCAGCCACACACCCACACAGGACCTGAGTATTGCACTTTTTTAGTACTAATTGTTTGCACTTATATTCTATTATCTCTACTATTACTTTCTTCTTGTATATTTTTCCTCTTCGGCTCTTCAATGTGTTTTCAAATTACTACTGTCATTTCACCACGGAAATTATCATCTGTTTCACGCAAAAGGCGACGCAACCATAATAATCTGCATGTTGTATCACTGTCAATAACTGCCCCTTCTACTTTCCCAATAGGCTTGTGGAACTGCCAGTCTGCTGTTAAAAAAGCTGATTTCATTACAGCTTTTGTTCAACATTCTGGTCTTTCAGTTGTAGCACTTACAGAAACATGGATCAAACCAGAGGACTCTGCCACTCCGCCCTCTCCCATAATCACACTTTCTCCCACAGTCCTCGCCTCACTGGAAGGGGCGGAGGGACCGGACAACTTATTCCTACTGACTGGAAGTTCAAACAGCTATCACCCTTGTGTGACAACAGCTCCTTCGAGTTCCATGCTGTTACCATCACCCACCCTGTTAAAAGTCATTTTGTAGTTATCTATCGGCCCCCAGGTCAGCTTGGACATTTCTTGGAGGAGTTGGATGCGCTTCTTTCATCCTTCCCGAGGATGGTACCCTCTGGTGGTATTAGGAGACTTCAACATCCACCTTGAAAAGCCACAGGCTGCTAACTTCATTAACTTAACTGCATCATTTGACCTCAAGCAGGTTTCCACATCGGCAACCCACAAGTCTGGTAACCAACTAGATCTTATCTACATAAGATACTGCTCCACTCGCCACACTCAGGTCACGCCACTGCACACTTCCGATCACTTCTTCATTACTCTCGACCTTGACCTAACTTCTCCAGACACTGCAATTGTTTCACCGCTGGTCACTTTCCGACGCAACCTGCGTACACTCAGTCCCTCCCGTTTTCCTCTGCTGTCTCTTGGCGCTCCCTCTTCTGAGGAGCTCTCTCTTTTAAACACTAACACCGCCACCGACACTCTGTGCTCCACGCTTACATCCTGCTTGGACAACTTATGCCCCTTACATCTAGACCAGCCCGTACATCCTCGTCTGCCCCTGGTTATCCGATGTTCTCGAGCACCGCGCCAGCCTCCGGTCAGCTGAGAGAAAATGGCGCAAGTCTAAAGATCCTACTAACCTCTCTATCTACCAGTCTCTCCTCTCTACTTTCTCCGCTGATGTCACCTCTGCAAAAACTGTCTACTACCATTCTAGGTTAATAAACTCACCTGACTCGCGCACTCTCTTTAGAACCTTTTCCGCCCTCCTTTGTCCGCCTGCTCCCCCACCTTCATCGGATTTAACAGCTGATGATTTCGCGTCTTTCTTTGTAAAGAAAACGACCGCCATCAGCAGTCAGTTCTCTGCGCCACCACCTGTCGAGCTCATTCAGACCCCTGATATGTGTTTGCTCACTTCCTTCTCTCCTCTAACTGAAGCAGATGGTTCCAAGGTCATTAGTTCTAACCACCCTACTACCTTCCCGCTGGATCCCATCCCCACACATCTCCTTCAGGCCATCTCTCCATCTGTCGTGCCTGCTCTCACCCACATCATCAACTCATCTCTTTCCACTGGGTCCTTCCCCACAGCTTTCAAAGAGGCCCGCATCACACCACTACTGAAGAAACCCACTCTTAACCCTACTCTGCTTGAAAACTACAGACCGGTTTCCCTCCTTCCCTTCATTGCCAAAGCTCTGGAGCGAGTTGTGTTTACTCAGCTCTCATCCTTTCTCACACGGAACAACCTCCTGGACCAGAACCAGTCTGGGTTCAAGAGCGGTCATTCCACGAAACTGCCCTGCTCTCAGTCATCGAAGCTCTGAGACTGGCAAAAGCAACATCCAAGTCATCTGTACTCATCTTACTGGATCTGTCTGCTGCTTTTGACACTGTTAATCATCACATCCTCCTGTCCTCTCTCAGGGCGATGGGTGTCTCTGGAATGGCGTTGCAATGGTTCAAGTCTTACCTCTCGGATAGGTCATTCAGAGTATCCTGGAGAAATGAGGTCTCTGAGTCCCAACATCTCAATACAGGGGTGCCACAGGGCTCAGTGCTCGGACCGCTACTCTTTTCCATATACATGACATCCCTTGGCTCTGTCATCCAGAAGCATGGCTTTTCCTATCACTGCTATGCAGATGACACTCAACTCCACTTGTCATTTCATCCTGACGATCCGACGGTCTCTGCTCGCGTCTCGGCATGTCTGAGCGACATCTCACTTTGGATGAAGGACCATCACCTGCAGCTGAACCTTGCAAAAACAGAACTGCTTGTGATTCCGGCCAATCCAAAGACCCACCACAACCTCTCCATTCAACTAGGCCCATCAACCATTACACCGTCCAGCACTGCCAGAAATCTGGGAGTGGTAATTGATGATCAGCTAAACTTCACAAAACATGTCACCAGCACCACCCGGTCCTGTAGATTCATCCTCTACAACATTAGGAAAATCAGACCTTTCCTATCAGAGCACTCCACGCAAATTCTAGTCCAGGCTCTTGTCTTGTCCAAACTGGACTATTGCAATGCTCTACTGGCTGGACTCCCCGCCTGCACAACCAAACCTCTGCAGCTGATCCAGAATGCAGCGGCAAGAGTGGTCTTTAATGAACCGAAGAGAGAGCACGTATCTCCTCTATTCATTAGGCTACACTGGCTCCCGGTTGACGCCCGCATCAAGTTCAAAGCTATGCTCTTGGCCTACAAGACCACCTCTGGTGTCCTCGTTGTCATTCTGTGCATCGACTGTTCCTCGAGGCAAACAAAAAGGAAGTGCACACCTGGCTTACAATGGCTAATGCCTCAAACTTTTCTGAGGCTGAACAAAGCTAAATATATATATAATACAAGAGCCAAAGAGCCAATAAAGACTATTTGACTCAAGTAATTGTAAAGGTTTCAATGTTTCCCAGGATCCTGTCTGTGTCAGAGCCTCTCATCTCTCACCGTTTAACGGCAACAGAGGAAAAACTAAAAGCAGGCAGGATCTGGTGTGAGCACAAAAACATGCTCAGTGGGTGACATGTTTGGTTCTTTTTTGTATTTGACCACAAGTCTTTGTAAGTCCAGCAGGTCCTCAGTATTCGTTCATTTTCTTCTGCTTGATCGGCTCTTTGCTGTGAGGCAGGAGCCTAAGCCCCGCCCAAACACACGCAGGCCTCACTATCCACATTCTCCACATAAATCTAGCTCTGACACACTTCAGTGGGGCCCTGCTGCTGTCTCCTGTGAGCACTCAGAGCGCTGGGGACGTCAGGAGCTGTGTGAGGCTAATGAGGAGTGTGCTGCTCAGACCCCACTTCTTTCAGCAGTGCCACACATTCAGTCGTGACGTTAGCACTTCTCTGTAACTACGAGCTAAACAGCAGCTGTACATTCACATATATCTAATGATTGAGTTCTATCAAAGGCTTATTTAGTTTTAGTGACAACAGTAAAACAGTTTAGGGAAGATAAATACAGTGTGTAAGACTTTATTTATGGGACCACCTCCTAAATCAGGACCGGGACATGTTTGATCCAGCACCTCTTTTCTTTCAGGACAAGTTTCTTAAAGTAAAGCTTGATGCATAACTCCGTCTGTAGAAAGGGCCCATTAGTTTGTTCAAATGGAATCATTCAGAAACAAAAAGCTACAACAACATGTTCCTTTACTTTTCTTTCCTTCTCGATGCTGAGACAATACTTCTCTGTGTGTCCCCCGCCTCCAGCTTTACAAATCAAGCTCTGCAGAAATGTGTGTAAATACTATGTGCCTCTTCACATTGTGTGAACATCTCAGAGGGAACAGGCTGCTTTATGTGTTTGTGCATGTCTCCAGACGTGTGCTCATAAGCTCACTCTTCCCTTCTGTGTCCTCAGGTGGATGTACTGAAGACTAATCCTCAGGAGAGTCTTGTCCTGGTCACAACGTATCGGCCAATGTCCCAAACCCAGTCCTTCACACTCCCATTCTTCAGCTCAGTGACAGATTAGCAAAAAGTGCTCAGATGCTCATTACTGGCAGAAAAAAGGGAGTGAACCTGGTTTTAAAGCAAAGATAACTAATGAAGGGAAGATTAGCTGAAGGCCAGTGCTCCTACACTACACTGTCCACATGAAGAATTAGAAGTGCAAATAGACATCATCTCAATGTGACGACACATAGCTTTAACAAGTGGGACAAATCCTGTTGTTTATGTCGTCACAAATGGTGCCATCAACAAACGCCTGGAAATATTCAAACTACATGTTCAACATTAATGTTCAAGAATCTATCTTTTATATACAGTATGGGGGGGGGTCGCACAACATATCATAAATGTGTTTTTAAAACCTCCACAATGACACTGGCCAATCAGAAGCTTAAACATCGGTGCTCTTACTCAGATGGATTATTCTATGACATTTTCCATTAAAGCCCTATTAGCTGCCATTATGACAATAACATAAGATTCAAGCTGAATGAAACGAGAGAAGAGCGCAGGATACAAAGGTTAGCAAAATATTTAAAGGTTCACTAAAACCTACCTAACCTTATTTGATACACGTCAAGGGCTAAATATTCTTATCTATTCAAATTGATCTAAAGAAATATATAAAAAATGTATATAATGATAAAAAACTATGTGTTTGACATCCTCAGGTGTCTTTATTTCACAGATCATTCAAATAAAAAGAAGGTATACCTCATTTAAAAGAACAAAAGTAATGTTTAACTAAAGTAAAAGTGAGCTTGGTTTTTAGAGTACGTCTGCAGCATTAATGTCTTCATTGTCTTACACACAATGTGTTTTGTAAAAGGTGACTTAATTGTGGATTATCTGTTCATCTTGGTGAGAGACTGTGATAAAAACATGTCTATTCTTTATTTGGTCTTATGTAAGAGGTGTCACAGTGTGTTCTTTCTCATGTACAGCCTGTTCCTTAAGCCTCCACTGAGTGATCATTAATGAATGCAGTACGTAACCTGACCACATGCTGTAGCACATCTGCACCTATAGGCGCCACCTTAAATAAGACCTGTCACATTATGTGCCAGTATTGGACAAGCTTTGGCTGCATGTGCATGTTCTGTGCATGTTTTATCTGAACGTAATGTGCCATTGAGCCTGATCCAGCTGCATGTAATGTTCTGCAGATTTATCAGTGTTTATATGCATTGAACATATATTCTAGGGGATTAAACGGGGAATAATGATGTACAAGTAATTACATGGTGGGTGTCTACCTCCGAGGGTCTGTCATTCCAATCAGTTCTGTGCAATATTCTCATGTCTGTTCTGTTTCTTAGCCTCAGCACATGATCTGAATTTGAATTAGCCCTGTGTCCTGCCCGAGGACTCCCGCTTATTCACAATAAGACAATGAAATTAGAATTTGAAGACTGGAAGGGATGTTGACGTAATGTTCATAGAAATCAGAGGCGTGGGTCCTCGATGATGGTCCATTAATAAGTTTCTGAATGAATTTGGTTGTGTAAATGGCAGCACAGTACCAGGGCAAATGGACTCAGTGAGATATTGACAAGAGCAGAGAGGACATGCAGGCCTGCAGCTGGAATAGTGGGCAGTAGGACGTACAGGAAAATGTCTTCAGACACACAATGGCTGCTGAGTGTCCCTCTGGTTTCTGCTCACATTGACAGACTAATGCAAAGAATCAACAAAAGAACAGAACAAAAAGAGCATCTAAGGGTCTTTTTTAAGATGATCACTTGGTCTGAGCCTGAAAACTGGTCTAGGGCCTGGATAAAGCTCAGTTGATTGCAGTAAAGTCTCATTTTTAGACACAGGTTTGTGATTGGGGCTTTGTGATGATGAAAATGACTTTATGATAATAGGCTCATCATGAATCTGGGATGCATGCACCGTACTACACTCATTGTTTCTCAGTGTTGGTGATTGTGAACTATTGTTCTAGGAGCTGAAATATTAACATGAGCATTTTGATTTTGATGTTTCCATGCACTGACCCCTCCTTGAAAAGAACTGACTAGTGCTGGCCCCTCAACACACACACCTCTGTTATTCTGCTCCATGTGTTGATGCTAGATTTGTTTTCTTACAAACATTAACTTAATCCATTCTCTACTTGTCTATTACGTCACCCGGAGCATTTTCATTCATCTTTGCTGCAGTATTATTCTGCAGACATATATTGCTGTGAAAGATGAATATTTCTAGTTTAAGATACATCAATCTTTCACAGAGCTGGTCCTGGTTCAACACTTTTCAAAACACAAGCTTTAAGATGAATATCAAAGATGGAAGGCACAGCTTTACTTTGTTCACAATGATTCTATTTGATCCATGTCTTGTAATGAAAGCACAATGGTTACTTTCTCCTAAACCTTATTTTATTTGTATTCTCTTAACAGTCGTGCAAAGATGCAAACATACAACATACAAAACATTATCATAATCTCAAATAAAGGCTGTAAGCTTTAAAAGAAGTCCACCACTATTGGTGCTTGGTGACAGAGACAGTCTGCATTTGTATTCGACGGAGAATATGGTGATGTAGGCTGTGCATAACCTGCAAACCTGTATCCTACCGACGAGTGTCAACCCCAGGTTCCATTGCAATGTTCCATCAAAACTAATAAATGAGTTCAAACCTGAAGCCTGTACAGCACTGATGGCAGTATTGAGTAAATGTGTTAAACTTTGACAAATACAGTAGACGCTCAGTGCAATGTTGTACAATGTGACAACGTCTCTCACAATATTATAATTTAACATCAACCAGCCATAAATAATCTGTTAATATGAGTGTACTATACTGTGTAGGCCTTTTGTTTAGTTTAAATAAACATTAACAGAGATGTTAATAAATGAAGCTAGTGTCAATGTGACTCTAGAGGTCTGAATTATATTTTATAAAAATAATTTGGGCCAAAAGAGAATTTTATTATCAAGTCCTATTCCTTTTCAATCACATAAACACCACTCAAGTAACTAAACTGTCCTGTTTTTTCTTTCTCTGAATCACAGCCTGTGATACACTTGACATCTCTGATTGAACAGTGTGCTTTAAACTGTTATTTATTTATTATAACAAGCTGCTCACTAACTGTCCATATGTCTTTTGTCCAAACCCGGTCTGTAATTACTCAACATGTTTACTGTGAGCACATGACAGTGTCATCTTCCACTCTGATCCAAATCCAAATAGCATCAGTTCTAAAGTGTCACCTGATCTTCAAAATCTGGAGAGCATCTTACAATCAGTGTAAAGAAGACAGAAGCATGTGCTTTCACTCACACAGGAAGCATTTATCCAGGTCAAATACAGTCGTTCTGGACAATCCAACACTTTCTATGACACCAACCTATAAATATGTTGGTGTGCTCCTGGATTATCATCTCTTCTACAGAGAGCACAGTCAGAACCTAACAAAGAAACGACAGCAAACACTGTATGTTTACAACACAATCACATCTGACCTGTCACTTTCAGGATCTGAAACAGATCTACTGCTGTAATCCTATCAACCATCTCATACTGTCTTTCCATTTGGACACTCAGCACTAATGATGTTCTAGAGCCAGTGTCCAGACTCTAGAACAGAGCCTACAAGCTTCAGAAGAGACCTCCTGGTTGGGTTCATCATTGTACAGCACTGTCTCAGACAAATGCTCTCACTTTCCCAAAGAACACAAAGTATCACACATTAATGTTTATTTTCAGATCAAAACAACTCTCTGTCCCCAGCTCTGAGTGTTGTCTTCTCGGCTGTGAACACTGGACATGACCCAATCACAAGATCATGCGTCCTGGCTTTTAAAAACTATTCTGGGCAAAAGTCCTTTTTCACAATTTGACAAAAGTGTGGGACACTATTCCTTCCACAGTTGAAAAAGGCTCCCAGACAGTTTCTATTGTGAGCAGTGACAGGCCTGGCCCTGAACAGGCCTCTGTGTGGATGTGATACAGGAGTGTGTTTCTCTGTCGTCTTGTGTCAAGCCCTTGTTTCTTATTGTGCTGCAGAACAGGAACCTGCTGCAAACCACTTCTTTGAACTGAGTCAGGCCCCATTAACTGGAACACAACTGTTGCTTTTACTTTGTCCTCTTTAATAAATGTATTTTCTGACATGTTGGCCTCTGACTGAGCCACACCAACTGCAGAGGGATTATCACTTTGGTCCTGCTCATCAGCCCCTCCCCGCTCAGGCACTCTGGAGTTCTCTGTGTGGACAGGACGCACACTTGTCCCACGTGTCCACATTCAAAACACTTGATGCTCCTCGCGCTCACATACACTGTATAATGTCTGTTTTCATGTTTTAAAGCAAAAGACACTTGAAGTGAGCCATTGGGATCATTTAAATACATGAAGCATTGCCTCATCAGTGACTGGACGTGCTGTAATCTAGTGTCTTTGCAGCCCAGACACACACACAAGTCCCATTATTCAAAATACATGTTGAATACAGATGTTTTACTGAGTCTTATAAGTCGACAGAGATGATATATTACAAAGTGTAAAGTCCATCATTTAGGAGCATTAACACTGAAGGATCTGCCACCTACAGAGGACAACTGAAAATGTGGATGGACCAAAGAGCGAGCTCAGATGATGTGAGAGCGGGGGCAGTAGAAGGAGAGTAGCTCAGAAACCATTTAATGCCTTAAATGTTAGAAGTAAGATGTTAAAGTGAACGCCAGTGAAGCTCATGCAGCAACAGAGTAATGTGAGCAGAACGCCAGGTGGAGCTGAGAACTCTAGCTGCTGACCTTTGAACCAAGAAATAAAGCATTGCAATAATCCAGATGTGATGTGATTAATGCATGAATTAAGATTTCAGCAGCAGCTCGAGTGAGCCAAGATCAAAGATGTGTAATATTGTAAAGATGGAAAAAAGAGTTTTTAACAACACAAGAGAGATGAGAGGGAAAAGATAACGTTGAGTCAAAGGCGGCAGGATATTTGATGACTTGTGACAGCGTTGTGAGAGCGGTGGTGAGAGTGAAAGCACAGGACGAGTTTGTTGAGTGAGTCGAGTCAGCTGACATCAAATGTGCTTTTGAGTCACTTGAATGAGGGCTGTCTTTAACAATGGATTCAGTGATTGACTTGAGTTTGTCTGAAAAGAATGAGAAAAGCTCTTGAGCAGCACATTGGAGCCAGAGAGAACATGTTGTGGAGGTTTACAGATTGTTTACCAGAGTAAACAGTGCTTTAGGCCTGCACATGGAACTCTTAATAGTAGAAGAGAAAGAAGAGGATGGAGCAGCATTGAGGGATGTCAGGTGTTGATCAAACACTCCTTAAAAGCCACAGAGTGTTCAATGAGTCCAGATTTTCTGAACAGTCTTTTCAGGCGACAACCTTTCATTGCTCAAAGTTCAGGAGTGAACCAGGCTGAGACATGGGAAGAAGGAACTGGTCTAGTTTTAACACAAGCATGCTTCTCAGAGGTTTTGGAAATAGTATTATTGTAGATACAACAGATTTCTGATGGACAGTTAGATGATAAACAATCTGACAAAGGTACAAACTCTTATTGAAACAGAAAAACAACTGGTTTTACAAAAGGTCAGCATTTGTTTTTTTGTAGACAGAATGACACTATTACAGCCCTCAGAACATCCTCTCATCAACATAAACTCATGACACACTCTTATTCTAACAAACATTTCAAAGTCCCTTCTGTCAGTCCACAATCTGATGAACAGATTCAATAAGGAATCTGTCTGTTCCATCAACTGGTCCAAGTCCCAGACTCTGGCTCTAAACCACTTTGACTGGGACGCTGAGATCAAGGATAGACCTTAGAATCTCAGAAAACAATCCATCAAATATCTCACAATACAGATCTCAACCAATACAAAAGAAAGATTCAATGACCTCTGACCTCCTCCAACAATCCTACAACCTCCCACAGCACAGCCATTATCAATATGTCCAGTTAAAAGAAACATTAATAACTTTAACAACTTTACCCCCCACTGCTCTTAAAATGACACTCATTCAAATCCACAAAACCTTTATCACAAATCTATAAATGATTGAGTTTTCATGAGCCCAGCAGCAACAGCGACAGACAAATGGACTCAAGACTTAAATATTAAACACTCACAAATCAACTGGTACATCATCTGCAAAAACACATTTTCTATGTCAACAACAATAAACTAGAGTTAATCCAATCCAAGAGAATCCACAGGAGCACATCACTGATCATCTCATGCACCACATGGGATTTTCAGACTCTAACACCTGCACACACTGCCCACACAAACTGACCACCATCTCCACACACTCTGGCTCTGGACACCAGTCAAAAACCTCTGGACGGGGCTCATGGGAGATCTGTCCAGGATCCTCAGCCTCAACACTCTCCTCGTCCATAGCCCTACTAGGTCACCTGTTCACACTCCAAATTCTGAAACACACAGAAAATCATCTTCATTTAAAAGAACACTGTCAAAAAAAAACAACAATTAACAAAAATGTGAATAAATCCTGGCTCCACCTTTTTCTGGACGACTCCACCTGAAACACTAACACATAATCCTGACTACAACCAAATATGGCACAACTTCTAAACTGTTTGGTAACATTAATGATGGAGCCCTGTTGGACAAAAATGTTCTTAATAAGGAGGCTCGCTGATTTACTTGTTTTTATTTTCTGGCACATTCTGATCTGTTCTCAGGGTCGGCCTTTTATTGTTACTTACTTATTTATTTTTGATCATATGTATGTTTTTAGCTGATCCCAGGTTTAATTTTCTCGAATGACTTTTGCTTAGAGCCAGTGAAATTATTTATTCGATAAATCCTGTATTTGCACAGATTTTGAAGGTTACAGTACTGTTGCTGTATGTATGTTGTATGTATGTTGTACATATACATTTGTACTTTTTCTTGTTGGTTGGTGTACTGTATGTTCTGCTGCTGCTGTGGCACTGCGTCTAAGACAAATTTCCCTTTAGGACAAAAAAGTATATTTGATTTGAACATGACGTCATCAATTTTGAACAAATATGATTTGAGGCCTGACAGAAAGTTTAAATAACACTGTCTTTGTGAACGCATGAACCATAACAACCTTTTTTCTATTGTCAGATAAAGACTTTGAACCATGAGCCCATTGATGTCTTTTTTTTATTTCAAAATGATTTTTAGAGTGTATATTGTGGTCTTCCTTCCTGTCTTCTACTCCCATCAGATCTCACTGTGGCCTGCACCAAGGTTAACACTAGGTTTAGTCCCTTTTGAAAAGAACTCTGTTCCACATGTCTGTTCTCTCAGCACCACATCAGCTTCAGGAGAAGGACCTTTGTTCCACTCTCTGAGAAACTCTGTGTCCTCAGTGCTGTGGAAGAATTCTTATATTCTTTAGGGATTGTTCTTACAGTAAGCATTTCCATTTTTTATATTGATATAATATTCTATATGTACACACTAAATTTAAATAAAAATAAATGTCATAGTAAAATCTCATCCATCATTTCAAGGCAGGTCCAAACTTTGTAAATGGTGCACAGTCAGGACAGAGGCTTTTTACTTTGTGTTTGAAAGTCACTGTCAGTTGCACTTATTGGAGCGAAGATGGTGAAAAGCAAGAGCCAGACTTAAACAGGCTGATCATAACTTCATGAGCTGTTCCAAAACTTTAAAGAATCTTGAGTGTGTTCAACAGTGTATTAGTGTTTACATTAGTCTAAATGTAGTCAGCAAAGTAAAGCTAAGTCTCAGAAACTATAGAGCTAACTGCAGTTTTCAGAGTCTGAATCCAAGATGATAGACAGCAGCAAACTTAAAGATGAAGTATCTTCAACAGTGAAGTGACGCAGGAACAGTCACCAGGTCCTGAAAATAAAATAAACATATAAACATGATTTTATTTCTTAAATTAGATCATTTTAATGACAATAAAATGATAGATTATCACACACCTCATGTGTTCTTGTTAGAGTATTTAAAACAAGTAATTCCACTATAACAGTAAAAAAAAGAATAACTGAAGAACGGGACTAAACACATGACCTTGTACAGTTCATGGTGCTCTCACTTCCATCTGGATGTTAGCTGGAGTCATCAGTGGACACACTTTTCCTCTTTATTGGTGCAGAGCTAGTCCTGGGACACTCTGGCAGCTCCATTAGTGTCTGTGTCACATGACACAGTCCTATTAGGAGTTCTGTCCTGGGCGGCTGCAAAATCAAGAGTTTAACAAATGATTTGTTATCTTGATTATATGATGAGACCCAAACATCTGGGTCCACAACTCACAAAAACTGCACAATCCCTAAAAGATGCTCTGCCTTTGCACAATCAGCCTTTTCATTTCAAACCATCAAAAAATGGAATCAGATCCTAGACAGTCTGAAGTTCTAAATCTGGTACAAAGCATATCTTGTGAGATTATTGTATTTGTACATGGTGCCTGAAAAATAAAGAATAAAAACTAAAGTAAACATACAAAAGCTTCACAGTATTCAAACTCACCTTTGCTTCTCCCAGTAGGCTTCATGTTTGCCTGCACACCTGCAGATCTGCAGCGACTGGTTCAGGCTGGCACCCAGTTTCTCTGGTCATCTTAGACAAAAGAGTTTAAAATGTTCATAAATAATGTTAGTGACACGAATATCCTCACAAAGCAAAGAATCTAAAGAAAACATCTAAACACAATCACTCACTGTTGCCACAGCCTACACTGTTAGTGTCCTACTGGAGTCTGAGTCAGCACTTTTCTGTGGATCTACTTTTATTGTAATTTGACTCTAAACAAATATTCTATCCTCCGTGAAAGCTCTAGTCTTTTAATCCGTGTGTACTGTCTCTGGGTCGGTCTGGTAGCTGCAGCCTGTGATACACTGTCTCCTCTGCAGCTCCAGCTCTGCTTGGTTTCCTCCGAGGAGCAGCGATACACAACGTACACTGATGGTGCACACTTTCACGTTCAATCAAATTAGCAAAGTTGACACAAAACGAACAAGTCCAAGACAGTTTTTGAGTCTGTGTTGAGTCAAAACTCACGGTGTTACACGAGTCATGAGATGTTCATGTTCACAAGTCCAGAGTCATGAGCCAGTGACAGGTCTTTAGTGTTAAGGGCTGCATCTCTGCTTCAAGTCCAGCAGAGTGCTGTCCGTGTACGAGAAATAACTAACGGAATATTGAGTGATAGAGTAAAGCTAGATGTCTGTGTGTACTGGGCACAGCATCAACACCGCAGCAGCCCTTATTAGTGTTAGCCCGGTATCAGGAGCAGCTGAAGCTCACGTTTAGCAGACTTTAAGTTTAGCACTCCACTAAAGACTGAGGTCTACAGTTTAGAAGGAGCCTCTGTCTCTGTGGAGTACTCTTATCATAAAGAAACAACTTTCCTTGATGATTTCTACTGTTATAATTGACAATATCTTGGAAAACCTCCAGAGTTCCTGATTTCATATTTAATCTGATTTGTTATCGAACAATCTACTTTTTATGCACAAAGGTAAAGGTTTATTAAATTTGTCTCAGAAGTTGGAGAGAGCAGAGCACTGAGGTCAGGTTGTCTTGTGGCTAAGTCCCACGTTAACCTGTAACATTTCAACAACTTGTTTTAGACTTTGGTGTGAGCTTGTAATGGGTTAACAGTAAAAACAGAGCTGTTCAAGAGGGCGCCCAGAACCATTTTGGTGTCTCAGGGAGTGCAGGAGATTATCTGTTAGCCTTCTGACCCCTCCCCTGTTTAGATGTGGGCCCTTTCCTTTGAACAGGTCGTCACGTTTCCAAAACAAGTTAAAGTTATTAATGAAGTGTACTTCTCTTGTCTCACAGGCCTTGGACAGACATGTATTTAATGCAAGCAGCCGATTAAATGTATTGATCCTTCTGTCGATGTTTGGGAGTGGTCCACTGATAAAGGATTGCACTTCCAGGTTTTCAAGTTTATCTAAAAGCCTGGAGAAATCCTTTTTTAAAACCTCTGATTCCCCCTTCCTCGTGTCAACTGCACCCACGTGTAGCATCAGCTGTTTAATCCCTGTGTGTTTGGATATTACCTGGGGGAGGAGTGCAGCAGAGTTTTCTGGTTCATTCACCTTTAGCTCAGTCAGTGGTTGGAATCTGTTTTTTTGCTCGATGTTTGGTGATGTTACATATGCTTCTGTGATGCCAGCATTCTTTTTTTCTGATCCAGTGCTGCTTTGGCTGGGCACCAAGTTTATGCAGGTGGCATCATGTTCAAACAATTTTGGCAAAAAGAGTTTGTAGTAGTTGTTTTTACCCCAGACATGTTGAAATAGATTCCAAGGCTCCAGTCGCTCAGCAGGTCCAATGTGTTGTTGAAAAAGTTATAAGAAGTAAAAACATAAAAATCCAGTTAAAAGAAAGTAAAAAGTTGATTTTAAAATCATTGGCTAAAGGTGGAAATGACTAAAAAGAAAAGTAAAGCTGGCATGAGCAAACAGAAGTGTCAGGAGCAGCAGGAGCATGCATTACCTCTAACCCAGTACAGTTCACATTTACTAAAGTATTTAGGCAAATGTAAGTTCAAATCAAAGTCCACTATTTTATAAAAACAGTCCTTACACACACAGTAATACACAGTGAGCTGGAGAATAAAACATTTGTTTCTGTGATTAACAGTAAATCTCATGTACAGAGGTGAACGGTCCCAACAGCAAGACTTGTTTGAAACATAAGTTTTTACTTTGTTCTGTTTTTGCAGAGCCCCTCTACAGTTACCTGTCTGCTGCTGCTTCTCTGTCGGCCCAGTCCAGTCCAGCCCAGTCCAGTTATCGGTCTGCTGCTCTGTCGGTCCAGTCCAGTCCAGTCCAGTCCAGTTATCGGTCTGCTGCTCTGTCGGTCCAGTCCAGTCCAGTTATCGGTCTGCTGCTCTGTCGGTCCTCTCTGCTCCTGCACAGCTGACACAGCCCAGCCTCGTCTTTCTCAGCTTCATCTGACTTCACATCCTGGTCCATCTACAACTTCAGCTTCTTTTAAACAAACTTAAACTCAATAATCAAATCTTCGTTTATTAATGTGCTTCTAGGTCTGAAGACATATTTAAACTGTATTTCGAGCTCTTAAATCTGACATGATGTATACACTTCATAAGTGCACTGAGTTAATAACTTGTAGAAAGTGTTTTTATTTTTTAAATAAACTTTTAAATAACATGAAAGTAGATAAAAGCAAGCATTCATTCTAGTCTGTCATTGAACATTCAACAAAATAACTAATATATTGTGTCAGCAGGCTCATATTCAGACACAGAATGAAAATGGTCGAAGATTGAGAGATGGAAATTCTGGTCTTTTTTTATGGAACCAGATTGCTCTCTTTCTGCTCCAAACGGCTCTTCATTTAGAACCACTTCTGGCTTTTTTAATTCAGACAAATATTAATGTGATTGAATAATTTACGTGACATATGTGCATTCATATCATTGTTTATTTACACCTTAAAATTTACATTATGAATAAAAAAAAGTAAAACTACCAGACACTACTAAGCCTAAACATGTGTATGGAACATTTTATATAAACTATCAAAATAAAACCATACTAAGCAAATCACACTTAAAATATAAGATTATTAAAGCTAGTTATTTTGACTTTATAAATTCTACATTCTGCCTTTATGTTTGTTATTAAAATGCATCCAAATGCTACATTGTTTACAAGTCTTTCACATTGGTGCAATGATCTACTGCTGCTACAAGATCAGCAGATTCTGTAGCCATCTTTAAAAAACACCTGAAAACACATATCTTCCATCAACACCTGACTGACAAACACTGAATTCTACTTCCTGTCTATTGATTCATTCTCATTAAAAAATAAATGTTTCCCATCTTTAGCTGTGTATACTGTGCTGGGTTGTAACTGACTAGCTTTTGGTGCACTTATGCTTTTTTCTACCTTGTGTTAAATAAAAATGACCATCTATCAATGTTTTTTCAGACATTTGTTTTTATTTGTTAAATTGAAAAAATGAAGTGTTGGACATATTTATTGTAGACCACAGGAACAGTAAACTCAAAAATCTCTTTACATTTAAACCTGAAGCTATTATACATCTGTGTAGAACTAAAACTTGACAGAAATAAATATTCACACATTCCACTTCCTGTTTCCACATTTCATCAGCTCTTATCCTCAGCTGCCGACTGTGACCTGGCAACTTTTATTTCACTGTTAAATGTGCGACATAAACAATTGGGTACAATCAAATGTAATTATAAAACATTATATAAGGCTTAAGAATCTTGTAAATAAACAGACACATGCATTGTGTTGGTGTGATAGAAAACAAAGCAAGCAGTGCCTAAAACCAAACAAAATCAGTAGAAAACAAGGTTCTTCTCTGGAAACACCTCACTATAGAGAATAAAAACAACCCACTGACCAAACAGTCTGAAGAGCTTAAAAAATACAAATAAAAAAATAAAACAGCTGAGTGGAGAGTGAAAAACATGTCCACACAAGCAGCAGAACAGACACCATTAACTTGATATGTTTTAAGTGATAACTGCATCTGGACTCAGACAGAGCCCTGAACAGGTTTGTTTAGTGACAGTGTTGACCCGTTTAGAGACTAAAAGATAAGCTCTACCTTCAGATGCAGCACATATCAAACTATATATAAAGCTCATATATACAGTTGTGCTCAGAAGTTTACATACCCTGGCAGAAAGTCTGTGCATGTGTTCCCAAAAAGCTAATGAAAAAATTCTTGATTTTGTAAATAGAAAATTCAAAGAAAGACAAAATTGGAAAAAAGGTGTGCATGGTGCCACTAGATACGATCCATTATTTTAAAGTGGTTTGGAGAAAATACATTTGTTTATCTTGAAGCTATTGAAACCACTTGTGCTGTAATGTCCTGCTGTAAACTAGAGTCTGGTCTGTTCAGAACGAGAGCTGCCTCTGAGGCTGGACATCAGCTCAGACACTGAGGTTTAATCAAACGTGAGTCTGTTTTAAATCCAGTCTTTTGAGAATAATATTAGGTCCTCATATAAAGGTTGGTTTGGAAATGTTGTGCCTGGATTTTTTATGTTTGTTTTTTGTGCGCAACAATAAAATAGTTATAGATTATGATTATATAAATCATTAGACCCCACATTTACATTTATTTGGCTTACATTAAGCATCTATTCACCAGTGTTACAGCTGAACCACAAACCACCAACCTCCCCCTACTGCACACAGCATTCAATTCATGTTTACTTTAAATGTTAAATGCACTTTTGTGTTTAATGCTTTATTAGTAAAATGAAGACAGTTTTGAAAATACAGCTCATCTTTAAAATCCCCCCACAATGACTACACCTAGTTTAAAATTAAATGCAATAATATTGGCACCATAAATTGTACTGTACCAAACCGAAAACCATGAGAAAAAACCAAGGTACGTATTGAACCGTGGACAGACTGTATTGTTGTATCCCTACAGCTTTTTGTTGTTCATTACTCTGTACGAGCAGATTTGAAATGCTGAGAGCTGTTCTCACACAGATCCTGCAGTTTATACAGCGCTGTCCATCCCAGTTCTTCAGAAGCGGGTAAAACATGTCCATCATGTTTTGGCTAAACAACAAACCTATAGTAAACCTATAGAAATCTATGACTGACACGTCAGATCATTACACGTCCATCCAAGACCCTGGAGCTGAGAGGCGGGCATAATGTACACCTATAAAAACTTCAGGATGCAGAGTCTCATTGTGGTCCACACCTCCCCATTTCCACCTCAGCGTGTTGCTTTAGGTGTCGAGAAGAAGTCTGTTCAGAGTAAAATATCTCTCCACACAGGTCACATGGTATCACCAACTCTCGAGTGTGTTCAAAGTAATGTGTCCTAAAAGAACTTGAATATCTAAATGTCTTTCCACAATGGTCACAATAGTACGGTCTGTGTCCAGTGTGGATGAGCTGGTGTCGTTTTAAACTACCTGCCTGTGAAAATGTCTTCCCACACAGGTCACAGCTGTATGGCTTCTCTCCAGTGTGGATGAGCTGGTGTCTTTTTAAATTACCTGCATCTGAAAATGTCTTCCCACACAGGTCACAGTTGTAAGGCTTCTCTCCAGTGTGGATGAGCTGGTGTTGTTTTAAACTACCTGCCTATGAAAATGTCTTCCCACACAGGTCACAGCTGTATGGCTTCTCGCCAGTGTGGATGAGCTGGTGTTGTTTTAAATGACCTGCCTGTGAAAATGTCTTCCCACACAGGTCACAGCTGTATGGCTTCTCTCCAGTGTGGATGCGCTGGTGTTTTTTTAAATTACCTGCATCTGAAAATGTCTTCCCACACAGGTCACAGCTGTATGGCTTCTCTCCAGTGTGGATGCGCTGGTGTCTTTTGAGACTCTGCACAGTGGTAAACTTGTTCCACACTGGTTGCACGTGCATTATAGAAGCAGTTGCTGTAGTCAGCTTCTTTATTTAATGAGTTTGCTTCTGACCAAGGATCCCTTGTTTCTCTGTAAGAGACAGAAATGTAAAAGTCAGAAAAAGATCACTTTAATACAAGTTCTCAACATCTTACCAACTTGGGTTCAACCAGTTGAACGCAGCATAAAAAAAAAAAAGGCCCTGGGACAAGAAAAGAAACGGCTTCACATTTAAAACCTCGCCCAGATTCCTTTGCTTTAACCTTGCAGAACCTTCACAGACATGTTAAAAAAGAATACATTATTTAGCAACAGTATAATGTATAATAGTTACTAAAATGTAATAGGAATAATATACCCCCACCCTCCTCCGTCTGCGTGCCTTATCTTGAATGAAAAAAATAAATTAAAAAAACACTACCTTTATCAATAAAATTTTTTTTTTTTTATTTGGGTTTGTTATGGTGAAGACGTAGATGAGTCCCACGGTAAGGTTCTTAATTTACTGGTCTTTGTTCCCAATCTCTTATGGTCTACGACCAAAAGGGACATCTTAAATCCAAAAGACAAAAACAATAAGCACTACTTTAGAGACAGTCACCAGGACAAGCTCAGAGAACAGCAGCTGCTCCTCCACATTAAGAGGAGCTGACAGAGGCTCGGTCATTGGTTCTGGAAGCCTTTTGGAGACTTTCTAACACGGTTTAAATAATGTTAAGAAAAGACTGGCTAAAACAAAGCGCCCTCGTGGTTGTGGCTTGTTTTTCAAAGCAGCTCAAACTCTGCAGATGTAGTCATTTTGAACATGGATTACTCCATAGACGTGTAACGCTAGTGAAGACGGGATTAGCTCCGCCAGTTTCTTCGTTGACTACATTTACACTTTTCTGCAGCAAAGCCTCTAAAACACGACCCTTTTAAAATGTGGTCACACTCACAAACAGACAAAGACACGGACAAACCTGGATTGTTGCAGGCGACGTCCCAGACGAGACTGTGACTCTGCAGCGGGAGGCGGACAAAGACGTCTGCTGTGAGCGAGTCTTCGTGTTTACACAGAGACAGAGACTGTAGACGATCCGGTTTGGAGTCAGAATTACAAAAATAGGCGACAAATATTATGACCACGAGCAAATGATTTCAATTCACTTGTGCAGAAATGAACTCTCCACGCATCGGCTCGTAGAAAGACTTTTGGCGGATTGGGGGCGGGAACTACCGGTGGCACTGACCCTCCTGTGATTGGTCACCTTTCGAGTAATCCCGCCCCGTGACCCCTTGACCCTTGCACTATATTGATTTATGGAAATCAATTTTGCTACAGATCGTGGGAGATTAAACAGTACTGGAGTGTGCTGAGGTAATTAATTCTTAAAAATATTTAAAAACGTTTGTTTAGAGCCACAGTAGATCCATTATATACATGCATGTCTTTGGACGTGGGAGGAAGCCGGAGTACCCGGAGAGAACCCACGGTAACACGTGGAGGACATGCAGACTCCTCACAGAAAGACCGGAGTCGGCCGAGAATGTTTGAGTTGGCCGGGTTTTGAACTCACGACCTTCTTGCTGTGAGGCAGGAGTGCTAACCACTCTGCCACGTGCACCCAAAATTTAAGAGACACAAACACCCGGGACCTTTACCTAATGTGTAGAGAATATGTAAATTATGTCTTGTCTGGTTAAATTGGAATTAAACTATTACGAACGTTTTATTTATTTCTTTATTAAAGCAAACAAATAAACATTTACAACTTGCCTGTTACAGGATTTTTTATCGACATGTACAGCTGTCCATCCCAAACAGAGAAACTTGGATCATCCCCTGCATTTGTCTTTGGAACAGAACAGCCCAAACTCCAAATAATACAGTTAACTATGAGGAAATAATCTGAAACAATGAGACGTTCATCTTTGAGGTTAATGTGATCTGAAAAATAGTTTAAATTAAAGAGGAACAGTAATCTTAATGTTTAACTAAAGCAGAGTTTTTAACTCTATTGAATCTTTGTAGAGATTGCTAATGTTTCTAGAGACGACTAAAGTCAAATCCCCCTTGGACTGCCTGTGTGAGGTTGTTCTCAAAATCAGTGGAAGTGTTTAAGTGCTTTATGGGTAATGTAATGGCAGTAGCACATGCACTGACGATTGGAAAACAGAGTGTGTGTTGTCCATATCGTGAGTCGCAGTCATGGTCAAAGTTTACTGTTATTTTGTATCTTTCCTGTTCCGTCTCTACCAATGGTACATGTGCCTGGCCTGAAATCCCCGATCTTCTATCCCTGTAAAAAGAATCAACTTTCAACTACAGTGCTGGCAAAAGAATGATGCAACATCTTTACGTTTTTGCATTTGACATGATTAATTTATCAAAGAAAAGGTAGTTGAGATTTAGGAGCAGAATACAAATATACAAACCTTGGTCCTGCTGAAAGGTTATTATTTTGTATTCCTTCTGCCTTCTCATCGAGCCCTCCTCGCTGAAGTGAGGACAGAGAGCTTGAAAAATAAAGTCTGACTCCACCTTAAATCAGGGATTAAATAAAATATTAAAGAATAAAGTTAAATTAACACAAACATTAAAGTTTACAGTTAACATGTTACGTACCTCTTTTAGGTCTCCAGGAACAAAAAGCTGCTGGAACAGCTGATGGTGTTGTGCCAGTTCCTTGTCAAATCCATAAATGTCTCGTCCTTCGTGGATCTGATTAAGGATGGGACTCAGTCTTACAAGTGAATGCAAAGTGATGGCACTAACATAGAATATGAAAATGCTTCATTAGTTAGTCATTCAAAACAATTGTGAATTTGTATTAACATACTCCTGGATCGCCTTTTTCTGCTCAACATTTATTGGTCCAGTAAAGCCACACACCACAATAGCATCTGATAATTCCAAAAGCTTTTCTCCTTCAATGTTTTCCACCTTAAAAGAACAAATTTAATCTTGATATTGGTACAAAGCAATAACATAATTAAGTGACATAGAAAACTGCATTTTATTTTTTATTACTTCTTTAATCAAGTTGGTGATTTCCGGATCTGTAAGTTCCAGTAAACCATCACTTTGTACTTCTCCATGGCACAAAAAATGATAGGACCATCTAGTGAGAAAGTTTGGTGCAGGTCCTGTATCAAACTAGTGCAAAGATCTCCCACAGATCCTGACAAAAAAACAAACATACATGTTTATGAAAAAGTATTGAGGTTACCTGTTAGCACAATCTATTTCATATATAAAGGCAGAGACTTGAATTTGTTTTCCTGATCATCTGTGATACTATATGTGGGGTTTTGTCCTTCTCTGCATCTCCTTCAAATAAATGTGACTGAATGCCACGCATCATTTCTGTAAGGAGGAAAAGCAATTGTGCTAAAGAGGATTTCATTATTTGTTATGGCCTCGATGAGGAATACAAACCAAAATTCTTTACGAAGGGCTCCTTCATCAGTGTATTTTTCTCCAATAAAAGAGAGTCGAAGGAGGTTCTTTGGAGAGGCTTGCTTCTGTCTGGACCACTGCTTAAGACCCTCTGATAAAGGGCCTCTCTTGTCACATTTATATTAAATGTTTTGGATTTGTCAACCTTTTCTCCAAGAGACTTTAGGATGTCTGATAAGCTCACAAATTACAACAATATTAGCTTTATAAAACAAGACAGCTACAAACACACACTCACACAAATAGAATCCCTGCTGTGGTGCTCAACAGTGTCTTCGGGTGATTCCAGTGTGATGCTGTTGATGTGGAGAGATGTGTATAAACATCAAATTCATTTTTTTAAGGACATGGTCAAAGGGATGGTCATGTGACAGACAAATCAAATTCTATATTGAATCAAATGTAGTAACTACCTCTCCCTCTGGCCACATATGCTGCATGGATATGAATGTAATCTTGTGTGAATTGTTTTTTTAAATAATGGGTAAGACACCGATTAAAGACACAATTTCAAGCAAACAGAAAGAGATAATCATAAGAACCCCAATAACAATTTCACTAAGCAGTAAACATCAAGGTAGTTTGATCTCGTTTGTGTAAGATGTGACAGTGCATGTTTCTTTTGTTCAAATCCATACATGTACTCTAACACATGGGTGCTGCTCTGTCGCGGAGCGCAAGGCATTGCAGCGGGTGGTGAAAACTGCCCAACGCATCACAGGGACTCCACTTCCTGCCATCGAAAACATCCAGAGGAAACGCTGTCTGCGTCGAGCTCGCAGCATCCTTAAGGACTCCTCTCACCCAGCCCACAGACTGTTCTCTCCTCCTCCTCCGGCAGGCGTTTCAGGAGCCTCCGGACTAGAACCAGCAGACTAAAGAACAGTTTCTTCCCCAGAGCTGTGTCTTTACTGAACTCTAACCCTTGCTGACCCCACACCTCTCACAGACTCCTCTCTCACCCCCCACCATGCCACTCCCCTCACAGACTCTCCTCTCACCCCCACCATCCCACTACCCTCATAGACTCTTCTACCCCCACCACCATCCCACTCCCTCACAGACTCTCCTCTCATCCCCCACCATCCCACCATCCTTTGCACTACCGCACCTTTGCTACCAACTGTTCATACAGTACCAACTGTTTACATTTCGCTGTTTGCACTACCTCAAACCTACTATTTACCTTAAGCTAACATACAATTGTATACACCTACCTGTAAAATTCTGTTTATAGTTAGAGACATCTGTATATTACATGTGTGTGTGTGTGTGAGTGTGCGTGTATGTTTGTTTGTATGTGTGTGTGAGTGTGTGTGTGTGCTTGTGTGTGAGTGTGTGTATGTGAGTGTGTGTGAGTGTATGTGAGTGAGTGTGTGCATGTGTGAGTATGTGTGTATGTGAGTGAGTGTGTGTGTGTGTATGTGTGTATGTGTGTGAGTATGTGTGTATGTGAGTGTGTGTATGTGTGAGTGTGTGTGTGTGTGCTTGTGTGTGAGTGTGTGTATGTGAGTGTGTGTGAGTGTATGTATGTGTGTGTGAGTGTATGTGGGCGGCAGTAGCTCAGTGGTAGAGCGGCCGTCCTTCAACCTGAAGGTAGTAGGATCGATTCCCGCTCGCCCCACAATTCATACTGTCGTTGTGTCCTTGGGCAAGACACTTAACCCACCTTGCCTCCAGTGACTGTAACACTGGTAATGTAATGTAAGTCGCTTTGGATAAAAGCGTCTGCTAAATGAATAAATGTAAATGTAAATGTATGTATGTGTATGTGTGTGTGAGTGTATGTATGTGTACGTGTACGTGTGCATGTGTATGTGTGAGTGTGTGTGTGTGTATGTGAGTGTCCGTGTGTATAGCTCTCCCGGTTTAATTCCCCTGTGTGTATGTGTGTATGTGAGTGTGTGTTCGTGTGTGTTCGTGTGTGTATGTGTATGTGAGTGAGTGTGTGTATAGCTCTCCCGGTCTAATTCCCCTGGGTGTATGTGTGTATGGTTGTGTGTGTATGTGTGTATGGTTGTGTGTGTGTGTATGTGTGTGAGTATGTGTGTATGTGAGTGTGTGTATGGCTGTGTGTGTATGTGTGAGTATGTGTGTTTGTGTGTGTATGTGTGTATGGTTGTGTGTGTGTATGTGAGTGTATGTGTGTGTGCGGCGCGACGCGTGTGTATTACATTACATTTAGAGTACATATTCAACTGTAAATGCTGTTTATAGAAAGAGACACCTGTAATTATATTTATGGCACACACTCACCTGTTATAGTAATAACCATCTGTATATTTATATTCATTGTACATATTACCTGTAAATCCTGTACATCTCCATATCCTGCACTTTACTGCTATTGCACTTCTGGTTAGACCTAAACTGCATTTCGTTGCCTTGTACTTGTACTTGTGTAATGACAATAAAGTTGAATCTAATCTAATCTAAAGATTAACCCAAAACAACACTCTATATTTACACTGTAAATAATGATGTCAAGAAGAAATGTAATGGTTAATGTCTGTGATTATCTTACATTGATCTCAGAGTCCACTGGATAACTGGATGTCTACAGGAATAGTCAATAAAAAGTCTTTGCACTTGCACATTGATAAAGCCCGGTCATATTCTTACATTGACAGCTGAGTCATTTGATGAAGTAAGATGTGTTAGATAACTTACTTCTTTATCATCCTCCAAGTCGAGTATTTCATGGTAGGTCTATAAAACAATAACAGAACAATCACTAATTCATGCAGGCTGTGACTATTACAGTGGTGGGAAAAAGGTTTTAAAATTAAAATTTCACACAATGAAAATTCTGTGGAAACATCAGTTTTGTTTCAAAAGGTGTGGTTGCATTAGACAGACACAAACAATTACAAATGATATTTTTGTTAATTGTTTAATCTGTCTGTCATTTCATTTTTGTTCTTTTGCTTTTAAAACCACAAATGTTGTCTGCCAGTCTCAGATTTGCAGTACAAGTGTAAGTGTAGTTCCTACTTATACCACAAGAGGGAGATACCATAAAGTGAGCGCGTCTGCAAGAGCAAACAGAACCAGGTTTGTCAACAGTTACAGGCAGTTAGCAGACAAGCATGTTTGTATTTGTTTTCAGATACTGTCTGTGTTTCAAATGTGCAACAGTCACATCATCAAATTAATCTTTAGTAGTTTTGAAAACTTGAATATTGAATCTTAATTTATTATTTAGTGCCTGAAAACCTTTTTCCATCACGGTTAAGTAAGTAGATTTAGTAGTAAGTAGAAATGGAATGTAGAGACCAAATTAAATAGTACTTGTGTTTCTACAATTCTTGCAAAAAGTTAGAGATATTGAATTTTGGGATAAAATGTCTGAAAGCACCTAAAATGCACTTTAACTTTTACATGTGAACATCATTTGACAATCTCTAAACTTTTGAATGCACATGTCCAACTGTTCAATCTTTCAGACCAACGCAGCAGAACAAGCACAAACATTAGATTTGACACAAACAGAGGCTTTAGTTTGTGGATTTAAGTCATTGTCTGACACTAATTTGACACGATCAGCAAAAATCACAAAGAAAATAACACTGCAATGTACAGACTTTTATACACAATGGATTAGCTTCAAGACCAACAGTTAGACTCAAGTTATAGACCTGAGTCCAAACAAATACTAAAGCACAAAAGACATTAGAAGATCAACATAAATACATAGAGTTAATAATATTTGTGGAGTAAATATGAATGTATAATATTTAAGTGTGTGTGTGAGAGACAGGTACAAAGGCCCAAAAATATATCTTCTCAAAGTCCTTTTAAAGCTTCTTCGACATGAGATTGGTAGAAACATGTCTAACTCATGGACACAGTGCCCTCTGTTGGACACAAACCTCCAATATAACTTTCATCTAAAAGAAAAAGTGAAAGTCAAAGTCAGTGTTGTTGTGTTGGACCTGATGGTTCTAGTTTAAAGTGACTGGACTGTAGCTGCTGCTGAATGTGGCCTCACACTGGAGTAAACACAGCTCTGTTCCTGTTCACACGTCCTTCCCTTCTCTGAGTTGGAGTCAAAAAGAAGTGACCTGTCAATGTATCAAATGAAAGAAACAAGAGACTCACCTTTTGATGTTTTTGAGCTCCAGCACAGAATCTGTGGCATCTGTAAAAGAAACATTTCATTTCATTCACAGTGGACAGTGTTTTTTACTGCTTTAGTGCAAAAGAAAAAGAAGCCATAGTGACACTTTCATTGTGAACAGACTTTGTGTGAACTCTTGTCCTTTTTCTGGATTTGGACTTTTGATTACAGACAGTTTGGTTTTCTTCAAAATAAAACTCCTTCTTCTTGCCTTAGAGGAAGTCGTCAAGTTATAAGAAGCTGAGACTGACCAATAGGACGACTAGGTGTAATTGTTGCTGGTCATGTGATCTTCAGCAGAGCTCTGATTGGTTCTCATAGACCTTAAGTACAAAACTGTTACAAAGACAAATCAATAGTGAATTATAATATTAAAGGCATTTGTATCAGAAACAAATACAGTGTTTGTGTCTGATATAGTCTTATCTTTTGACTTTGTGCAGCGTCACAGAAGCAGCAGCAGAATTAATCCAACTATTGCACAGATAAGTCCAATGATCAACATGACAGGAAATGAAGAGCTATGTTCCTTTGCTGCAAGAATTTATCTCATGTTAATATTTACAACTCACATTGTAGCAGTGCTTTATAAATACACCTTCAAACCTCCAACTTTGTGTTTCTATTTTGAATTAAAAGATCATTCTCACATTTGAGTGAGATCCAACTCTCTGGAGAAGTCCAAATGTGTGGAGATCTTGGGCCTTGTTCTTGTCCTCACATTTATAAAAACCCTCGTCAGACTTGGACACTGCAGAGATGTTGAACTCACTTTGGGTTCCATTTTGGATTAGTTTTCCATTTTTATAGAAAAGGACAGAAGAAAGAGCAGCAGATGTGTTGAGTTTACAGCCGAGAGAAACAGGTGGTCCTCAGTCACAGGATGAACAGGACTCACAAGGACAACATCACCTGTGAAAAGTCACACTTGGACTATTACATTATCACAGCAAGAAAAAGAAGAGGATGGCTGTATTCATCTATTCTATGAAAAATGAAATGAAAAAGTCATGTTGAGGGCATTGCTCAGTTCTCCTGATCCAGACTCACACCAAAACACTGCATTAGTTTTCTCTTTTGGGGAAAAGTCACATTTAGATGTATCTGTCCAGTAGGAAGTACATTGTGGTAAGAAAAGGCCGTTCTGAGAAAAGCCTTTGAGTGTCCACTCTCCATTAGTGGAGTTGGATTGACAGCTCAGTGAGACTTTGTCAGACGTGAGGTGCTGTGATGTGTCAGGACTCACTGTGAGAGACACTGGGGACTCAACATCTGCAAAACACTAATATAAGAGAGCAGCTCAGAGTCAGTGTGCCTCCAGACTGAACCTCTGTGTCACCAGTCACTGTGGCCTTTGCTTTTTCTCTGCATCACATTATGAAACGAAAAGAAACAGATCAGTTTAAATAAATCACTTTTAGAGAAGCAGCTGTGTCCACTTTCTTCTCACTTTAATCAAACACATGTTACAAAAAAATAACTAAATCAAGACATTTTATTTGAGTGTATTAAAGAAAATAGAAATCTAAGTCATAAATATGAAAATGAATAGTTGTCCAGACTCACTCAGTTCTTCCAGTGTGGTCTCTCTGCTCCACAGTGTTGTGTCTATTTCTTTTCTTTAGTTTGAGAAACAAAACAGTCTAAATAACAGCAGTAAAATAAACTCTTCTACACACCGACTGATTACAAGTGCTTGATTTCAGATTTAATAAACGGAGTTGGGTAAGGCAGTATTTCAGTGGCTGCCCCCTGTGCATGGACTGACCTGCAAAAGGACTTCAATCCATCTGAACTTGTTACTTTAGGAGAATTTAAATCTATCCTAAAGAAGCGTGAACTCAAGGAGCTTGGTAAATGTAACTGTTTTTAAACTCTTTTGTAACTGTTGAGAGTAAATATTGTTCTTTGTGTGTTTGATAATTCTTGTATTTGTCACAAACTGTGTGTAATGCTGTCGTCTTGGCCAGGTCACTCTTGGAAAAGAGATTTTTGATCTCAATGAGGATATCACCAGGTTAAAGAAAGATATAATAAATAACTTTTTCTTAACTGTTCACTTTTTGTTGCTTTGACTTTTATGTTTCTTTCAGATCTATCTTTAAAAACACAAGTGTACTCATCAGTTTGTAAAACAGTGACAGTATTAGTTGATTCTGTGACGATGTGTTGGTCCATCCTCTGCAGGAGTAGACACCTCTATTTGAGACACTGACACCAGCTGAGTTTTCTTTCATTGTTTCCTCTGAGAGTCCGAGGCTGACTTTAGTCTGAACCATTCATAAGTTCCTTTAAAGCCTCGACTTCACAGCTCAGAGTCACACTGCTCTGTTCTGGGATGGTGTCACTGGAGCTTTTCAGATGGACTCTGCGTCTATTTTCTGAAAATACAACAGAATAAGAAATGCAAGAAAATGGTTACAGTTACTGAGTTCAATGTAGGACATGGTGAAAGTAGTTTTATTGTTTGTTTGTCTTTTGTGAAAAAAATAGCAGCTGTTGATGAATGTTTGTTTAATGGTGACTTTTGTCCTTGTTTTCCATATTTTAACTGTGGAGACTGCGATGATGAGTTGAATGAGTTTGAACTGTTTCGTGTGAACCTTTCCTCCATGAGTCCAAACAGAACAGAGCAGAAGTTTACATTAAAAGTGAGTCCAAGTCCGTTTAGTTTGGTCCACATTTCTTTTGAGTGACAGCAGTCTAAAAACAAATGTGTGTGGGTCTCGTCCTCAGAACAGTTTTGGTGCTTACATAACAACTCCATGAAACAGTGGCTCTGGGAGTCTGGTCACTGATATAAGCCTCTTATATCTCCAAGACTTTCATCAGAGTCTTTACAATCCAGGAGCTTTATCAGTGCTGCACATTCATCCTCATTTAAATATTTATACAAGACAAAACCACCCACAACAATGTCATTAAGTTTGTTCAAAAGCCTTTTGATGTTAAACCGTTCCAATCCAGGACATATTTATGAGTAAAATCACCAAACAACAATTGAAACTCTGGTCCTGACGTGCTCGTCCCACTCTCTTCCTCCAACACTTTTTGTCTCTCGCCCAACGTGCATTTCTTATAAAGTCTAATGATGTGTTTTTATAAAGGTCAGCATTCATTTTAGCCTTAAATCTATGTTCCCTAATCCTCCATGTTTTTACTTTTAAATAAGACACAAACACAACATTTTGTTTCCACTTTTAACCTGGAAACACCATTTTAAGTGACTCCATCCTGAAGCTCACTGAGAGAGGCCCAAGGGTTTGCAGCTCTGTCGACAAAGCAAAGACTGTTACTTTGAGGAATCTAAAACATAAAATGTTTGGAGTTATTTCACACTTTTTTCTTTGCTGCAATTTCTTTGTGTTTAAAATCTAAAAACCCGATTCCCAAAGATTTGGGACTCTGAACAAATTGTGAATAAATAAGGAATGCAATAATTTACAAATCATAAACTTATATTTATTCACAATAGAATATCTAATGTTATTTCTCAAACATTTTGAAATGTAATGCCAAATATTGCCTTATTTTGGATTTCATGAGAGCTAAAAACAATATCTCCCGGTTCTTTTGGGACGAGTGCTGGAGCTAAGACTAAGAGAATAAAAACTATAAAACCAATGTAAAGTTTGTCTGTTTAATTCCACTCAGAAAAAAGCACAAGTCCAGCGCTGTTAGACAAGCCGCAGCTAACATGAGGTCAGCCCACGTGTTGTGCGTCTGCTCAACTCAATACCCTAAAGGTCATAACCTTTGGCCACACCTCACACAGGAGGGGGCACTTCCTGTCCCAGTATCAGTACTTTTCCACTAAGTGTCCAGCCAGGGGTGACTAACTGGTTCTAACTGGTTTCAACAGATGAGGTATTTAGTGTCCTAATCTAGGGTGCAGTGTAGCATGCAAAGTGTGCAAATAACATACAGAAAAGTTATAAGAGTGCTTCTTATTATAAAACACTAACAGGTAACAATAAGAGGCCGGAAAAGTTTAATGTACATATAAAGAACAGCTGGAGGACACATTTGAAACGTATTAGGTCAATTGGCAACAAGCTTGGGAATAAAAAGAGCCTCTCAGAGTGTCTCTCAGAAGTCAAAATGGTCACCAAAGATCACCAATGCTGTGGCAAAATATAGTGGAGCAATATCAAAAAGGAGTTTCTCAAAGAAGAATTGCAGAGTTTGCAGCTATCATCATCTACAGTGCATAATATCATCCAAAGATTCAGAGAATCTGGAACAACCTCTGTGCGTAAGGGTCAAGGCCGGAAAACCAGACTGGATGTCCTACCATTTTAGTCGCTTAAGGGTGGGGGGGATTATGGTATAACACGCTAAACAGAACCAATGTCCAGACTGAGAAGTACGTTTGGTGGGTTTCTGTTTATTCAAAACAAAAACACAATGTGATGAATGAATACAGTAGTCCAGTGGTCTATGGCAGCAGGAGAGATGGATGGATGGATGGATATTGCATATGTCCTGGAGTTAATCCCTGTGTGTTTGGATATTACCTGGGGGAGGAGTGCTGTTATATCAGTGACTGTAGCACTTGGACAGATGCATGTAACAAATTACTGTTTGTCTGTGACAGCACCGTCTCCAAGCAGCAGGACATCTCTGTCCTTCACTTTTGACATAGATTCTCTGTCTCTGTTTGCCTGGTGCTTTTTCACAGATTCATGTTTCCTGTTTTCCAGAGAATAGGTAACATTTACTCCATGTTTTTCAGTCACAGCAGTTTTCTGGTTCATTCACCTTTAGCTCAGTCAGTGGTTGGAATCTGTTTTTTAGCTGGATGTTTGCTGATGTTACATATGCTTCTGTGATGCCAGCATTCTTTTTTTCTGATCCAGTGCTGCTTTGGCTGGGCACCAAGTTTATGCAGGTGGCATTATGTTCAAACAATTTTGTCAAAAAGAGTTTGTAGTAGTTGTATTTACCCCAGACATGTTGAAATAGATTCCAAGGCTCCAGTCGCTCAGCAGGTCCAACGTGTTGTTGAAAAAGTTAAAAGAAAACCAGTTAAAAGAAAGTAAAAAGTTGATTTTAAAATCATTGGCTAAAGGTGGAAATGACTAAAAAGAAAAGTAAAGCTGACATGAGCAAACAGAAGTGTCAGGAGCAGCAGGAGCATGCATTACCTCTAACCCAGTACAGTTCACATTTACTAAAGTATTTAGGCAAATGTAAGTTCAAATCAAAGTCCACTATTTTATAAAAACAGTCCTTACACACACAGTAACACACAGTGAGCTGGAGAATAAAACATTTGTTTCTGTGATTAACAGTAAATCTCATGTACAGAGGTGAACGGTCCCAACAGCAAGACTTGTTTGAAACATACGTTTTTACTTTGTTCTGTCTTTGCAGAGCCCCTCTACAGTTACCTGTCTGCTGCTGCTGCTCTGTCGGTCCAGTCCAGTCCAGTCCAGTTATCGGTCTGCTGCTCTGTCGGTCCTCTCTGCTCCTGCACAGCTGACACAGCCCAGCCTCCTGGTCCATCTACAACTTCAGCTTCTTTTAAATAAACTTAACCTCAAATCAAATCTCCATTTATTAATGTGCTTCTAGGTCTGAAGGCATATTTAAACTGTATTTCAAGCTCTTAAATCTGACATGATTTATACACTTCATATTTAAGTGCACTGACTCATTCCAGTCTGTCATTGAACATTCAACAAAATAACTAATATATTGCGTCAGCAGGCTCATATTTTACATTTACATTTATTCATTTAGCTGACGCTTTTATCCAAAGCGACTTACATTGTTCTAATGTAATTACCAGTGTTACAGTCACTGGAGGCAAGGTGGGTTAAGTGTCTTGCCCAAGGACACAACGACATTATGAACTGTGGGGAGAGTGGGAATCGAACCGCCTACCTTCCGGCTGAAAGACGACCACTCTACCCACTGAGCTACTGCCGTCCTACATATTCAGACACAGAATGAAAATTGTTGAAGATTGAGAGATGGAAATTCCGGTCTTTTTTTATGGAACCAGATTGCTCTCTTTCGGCTCCAAACGGCTCTTCATTTAGAACCACTTCTGGCTTTTTAAATTCAGACAAATGTTAATGTGATTGAATAATTTACGTGAAATATGTGCATTCATATCAATGTTTATTTACACCTTAAAATTTACATTATGAATAAAAAAAAAAGTAAAACTACCAGACACTACTAAGCCTAAACGTGTGTATTGAACATTTTATATAAACTATCCAAAATAAAACCATACTAAGCAAACCACACTTAATATATAAATAAGATTATTAAAGCTAGTTATTTTGACTTTATAAATTTTAAATTCTGCCTTTATGTTTGTTATTAAAATGCATCCAAATGCTACATCGTTTGCAAGTCTTTCACGTTGGTGCAATGATCTACTGCTGCTACAAGATCTGCAGATTCTGTAGCCATCTTTAAAAAAACACCTGAAAACACATCTCTTCCATCAACGCCTGACTGACAAACACCACATTCTACTTCCTGTCTATTGATTCATTCTCTTTTTAAAATAAATAAATCTTTCCTATCTTTAGCTGTGTATACTGTGCTGGGATGTAACTGACTAGTTTTTTCTACCTTGTGTTGTTAAATAAAAAAGACCATTTATTAATGTTTTTTCAGACATTTTTGTTAAATTGACAAAGTGAAGTGTTGGACATATTTATTGTAGACGACAGGAACTGTAAACTCAAAAAAATCTTCACATTTAAACCTGAAGCTATCATACATCTGTGTAGAACAAAAACTTGACAGAAATAAATATTCACACATTCCACTTCCTGTTTCATTTCATTTCATCAGCTCTTATCCTCAGCTGCCGACTGTGACCTGGCAACTTTTATTTCACTGTTAAATGTGCGACTTAAACAATTGGGTACAATCAAATGTAATTATAAAACATTATATAAGGCTTAAGAATCTTGTAAATAAACAGACACATGCATTGTGTTGGTGTGATAGAAAACAAAAAAAATTGCGCAACAAAAAAAATAGTTATATATGCATCGTTAAAAGACTCCCGATACCTGGGGCCGATACCACGGTCTGAGAAATGTCTATGTTTGAGCGGCGTGTAAGGGGTTAATCACAGGTTCCAAGTGCCCGCCAGGCCCCGGCTGCAGCTCAGAACGAAGGAAAGAGACATGTCAGCCGTGTGGAACTATTTCCAAATAAATGAAGACGACAAAACAAAGGCGGACTGCAAATTGTGCTCAGCCAAATTGTCAGAGGAGGCTCAACAATTTAATAAAGCACCTAAAATCCAAACATGACAACGAGTATAAAGAGTTTCTAAAACAACACAACCCACATTGCAGCAAACTCTTGCAAGAAGTGAGAAAATGTCCAGAGACAATCCACGTGCTGTGAAAATAACACAGGCAATCACAGAGTACATTGCATTGAGTGACCAGCCACTTTCGGAGGTAGAAAATGTGTCCATGTTCTGGAGCCCAGGTATGATGTCCGCTACTTTACAGACACGGAGCTGCCTAAACTACACGACTCCGTGAAAAACACATCCACAGCCTACTGCAAGCCTCCTCTTCATTTAGTTTCACCACAGATATTTGGACAAGCAGTGTTTGCCCCGTGTCGCTAATTAGCCTAACCTCCCAGTGGATAGATGAGAGTTTCAGCCATATTACATGCGAAACAATGGCTCGCACACCAACCAGGCTATAGTGCATGTGTTTGAGGAAATGCTCCAGACATGGGGTATACCTAAAACATCAGTACATGTTGTGCTTCGTGACAATGCCAAAAACATGATTAAAGCCATGAAAGACGGGGCTCTAAGTCTGCCATGTGTCGCGCACACGCTCCAACTGGCTGTTCACGAAGGCTTATTAGCACAGAGGAGCATAGCTGATGCTATAGCAGTGGGACGGAAAATTGTTGGGCATTTTAAACATTCCGCCTTAGCCTACTCCCTCCTCGAGGACATTCAGGGACAGCTCAACCAGCCAATAAAGAGACTGCAGCAGGACGTACAGACACGCTGGAACAGCACGTATTACATGCTCCAGTCCCTCATTGAGCAAAAGCGAGTGCTGGGGGTGTATGTGTCCGAGCATGAACTCCCTAACTATCTTACCGCTCACCAATGGGCTCTTATGGAGAAGACTGTTGCCATCCTCGCCCCCTTTGAGGAACTTACTAAAAAAGTGAGCAGCTACGACGCACTAGCCTCTGATGTCATCCCAGCTGTGACTGTGCTAGTGAGACTTCTAAACAGAGAAACAGACGAGGACCACGGCGTCAAGGCAATGAAAGCAACCTTACTGGCAGCTGTCAAGAAGCGCTTCAGTGACGTCGAGACCAACCCACTGTACTTCATCTCCACCATACTTGACCCAAGGTAAAGTCTGTGTGCTATAGGTATTCAATGATAAACTACAGTACTACATTTAAGATTAATTTCCATCTGAAATATTATATATTTTTGTAACTAAAATACACAAATACAAATGTATGCAATATATATATATATATATATATATATATATATATATATATATATATATATAATATGAAATATATTTCCCTTAATACTACCAGAAAGCCAAATGGCTGGCATTTGTGACAGTGGTTTAGGGGAAACTAAAATCTGTCCTATTTTTCCACATATTAATACATTTATAAATTTTGTTCAGGTATAAAGATCGCTTCTTCTCCAACAATGGCCCGGAGGCCAAGCTGCACCTGAAGCAGGAGCTGCAGATGATGTCCAGAGCTGAGGCAGAGGGGAGTCGGGCAGAAGCTGAAGAACCTCCTGCTAAACTGTTCAAGGCGCAGGCCAGCACTAGCAGCAGTCTGGACACTGTATTTGAAGAAATCGCTAAGGAGCAGCCCCAGGCAGCACAGCCGCTGGCAGCAGGTGCTGCCATTGAGCTTGACATATACCTTGCAGAGGCCCCAAGCCCCCGTGAAGACAGTCCTCTGAAGTACTGGGGTGTCAACAAAATCAGGTTCCCCACTTTGGCTAAAATGGCCCATAAATACCTCTCAGCCCCATGTAGCAGTGTGGAAAGTGAAAGGCTTTTTAGCTCAGTATCGCACATTATAGATGAAAAAAGAAACAGGCTGACTGCTGATAATGCAGAAAAGCTACTTTTCTTAAAAAAAAACCTGCCACTCACTTTTTCTAAATAGGCTCCATTAAGTGAGTCGTCTTAGACTTGATGTTAATACCTACCTCATTTGCACTGACTGCCACAGTTCTATGTTGGTGGATGTTGTTATTTTATTCAAATATTGTGCACTAAATAGCAAAGATGTTTATTATTGCTCCTTGTGTTCTCCAAAGCAGCAGAGTTTACAACAAACTGAAAAAAATACTTGAGTTGCACTGTCACTGTTTTTTTATAATTATTTATTCTGTAATATGTTGCATACAACATGCTTTTCATTTTAAATAAATGTTCTTAGCTCCAAAGTTCCTTTTTTTTGTTAAATTATATGACTAAAGCTGTTACCTGTTAATTTAAATCATGTTTTTTAGTACTGCATCGCGAGTACTGAATGCAAGTACTGACTAGTACTCGTTTTCCAAAAAAGTGGTATCGGTGCATCTCTAGTTATATACAGTATATGATTATATAAATCATTAGACCCCACATTTATTTGGCTTACATAAAGCATCTATTCACCAGTGTTACAGCTGGAACACCACTGGAGGCAAGGGGGGTTAAGTGTCTTACTCATGGACACAACGACAGTATGAACTGGGGGAGAAAGGGAATCGAACCACCAACCTCCCCCTACTGCACACAGCATTCAATTCATGTTTACTTCAAATGTTACATGCAATTTTGAGTTATATGCTTTATTAGTAAAATGAAGACAGTTTTGAAAATACAGCTTATCTTTAAAATCCCCCCACAATGACTACACCTAGTTTAAAATTAAATGAAACAATATTGGCACCATAGATTGTACTGTACGTATTGAACCGTGGACCGACTGTATTGTTGTATCCCTACAGCCTTTTGTTGTTCATTACTCTGTACGAGCAGATTTGAAATGCTGAGAGCTGTTCTCACACAGATCCTGCAGTTTATACAGCGCTGTCCATCCCAGTTGTTGTTTATATTGTTTATAGTTACTGGGTGCTCATAGTTCTCTACAGGTCATGTCAAATCATGTCATGTCCTCTATGTTAGTCCAAGCATGGAGTAGACATAACTGGAGATATGGCTTGTCATGGGACTTCTGCACCTGGAGCTGGGGCGTTGGAGGAGTGTGTATGCAAGATACACCTCCCACTGACAGCCCCCACTGCAGTGATATAAAATCTCATGTTTTATTTACTTCTTGAAGCAAAACGCACTCTGTACCTTTGATATATCTGTGTGTCTTTGCTTCATTCTTGCAAGAATAAAACCTGGCCTTTCACTTTTTATAATATAATCTGTCTCCGTGTCTCTCTGGATAACATAAGGATATAGAATTCTTATAACACATGTCCATTATGGTTTGGCTAGTGAACAATTTTTTATAGAGTTTGTTTCATATTAATTGTATATTATATGCTCTCACTCCTGCTCCAGTTCATATGCTTATCCACATACACTTATGACTTAATGTCTTTAGCTGTGTCTCCTACTGGCTCCAGACTCATCCAAACTAGACAAAGACATCACTTTGCACTACATCTAATTATTGTTCAGGGACACTGTCCATGGCATATACATGTAAACCTATACACATCTATAACTGACACATCAGCTCATTACACGTCCATCCAAGACCTTGAAGCTGAGAGGCGGGCATAATGTACGCCTATAAAAAACTTCAGGATGCAGAGTCTCATTGTGGTCCATACCTCCCCATTTCCACCTCAGCGTGTTGCTTTAGGTGTCGAGAAGAAGTCTGTTTAGAGTAAAATATCTCTCCACACAGCTCACACGGTATCACCAACTCTCGAGTGTGTTGAAGGTAATGTCTCCTAAAAGAACTTGAACATCTAAATGTCTTTCCACAATGGTCACAATAGTATGGTCTGTGTCCTGTGTGGATGAGCTGGTGTTCTTTTAAATGACCTGCCTGTGAAAATGTCTTCCCACACAGGTCACAGGTGTAAGACTTCTCTCCAGTGTGGATGAGCTGGTGTCGTTTTAAATTACCTGCCTGTGAAAATGTCTTCCCACACAGGTCACAGCGGTAAGGATTCTCTCCAGTGTGGATGAGCTGGTGTTGTTTTAAATTACCTGCCCGTGAAAATGTCTTCCCACACAGGTCAGAGCTGTATGGCTTCTCTCCAGTGTGGATGCGCTGGTGTCTTTTGAGACTCTGCACAGTGGTAAACTTGTTCCCACACTGGTTGCACGTGTGCATTATAGAAGCAGTTGCTGTAGTCAGCTTCTTTATTTAATGAGTTTGCTTCTGACCAAGGATCCCTTGTTTCTCTGTAAGAGACAGAAATGTAAAAGTTAGAAAAAGATCACTTTAATACAAGTTCTCAACATCTTACCAACTTGGGTTCAACCAGTTGAACGCAGCATAAAAAAGGCCCTGGGACAAGAAAAGAAACAGCTTCACCTTTAAAACCTCGCCCAGATTTCTTTGCTTTAACCTTGCAGAACCTTCACAGACATGTTAAAAAAGAATACATTATTTAGCAACAGTATAATGTACATAATAGTTACTAAAATGTAATAGGAACAATATAACCCCACCCCCCTCCGTCTGCGTGCCGTATCTTGAATTAAAAAAATAAATAAAAAAAACACAACCTTCATCAATAAATTTTTTTTTTTTGGGTTTGTTATGGTGAAGACGTAGAGGAGTCCCACGGTAAGGTTCTTAATTTACTGGTCTTTGTTCCCAACAAACGACCAAACGGGACATCTTAAATACAAAAGACAAAAACAATAAGCACTACTTTAGAGACAGTCACCAGGACAAGCCCAGAGAACAGCAGCTGCTCCTCCACATTAAGAGGAGCTGAGAGAGGCTCGGTCATTGGTTCTGGAAGCCTTTTGGAGACTTTCTGACACGGTTTAAATAATTTTAAGAGATAAAACGGGCCTCTGGAGAGAAAAGAATGTACTCTGGGAGACAAGACGTACAAGCAGCCACGCCGTAAAGCTGGGGGGATGCTAGGGTGATTCACAGGGCCTATAAAGATATTAGATAAAAAAAAAAATAATAATAACTTTGTGTTTGTTGCAAAAAACGTACAAGAAAAGAAGCGGGGGTTTTGCTTGGTTCATTTGCCCAGATAAACAGTGATACATGGAGTTGTAAATAATATCTTTATCGCCCTCTTCTGGTGAATATAGAGTAGTGTTTAAACCAAGTAGAGAACATTTTGTGTAAATACTCTGCCATTGAAAGATTTATTTTATAAAACTGCATGTTTAAACTTTAATTTCATTGTATTTGAATAGTCTTTTTTAAAGTGACCTGACCTGTGATTAAAAATGCATCAAGAAGGAGGTGGCATTAAACAGAGACCACAACAGAATCCTGTTTTACACTGCTTTATTTCTGGTTAATTTGCAGACTAACTCCAGCATACTAACTATGCAATCAATTGGGTTGCTTGATTTTTAAGTCTGGCTATGTGGCTAGGCTAACTGTAACGTCCCAAACACATAGTTTGTATAAATGAGCACATAATTAACGATTTACGGCTTCGATCAAATGTTCACAAACATGTCTTGCAGCTTGAAAAACACTTTTTCTATTTTATTTATGTGTGTGGATTTTGAATCACATAAAAAGCCTACTTTTCTCTGACCTGTTGAGTAAAGTCAGAATGTATTAGGAGACATGGACAAAGTCCGAGCGGACAGTTTCAGACAAACCCTGGCCGTTTTTACAAAAGTGGCCGGACTGTTTTCGTAGAGGCTAAAACAAAGCGCCCTCGTGGTTGTGGCTTGTTTTTCAAAGCAGCTCAAACTCTGCAGATGTAGTCATTTTGAACATGGATTACTCCATAGACGTGTAACGCTAGTGAAGACGGGATTAGCTCCGCCAGTTTCTTCGTTGACTACATTTACACTTTTCTGCAGCAAAGCCTCTAAAACACGACCCTTTTAAAATGTGGTCACACTCACAAACAGACAAAGACACGGACAAACCTGGATTGTTGCAGGCGACGTCCCAGACGAGACTGTGACTCTGCAGCGGGAGGCGAACAAAGAAGTCTGCTGTGAGCGAGTCTTCGTGTTTACACAGAGACAGAGACTGTAGACGATCCGGTTTAGAGTCAGAATTACGATAATAGTCGACACGCGGAAATATTATGACCACGAGCAAATGATTTCAATTCACTTGTGCAGATATGAACTCTCCACACGCATCTTCTTCTTCTTCTTCTTCTCTAGTATTATTGGCGGGTCGCAACCAATTTTTTTCAGTGCATACCGCCACCTACTGTACCGGAGTGTGTAATTCATGTTCTAGTACTTCAGGTTACATTCTATTGATTAAAAAAATAATAATAAAATAATTAAAATAAAATAAAAAATAAGGGGGTGTGGGCCCTATATTTTATGATCTAATCCTGTATATTTAAGAAATTTAAAGAGAGCTTCGTAGCACTCCCTTGTTACCTCACTTATCCCCAGTATCCCTTCTAAACTCCATCCCCGTCCTAATTCATATATCTTATCACGTAAGATGTTCCTCTCAAAATCAAATTTACTACACTTCATTATGACATGCTCTACATTTTCAGGAACATTACATTCCTCACATTTATCAGACACACATTTTGTCATTAAGTACATCGTTGATTTTAACCCAGTATGTCCCAGCCTTAATCTTGAAAAGATCACTTCATCTCTTCTATATTTCCCTTTGAAACCCTTCACTTTAATATATTTCTGAATACTGTAATAGTGTCTCCCTTTATTGTCTGTGTCCCACTTGTTTTGCCATTCGTCACTCACTGCTTTTCTGATTAATGATTTGGCCTCTCCTTTTCCAAAGGGAACTTTCATTATTTCATCATCTTTCATTTTAATGCTGTTTTTGCAATTTCATCAGCTTTTTCATTTCCCACTACACCAACATGAGCCGGAACCCAAACAAATTTTACATCCCCACCATTTCTTTGTATTCTCAGCATTATTGTATATATTTCAATCAATAAATCATCTCTTAAGGTCTTTTAGAATTCAAACTAACCAGGGCAGCAGAGGAGTCTGCACAAATGACTACTCTCTCTGGTCTCACCTCTTCTATCCATTGTAGCCCTAAAATAATAGCAACCATTTCTGCTGTATATACAGATAATTTATCATTAATTCTTTTACATATGCCTACATCAAACTCTGGTATATAGATTCCTGATCCTACATGTTCTGTCCCTGGATCTTTAGATCCGTCTGTAAATATTAGCATATAATTAAAATAATTCCTCTTCACATACTCTTCAACCAAATATCCTATATTATTCATATTACTTTCATTCCATTCTTTTTCCTTCTCTAGAAGTTTCAAGTCCACATTGCGTACAGGAAATATCCATGGAGGAACATTACCCCAAACAGTATTTGGTCCATATTCAATTTTATTTAATCCATATTGTTCTGCTACTGTATTAATATTCCATCCAAATCCTTTTCCTTTAAGTTGTTGTGTATATTCCCAACACTCACACAGAACATTTGCTGCAGGTTGTTCCTCCCAGATCCTTGTAACTTTATCCAATAAGCTAAAGACAGCTTAGATCGTCTTAAATATAAAGGTAATTCATCAGCTTCTACCAGTAGTGCATTAGTAGGGCTTGTTTTCACTGCACCTATACTGAGTCTTAAAGCTCTAAACTGTATTCTGTCTAATGTTCTTAAAATACTCTTGGCTGCTGCTCCATATACCATACACCCATAATCAATACACGATCGTATTAAGGCCCTATAAATATCTAGTAGTGATTGTTTATCAGCTCCCCATCGATATCCAGAGACTGACCTCATGAGATTTAGTACCTTTTTACATTTTGTTTCAACCTGTTTAATATGATTCTTCCATATACATTTCTCATCAAACCACAATCCTAAATACTTGAACTCTTTCACTCTTTCCATATTTTGACCGCATACAATTTTAACTGTATATTATTAATCCTTCTCTTTCTGGTAAATATCATATAACAAGATTTTGTAACTGACATCTTAAATCCCCAATCATATGACCATCTTTCAACTTTTAATATCGCATTCTGAATACTATTAGTCACATGTCTAATGTTTTTCCCTCTTTCCATATAGCCCCATCATCTGCATAAAGTAATGATCCAATATCTCTATCAACATTTATAAAAATATCATTTATCATTATATTAAATAGAATAGGACTTATAGCACTCCCTTGAGGGATACCATTTTCAATATTAAAGTACTCCGACAAATCATCCCCAACCTTTACACGAAAAGTTCGGTTAGACAGGAAGTCTAACACCCAGTTGTATAGCCTTCCACCAATACCCATTTTATGCATTTTAATCAATAATCCTTCTCTCCACATTGAATCATAAGCTTTTTCAATATCAAAATATACTATAGCCATGATCTCTTTCATACATTCATACTTATTAAACAGTTTTAGAATAATTTTCAGTACTTCTTTTGGTAATTGTCTAAACATTGCATAGCATAGTTGATCTTGCCCTGGAGCCGTATTTCCACTTCCCTCTAAGGCCATTTTTAACTCGTTACTTTTACTTGTTAATTTTGTGTTTTTGTGCCATGATTACAATTTAAATATAATTATGTATTTTTTAATAATAGAATTGAACGTTTATGGCGGGATGTCAGAGTGTGTGTGACATCGAAATACTATGATACACTTTACATCTTAGAGATGGATCACCTTCTTGATGTGTCATCTCAAGGAACAAAAAAGGTCAAAATGAATCAATTGTTACAAACATTATTTTACGAGTTAATGATTACAATAATAATGCAACCTGTATTTGGTGAGACTAACTTTCTCATTCTTCTTTCTGATAAAGAAGATCTTTTTGCTGTCCACCAAACATTCCTCCCAAAACTTAACACTGATCTACAGGCATCTGTAGAAGGTTGGAACAACCAGCCTCTGAGAACAGAAGAAAATAAAAGTCCAAACCAGATGTGGTACTTAGGAATGATGTCAAATCCAACAAACCAGCCAGAGAACCTTCAGGTAAAACAAGTAAATGTTTATGCACTAAATATTGAAACCAGACCAGTACTAGTGTTGTCTGTTTTTAATTGTCAGGATATTCATGAGCCACACATCGACTGCAGGAGGTTGGTGTCGAATACAGAGCGGATGGAGGAATAATTGTGGTCCTGGAATTTAATATTCCCCTGACTGAAGAGCAGCTGGACTAGAGCTATTGTTGGCTCAAAATTTAAGAGACGCAAACACCCGGGACCTTTACCTAATGTGTAGAGAATATGTAAATGATGTCTTGTCTGGTTAAATTGGAATTAAACTATTACAAAAGTTTTATTTATTTCTTTATTAAAGCAAACAAGAAAACATTTACAACTTGCCTTTTACAGGATTTTTTATCGACATGTACAGCTGTCCATCCCAAACAGGGAAACTTGGATCATCCCCTGCATTTGTCTTTTTGAAAAATAAAGTCTGAATCCACCTTAAATCATGGATTAAATAAAATATTACAGAATAAAGTTAAATTAACACAAACATGCATTAAATTTTACGGTTAACATGTTACGTACCTCTTTTAGGTCTCCAGGAACAAAAAGCTGCTGGAACAGCTGATGGTGTTGTGCCAGTTCCTTGTCAAATCCATAAATGTCTCGTCCTTCGTGGATCTGATTAAGGATGGGACTCAGTCTTACAAGTGAATGCAAAGTGATGGCACTAACATAGAATATGAAAATGCTTCATTAGTTACTCATTCAAAACAATTGTGAATTTGTATTAACATACTCCTGGATCGCCTTTTTCTGCTCAACATTTATTGGTCCAGTAAAGCCACACACCACAATAGCATCTGATAATTCCAAAAGCTTTTCTCCTTCAATGTTTTCCACCTTAAAAGAACAAATTTAATCTTGATATTGCTACAAAGCAATAACATAATTAAGTGACATATAAAACTGCATTTTATTTTTTATTACTTCTTTAATCAAGTTGGTGATTTCCAGATCTGTAAGTTCCAGTAAACCATCACTTTGTACTTCTCCATGGCACAAAAAATGATAGGACCATCTAGTGAGAAAGTTTGCTGCAGGTCCTGTATCAAACTAGTGCAAAGATCTCCCACAGATCCTGACAAAAAAACAAACATACATGTTTATGAAAAAGTATTGAGGTTACCTGTTAGCACAATCTATTTCATATATAAAGAAACCGACTTGAATTTGTTTTCCTGATCATCTGTGATACTAGATTTGGGGTTTTGTCCTTCTCTGCATCTTCTTCAAATAAATGTGACTGAATGCCACGCATCATTTCTGTAAGGAGGAAAAGCAATTGTGCTAAAGAGGATTTCATTATTTGTTATGGCCTCGATGAGGAATACAAACCTGTGAGGAATTCTTAACGAAGGGCTCCTTCATCAGTGTATTTTTCTCCAATAAAAGAGAGTCGAAGGAGGTTCTTTGGAGAGGCTTGCTTCTGTCTGGACCACTGCTTAAGACCCCTCTGATAAAGGGCCTCTCTTGTCACATTTATATTAAATGTTTTGGATTTGTCAACCTTTTCTCCAAGAGACTTTAGGATGTCTGATAAGCTAACAAATTACAACAATATTAGCTTTATAAAACAAGACAGCTACAAACACAAACTCACACAAATAGAATCCCTGCTGTGGTGCTCAACAGTGTCTTCGGGTGATTCCAGTGTGATGCTGTTGATGTGGAGAGATGCATATAAACATCAAATTCATTTTTAAGGAAATGGTCAAAGGGATGGTCATGTGACAGACAAATCAAATTCTATATTGAATGAAATGTAGTAACTACCTCTCCTCTGGCCACATATGCTGCATGGATATGAATGTAATCTTGTGTGAATTGTTTTTAAATAATGGGCAAGACACCGATTAAAGACACAATTTCAAGCAAACAGAAAGAGATAATCATAAGAACCCCAATAACAATTTCACTAAGCAGTAAACATCAAGGTAGTTTGATCTTGTTTGTGTAAGATGTGACAGTGCATGTTTCTTTTGTTCAAATCCATACATCTACTCTAAAGATTAACCCAAAACAACACTCTATATTTACACTGTAAATAATGATGTCAAGAAGAAATGTAATGGTTAATGTCTGTGATTATCTTACATTGATCTCAGAGTCCACTGGATAACTGGATGTCTACAGGAATAGTCAATAAAAGTCTTTGCACTTGCACATTGATAAAGCCCGGTCATATTCTTACATTGACAGCTGAGTCATTTGATGAAGTAAGATGTGTTAGATAACTTACTTCTTTATCATCCTCCGAGTCGAGTATTTCATGGTAGGTCTATAAAACAATAACAGAACAATCACAAATTCATGCAGGCTGTGACTATTACAGTGGTGGGAAAAAAGTTTTCAGACACTCTTTAAATCTCACACAATGAAAATTCTGTGGAAAAATCGTTTTTGTTTCAAAAAGTGTGGTTGCATTAGACAGACACAAACAATTACAAATGATATTTTTGTTAATTGTTTAATCTGTCTGTCATTTCATTTTTTTCTTTTGCTTTTAAAACCACAAATGTTGTCTGTCAGTCTCAGATTTGCAGTACAAGTGTAAGTGTAGTTCCTACTTATACCACAAGAGGGAGATACCATAAAGTGAGTGCGTCTGCAAGAGCAAACAGAACCAGGTTTGTCAACAGTTACAGGCAGTTAGCAGACAAGCATGTTTGTATTTGTTTTCAGATACTGTCTGTGTTTCAAATGTGCAACAGTCACATCATCAAATTAATCTTTAGTAGTTTAGAAAACTTGAATATTGAATCTTAATTCATTATTTAGTGCCCAAAAACCTTTTTCTATCACAGTTAAGTAAGTAGATTTAGTAGTAAGTAGAAATGGAATGTAGAGACCAAATTAAATAGTACTTGTGGATCTACAATTCTTGTAAAAAGTTAGGGATATTGAATTTTGGGATAAAATGTCTGAATGCACCTAAAATGCACTTTAACTTTTACATGTGACCATCATTTGACAATCTTTTAAACTTTTGAATGCACATGTCCAACTGTTCAATCTTTCAGACCAACGCAGCAGAACAAGCACAAACATTAGATTTGACACAAACAGAGGCTTTAGTTTGTGGATTTAAGTCATTGTCTGACACTAATTTGACATGATCAGCAAAAATCACAAAGAAAATAACACACTGCAATGTACAGACTTTTATACACAATGGATTAGCTTCAAGACCAACAGTTAGACTCAAGTTATAGACCTGAGTCCAAACAAATACTAAAGCACAAAAGACATTAGAAGATAAACATAAATACATAGAGTTAATAATATTTGTGGAGTAAATATGAATGTATAATATTTAAGTGTGTGTGTGAGAGACAGGTACAAAGGCCCAAAAATATATCTTCTCAAAATCCTTTTAAAGCTTCTTAGACATGAGATTGGTAGAAACATGTCTAACTCATGGACACAGTGCCCTCTGCTGGACACAAACCTCCAATATAACTTTCATCTAAAAGAAAAAGTGAAAGTCAAAGTCAGTGTTGTTGTGTTGGACCTGATGGTTCTAGTTTAAAGTGACTGGACTGTAGCTGCTGCTGAATGTGGCCTCACACTGGAGTAAACACAGCTCTGTTCCTGTTCACACGTCCTTCTCTCTGAGTTGGAGTCAAAAAAGAAGTGCAGAGGCTTTGTGGTGTGTTCAAGCAGCTGGGACATGCTGCTGTTACTGGTCTAACCCCAGAGAGGGGGGTCTGGACCTAAGGGTGATTAAGAAATTTTGTTTTGAAGTAAGAGAAAAATGTGTTTTCTTTCTGAATAAAGTAATTTAAGGTAAATTAAACAATATTTTGAGAATATTCTAATTTAAAAGAACGTGAAATAAATTGTGAATTAAAGGTGAATGTTTAAAGGTTTGTGACAATAGATCATGAGAAACCAGTTCTGATCTATATAAATTATTTATGTTTGCATCAACTGAGTTAAAATTTATCGAATTGTGGATGATACCAATTAAAGTTACAGGTAAAGACCTACAACTAATGGTAACTAAAAATAAAACTGAACTAAACAAAGTTAAGTTTTAAATATAACATAAACAAAAGTGATGATATTTGTAAAACATAAAGAAGATGAATAATTAGAAATACTAATTAATGAAATAACAATTTAAGGTGGTAATTGGAAAAAAAACAATCTGTTTTGATTTTATTTTTGATTTTTGTTTTATTTTGTTTCATTTTTGTTTCATTTTTGTGGTATTTTGAGCCATGGTTGTCCCACGTCTCAAAAAGGGGGGAGATGAAGGTTTAAACAAAACTGTGTTAAAGTGCTGAAGGGATGCTTGGTTAACCTAATGGTTAGCATGAGGCTGAAACAACAGGGTTTAATGCAGTTAAAAGTTTAAATCAAATAATGAAATAAAGAAAGTTGACAGGACTTTTCTGGAGAAGCACTGTTTAGTCTGATTAAACCTTTTCAGATTAAAATAGATTTCCAGCAGACCATATCTGTGGAAACAGGGTTTATCTGCTGTTTCAATTTATGGTTTGATCATTTTAAGGGCTTTTATGGTTTCGTTTGACGAAAACCTAGGAGGCACTTTCTATGGGTCTATAATGTCAGAGAACGTTCTGATTTGTTTGTTTGTTCTTTATTTGGATGGAAGCCAACTACAACAAGTATACCAGTTCAGAAAAGGAGTTTTGAAAATTAATATAGCCACCACCAGTAAGAGCTAATATTAACAGAGTTCTTTGAACTTATATCATCTTGGTTTACACCTGTGAAGGGAAGCACATCTGTGAGCAGGGCTAGTGACGGGGGTCACATGACATTCCTGTGACATCACTCTGAACTTGACAAACGTAGAGATCAGGGACAGGTGCAGTGCAAAGCAGAAGTCTGGAGGTTTTGTGAAAGTAAGACCATTAGACCAGCGTTGCCTGCTGACCGAAACATGCGCCTTAAAGGATCCTCGTTTTATTTGTGTTCACATACAATGTGAAGGAGAACATCGTGAGTGGAAACTCACACTTTAGAGCCAAACAGCAGCTCCTCAGGTTCATTTGAGAGCCCCATTTACATCGACGACAGAGGCGTACTTCGAAGGTGTCCTTAATGAATATAAGGCTAAAATTAAATTAGCATTAGGATTTGAATTTTTACATTTGAGACAATTTATGAAAATGTGGATTAAATTAAGTATATTTATAAACAACAAAGGTTTATGAACTGTATTAGAAATGCTGTAACTGTTAAGTAAAACTGGAAATGAGAGAAAACTGGTCCAAGGACTGGACAGAACTAAATAGCACTGAGCATGCTTTTAGCTGAAAAGGGGGGGTCTACAAAAGGATTTCCTCCAAAGTAACACAGGACTAGTTACAGCAGAACTAAAGCCTTTAAGAAAGGACTTCAAACTCTAACAGAGGAATTAGAGTATTCTGGAATAGAGAAATTAATTTTGACCTGGTTTTACAACATATTTGGAAAATTTACTGGGATTTTAGAATCTGTATTGAGATACAGTACATGTACTTGTTGTTGCACTTCCATGTCTGATAACTTTTGTTTTTGTTGCTTTCCATGTATCCGGAGCTTGTTGGTGAGATTGATGAATGTGGCCATTGCTGGGTCAACATTCCTGGACATGCACCTGCCAAATGACCAAGGTCAAGGCTTTGACCTCAGATGAACACTTTGATATCTGAGGGACGTTATTGTTTGCATGTACACCAACGGGACAACAGCTCCAGGACGGATCATACTACAGACCTAAGGGCCGTATGGTTCATTGAATTGATTATGCTGAAGAGAATTGATTTTAATCATTATGAATGTGCATATGTCTCACTCCATGTGTTTTTCTTTTCGTTACAGGGACAGAAATGGACAGGCAGGGACAGGCCAGAGATCTTGAGTCCAATGGGTCGACCAGCTTAACCTCTGGCAAATTTTTCTACTTTATTTTGGAGTGACACTGTGTTTTGATTTATGATTTATGGACATTTATGATTTATGGACTTTAAAGAATTTGACTTTGAAGAATCAGTGCATTACTCTGTGGGTTCCCATTTGATTTGAAACATATCCATTATAATCATTTGTTGTGTTTGTTTTGACATGTGTTGTAAGTTAATCATTTGAAGTGATTACATACGTTTGATGCTTGATGTTTGTGTCTTGTCACCGCCTTTGGGGCAAGGGGTGGATAGAAGAGTTTTTCCCAGCTTTAGGTCATTTTACCAATGGGTCAAAATGTTCTTCTGGCTAGGTCAACGCCCTGCTGGGTTTTCGCTTCTGTCATAGTTCTTCAACTCACACTCAAGCTAGTAGGTTGTTTATGCTAATTGTTATCAGCATAAAGAGGGGGGAATGTTATGAGAATTTTATTATTATAATTCTGTATATTGTTTATAGTTAGTAGGTGCTCATAGTTCTCTACAGGTCATGTCAAATCATGTCATGTCCTCCATTCTAGTCCAAGCATGGAGTAGACATAACTAGATAGACATGGGTTGCCATGGTACTTTTGCACCTGGAGCTGGGGCCTTGAGGGGAGTGTGTATGCAAGATACGCCTCCCACTGACAGCCCCCACTGATATAAAATGTAATGTTTTGTTTACTTAGGTAAGCAAAACGCACCATACGTACCTTTGATATATCTGTGTAATTTGCTTCCCTTGCAAGGAATAAAACCTGGCCTTTCGCTTTTTATAATATAATCTGTCTCCGTGTCTCTCTGGGTAATATAAGGATATAGAATTCTTTTAACATATAGAATTCTTATAACACCTGTCAATGTATCAAATGAAAGAAACAAGAGACTCACCTTTTGATGTTTTTGAGCTCCAGCACAGAATCTGTGGCATCTGTAAAAGAAACATTTCATTTCATTCACAGTGGACAGTGTTTTTTACTGCTTTAGTGCAAAAGAAAAAGAAGCCATAGTGACACTTTCATTGTGAACAGACTTTGTGTGAACTCTTGTCCTTTTTCTGGATTTGGACTTTTGATTACAGACAGTTTGGTTTTCTTCAAAATAAAACTCCTTCTTCTTGCCTTAGAGGAAGTCGTCAAGTTATAAGAAGCTGAGACTGACCAATAGGACGAGAGGTGTAATTGTTGCTGGTCATGTGATCTTCAGCAGAGCTCTGATTGGTTCTCACAGACCTTAAGTACAAAACTGTAACAAACAAAGACAAATCAATAGTGAATTATAATATTAAAGGCATTTGTATCAGAAACAAATACAGTGTTTGTGTCTGATATAGTCTTATCTTTTGACTTTGTGCAGCGTCACAGAAGCAGCAGCAGAATTAATCCAACTATTGCACAGATAAGTCCAATGATCAACATGACAGGAAATGAAGAGCTATGTTCCTTTGCTGCAAGAATTTATCTCATGTTAATATTTACAACTCACATTGTAGCAGTGCTTTATAAATACACCTTCAAACCTCCAACTTTGTGTTTCTATTTTGAATTTAAAAGATAATTCTCACATTTGAGTGAGATCCAACTCTCTGGAGAAGTCCAAATGTGTGGAGATCTTGGGCCTTGTTCTTGTCCCTCACATTTATAAAAACCCTCGTCAGACTTGGACACTGCAGAGATGTTGAACTCACTTTGGGTTCCATTTTGGATTAGTTTTCCATTTTTATAAAAAGGACAGAAGAAAGAGCAGTAGATGTGTTGAGTTTACAGCCGAGAGAAACAGGTGGTCCCTCAGTCACAGGATGAACAGGACTCACAAGGACAATATCACCTGTGAAAAGTCACACTTGGACTATTACATTATCACAGCAATAAAAAGAAGAGGATGGCTGTATTCATCTATTCTATGAAAAATGAAATGAAAAAGTCATGTTGAGGGCATTGCTCAGTTCTCCTGATCCAGACTCACACCAAAACACTGCATTAGTTTTCTTTTGGGGAAAAGTCACATTTAGATGTATCTGTCCAGTAGGAAGTACATTGTGGTAAGAAAAGGCCGTTGTGAGAAAAGCCTTTGAGTGTCCACTCTCCATTAGTGGAGTTGGATTGACAGCTCAGTGAGACTTTGTCAGACGTGAGGTGCTGTGATGTGTCAGGACTCACTGTGAGAGACACTGGGGACTCAACATCTACAAAACACTAATATAAGAGAGCAGCTCAGAGTCAGTGTGCCTCCAGACTGAACCTCTGTGTCACCAGTCACTGTGGCCTTTGCTTTTTCTCTGCATCACATTATGAAACGAAAAGAAACAGATCCGTTTAAATAAATCACTTTTAGAGAAGCAGCTGTGTCCACTTTCTTCTCACTTTAATCAAACACATGTTGTTACAAAAAGAACTAAATCAAGACATTTTATTTGAGTGTATTAAAGAAAAAAGAAATCTAAGTCATAAATATGAAAATGAATAGTTGTCCAGACTCACTCAGTTCTTCCAGTGTGGTCTCTCTGTTCCACAGTGTTGTGTCTATTTCTTTTCTTTAGTTTGAGAAACAAAACAGTCTAAATAACAGCAGTAAAATAAACTGTTCTACACACCGACTGATTACAAGTGCTTGATTTCAGATTTCATAAACGGAGTTGGGTAAGGCAGTATTTCAGTGGCTGCCCCCTGTGCATGGACTGACCTGCAAAAGGACTTCAATCCATCTGAACTTGTTACTTTAGGAGAATTTAAATCTATCCTAAAGAAGCGTGAACTCAAGGAGCTTGGTAAATGTAACTGTTTTTAAACTCTTTTGTAACTATTGAGAGTAAATATTGTACTTTGTGTGTTTGATAATTCTTGTATTTGTCACAAACTGTGTGTAATGCTGTCGTCTTGGCCAGGTCTGTTACGGACCGGCGAGACAACCCAAATGCAGACACACAAGTAAAGGAATATAAACAGATTTATTGAGACACAAAGGTATGACAGGTTCTTCTGGGGTAACGAGAGGACACAGGACAAGACCGGGGCTGGACTGGAACTGGATCGAGGACGAGACTTGAAGGTACAGGAACAGACGAAGACGGAACAGGAACAGGACATACGGCAGGACTGGACGGGTCTAAGACGAACAAAGGCACAGGTAAGTAATTTAATAAACAACACGGCAATAGCAAGCTAGATGTATAACTGACTGGAGTTAGTATTACGATCTGGCAACGAGGAGCAGGCTGCGGTGCTTCTTATTCTCTGTTGATTGCCAACTCGGCTCAGCTGGTCTTGCTCCGCCCGGCGTTCCCGCACACCTGTTTCTCATCTGCGAGTCTGTAGGGGCGGGGGAGCCGGAGGCAGAGGCCGCGGCCAACTGATCAGAGTCCTGAGCGACCGTGACAGTACCCCCCCCTCTATGGACGCCACCTGGCGGCCTATCCCGCTTCTCCGGATGACAATGAAAAAATTCTCGAATAAGGGAAGGATCGAGAATGTTCTTCTAACCCAACACCGTTCCTCAGGTCCATAACCCTCCCAATCTACTAAAAACTGACGGCCCCGACCCGGCGCCCATCCATAATCCTCCTCACCGTGTATGCAGGCTGATCGTCTATCATCCTGGGCGGAGGCGGGGAGGACAGGGAGGATCAGGAGCTGGAACTGACCGGTTTGATTCTGGAAACATGGAAGGTAGGGTGAATCCTAAGAGACCGAGGAAGCTTCAGTCGAACTGCCGCAGGGTTGATGACCTTCTCCACTTCAAATGGCCCAATGAACCTTGGTGCCAACTTAGAAGATTCCACCCTCAAAGGCAGGTCCCTGGATGACAGCCAAACCTTCTGCCCTGAAGAGTACCTAGGGGCAGGGGTGCGATGGCGGTTAGCTTGTACCTGTGACTGGGTAGAAGCGCGTACCAGAGCTGAACGGGCCCTTCTCCAGACCTGATGGCACCGGCGCAGGTGCTCTTGTACTGAAGGAACTGCCAGCTCTTGTTCCTGTTCTGCAAATAGAGGCGGTTGATAACCATAACAACACTGGAAGGGAGACATACCTAGAGAGGCGTTGACCAAGGTGTTGTGGGCATACTCTACCCAAGGCAGATGGACACTCCAACTCGCAGGATTAGCTGACGACGTGCACCTCAGTGCCACTTCCATCTGTTGATTTGCCCTCTCTGTCTGTCCATTGGTCTGTGGATGGTAACCAGAGGAGAGACTAACCTTGATGTCCAACGCCGAACAAAACGCCTTCCAAACCTGGGAGGTAAACTGTGGACCTCTGTCTGAAACGATGATGTCCCAAGGAAGGCCGTGTAACGAAATAGATGCATTACCAGAAGATCCGCCGTCTCGAGCGGACGGCAGCTTGGGTAAGGGTACAAAATGAGCTGCCTTGAGAACCGGTCGACAATTGTCAACACCACCGTGTGTCCTTTAGAAGACGGAAGCCCAGTAACAAAGTCCACCGCCACATGTGACCATGGCCGGCTAGGAATCGGTAGTGGTTGTAGCAGACCGGCTGGGGTCGATTAAGTGTCTTATTCTGAGCACACACTGGGCATGCGAAATGTATTCTTTAGTATCCTTGTCCATAGTGTCCCACCAAAACCTACTGCGCAGGACAGCCAGGGTGCGACCAATCCCCGGATGGCAAGTGAGGCGGGTCCCATGGGCCCAGTGCAATACCTCGAGCGAGCGTTGGCACGCATACAAGGCATTATGTGGCCCAGTACCAGGATCAGGATGCTGACGCTGTGCAAGCCGGACACGAGCTTCTATCTCCCAGGTAAGTGTAGCCACAATGCGAGACTGGGGCAGGATACTCTCTTCTTCTGTAGATTGCCGTTCCGTGGTGAAGACTCTGGATAAGGCGTCTGGTTTAATATTCTTGGAACCTGGGCGATAAGTAAGGACAAAATTAAACGGATCAAAGAATAGTGCCCACCTGGCCTGTCGGGAGTTCAGCCTCCTTGCCGTCTGGATGTAAGTCAAATTCTTATGGTCTGACCAGACCACAAATGGTTGAATGGATCCCTCCAGCCAATGACGCCACTCTTCTAACGCCAACTTAACCGCCAGGAGCTCTCTGTTACCCACGTCATAGTTCCGCTCTGCTGGAGAGAGTTTGTGAGAGAAAAAAGCACATGGGTGAAGCTTTTGATCAGTAGCAGAGCGCTGGGACAGTACTGCTCCCACTCCCGTATCTGAAGCGTCGACCTCCACCACAAACTGTAACTCTGGATTAGGCTGTATGAGCACCGAGCAGAAGTAAAGCGATGCTTTAGGACATTAAAGGCTCCTTCTGCCTCCGGTGTCCAGGCAAAAGGTTGTGCGGTAGACGTGAGAGTCGTCAAAGGTTCTGCCAGCTTACTGAAATTTTGTATGAAATTTCTATAAAAGTTCATAAACCCCAGGAATCGCTGAACCTCCTTACGGTTGGACGGGTAGGCCACTCTGCATCGCCGTAAGTTTCTCTGGGTCCATCTGGATCTGTCCCTGAGCGATGATGTATCCCAGAAAGGTAACAGGCGGTGCGTGGAACTCGCACTTCTCGGCCTTAACGAACAGTTTATTCTCCAATAATCTCTGGAGAACCCCCCTGACATGTCCCTGATGTTCCTTCAAATCCTTAGAAAAGATCAAAATGTCATCCAGATACACAAACACAAACCGACCAATCATGTCTCGTAGTACATCGTTAACCAAATTTTGAAATACCGCAGGAGCATTCATAAGTCCAAAAGGCATCACCCGATATTCAAAATGTCCTAAGGGTGTATTAAAAGCAGTTTTCCACTCATCCCCCTCCCTAATACGCACCAAATGGTATGCGTTGGAGATCGAGTTTGGTGAAAATCATAGAACCACAGAGAGGAGTGAAAACTGAACTGATCAAAGGAAGTGGATACTTATTCTTGATGGTGATTTTGTTCAGGCCCGAAAATCAATACATGGTCTCAGACTCTTGTCCCTCTTATCAACAAAGAAAAACCCTGCACCCACCGGAGAGGACGAGGGTCGCGTATTATCCCTGCTGCCAACGACTCCTGGATGTACTTCTCCATTGCCTCATTTTCTGGCCTCGAGAGTGTATAGAGACGGCTGCTGGGCAGAGGAGCACCGGCCAAGAGGTCGATGGCGCAGTCGTATGGTCTATGAGGTGGCAGCGACAAGGCTTGATGCTTACAGAACACTGCTGACAAATCATGGTAGGTTGGTGGAACTGAAGACAGATCTGGAGGTTCAGGTGCCGAGGTGCATCTAGAGGAACAGGAGGTAAAGCAGACTGCAGACAATGTAAATGACAATATTTACTCCAAGACAACACTTGGTATGCGGCCCAGTCAATGTGAGGGTTATGAATCTTCAGCCAGGGTAACCCCAACACTATAGGTGTGTGAACACAATCAAAAATGTAAAACCTAATAGTCTCTGTGTGATTACCAGACAGAAGGAGTTTTACTGGAATAGTCTGTTCACCTATCTGGGTCAAAACCTCACCGTTCAAAGCCTTTACTTTTAAAGGCACCTCCAAAGGCATAGTCTGTATACTCAACCTCTTAGCCACCCCACGGTCCAAAAGGCTCTCATCTGCTCCAGAATCGATCAGAACTTCCAATGTCTGGTTCTGATCTGCTAACATAATAGTTCCTTCCATACGTACAGAAGTGGGAGACGAGCACCGGACTTGGCTCAGCAGTATTTCTCCCATTACCGCCGAGCCCACCCTTTTCCCGGAAGGAGCGGGCAGGAAGCACGAAAATGTCCAAGTCCTCCACAATAGAGACAACTCCCTGTCTTGACCCGACGAAGTCTCTCCTCCTCTGTCAAATGGGTTCGACCCAACTGCATGGGTTCAGGTGCGGCTGGTTGCAGTGTACGACCCGGCAAATCTGTATTGGAACTGAATGAGCCTCTTTCATCGCCCGTCTGTGTCCACCAACACCCGGTCCTCTCTCGTGGAGGCTGGGGAAAACCCCCCTGATATGCCGGGAATCCCGAACCAGGACTAGTGGAGGATTTCATTGACGCCTGTAAGCCAGCCTTCTCCTCTTACGCTCCCGGGCGATTATCCATTCTAATAGCCCGGTAATGAGTTCATTCAGACTCGTTGGAGGCTCTCGCGCCGCCATCTCGTCCTTAAGTTCCTCAGAAATCGCATTTAAAAAGGCTCCGTGAAGAGCTTCCTCATTCCAACCGCTCTCCACGGCTAATGAACGAAACTCCACGGCAAACTCTGCCACACTGCGATTCCCCTGACGAATGGAAAACAGTCTTTTAGTAGCCTCCCCTCCTCGAACAGGATGATCAAAAATTAATTTCATCTCCTTGATGAATGCGGAATAAGAGAAACACAAATCCTCCTGCTTCTCCTAGACAGCGGAGGCCCATTGTAAAGCCTGACCCTTAGACACCCAATTAAAAAAGCAATTCTTGAACGATCACTCTTATAAGTCTGTGACTGTAGTTCAAAAACCAAAGAGCACTGGGTTAAAAAGCACCACAAGAGCCGAGATCTCCACTGTATGGAGCAGGTGGCGGTACAAACGCTTCCTTGTAACCTGGAGGCGGGGCTTCCGTAGTCAGCGTGAGAGACGGCTGGAGCGCTGGTAGCCGGCGGTGAGTTCACTGCAGTCAACTGGGCACTCAGCACGGAGAGGCTCTGCGAGAAGTCCTTCATGTGGGCCATGAGAGCCTGGAGAGTAGCATCATGCTGCTCCAGAAGCGCGGTCTGAGCAGCGACAGTCTGCGGAAGAGTGTGCGGCTCTGCTGGGTTCATTCTGGCCAGATCGCACTGTTACGGACCGGCGAGACAACCCAAATGCAGACACACAAGTAAAGGAATATAAACAGATTTATTGAGACACAAAGGTATGACAGGTTCTTCTGGGGTAACGAGAGGACACAGGACAAGACCGGGGCTGGACTGGAACTGGATCGAGGACGAGACTTGAAGGTACAGGAACAGACGAAGACGGAACAGGAACAGGACATACGGCAGGACTGGACGGGTCTAAGACGAACAAAGGCACAGGTAAGTAATTTAATAAACAACACGGCAATAGCAAGCTAGATGTATAACTGACTGGAGTTAGTATTACGATCTGGCAACGAGGAGCAGGCTGCGGTGCTTCTTATTCTCTGTTGATTGCCATCTCGGCTCAGCTGGTCTTGCTCCGCCGGCGTTCCCGCACACCTGTTTCTCATCTGCGAGTCTGTAGGGGCGGGGGAGCCGGAGGCAGAGGCCGCGGCCAACTGATCAGAGTCCTGAGCGACCGTGACAAGGTCACTCTTGGAAAAGAGATTTTTGAATTTTCAATGAGGATATCACCAGGTTAAATAAATAATATAATAAATAAAGGATATAATAAATAAATTGAATGTGTTATAACTTTTTTTCTTAACTGTTCACTTTCTGTTGCTTTGACTTTTATTTTCTTTCAGATCTAGCTTTAAAAACACAAGTGTACTCATCAGTTTGTAAAACAGTGACAGTATTAGTTGATTCTGTGACGATGTGTTGGTCCATCCTCTGCAGGAGTAGACACCTCGATTTGAGACACTGACACCAGCTGAGTTTTCTTTCATTGTTTCCCTCTGAGAGTCCGAGGCTGACTTTAGTCTGAACCATTCATAAGTTCCTTTAAAGCCTCGACTTCACAGCTCAGAGTCACACTGCTCTGTTCTGGGATGGTGTCACTGGAGCTTTTCAGATGGACTCTGCGTCTATTTTCTGAAAATACAACAGAATAAGAAATGCAAGAAAAAGGTTACAGTTACTGAGTTCAATGTAGGACATGGTGAAAGTAGTTTTATTGTTTGTTTGTCTTTTGTAAAAAAAAATAGCAGCTAATGATGAATGTTTGTTTAATGGTGACTTTTGTCCTTGTTTTCCATATTTTAACTGTGGAGACTGCGATGATGAGTTGAATGAGTTTGAACTGTTTCGTGTGAACCTTTCCTCCATGAGTCCAAACAGAACAGAGCAGAAGTTTACATTAAAAGTGAGTCCAAGTCCGTTTAGTTTGGTCCACATTTCTTTTGAGTGACAGCATTCTAAAAACAAATGTGTGTGGGTCTCGTCCTCAGAACAGTTTTGGTGCTTACATAACAACTCCATGAAACAGTGGCTCTGAGCGGGAGTCTGGTCACTGATATAAGCCTCTTATATCTCCAAGACTTTCATCAGAGTCTTTACAATCCAGGAGCTTTATCAGTGCTGCACATTCATCCTCATTTAAATATTTATACAAGACAAAACCACCCACAACAATGTCATTAAGTTTGTTCAAAAGCCTTTTTCATGTTAAACCGTTCCAATCCAGGACATATTTATGAGTAAAATCACCAAACAACAATTGAAACTCTGGTCCTGACGTGCTCGTCCCCACTCTCTTCCTCCAACACTTTTTGTCTCCGCGTGCATTTCTTATAAAGTCTAATGATGTGTTTTTATAAAGGCTAGCATTCATTTTAGGCTTAAATCTATGTTCCCTAATCCTCAATGTTTTTTACTTTTAAATAAGACACAAACACAACATTGTGTTTCCACTTTTAACCTAGAAACACCATTTTAAGTGACTCCATCCTGAAGCTCACTGAGAGAGGCCCAAGGGTTTGCAGCTCTGTCGACAAAGCAAAGACTGTTACTTTGAGGAATCTAAAATATAAAACATGTTTGGAGTTATTTCACACTTTTTTCTTTGCTGTAATTTCTTTACTAATTCAATAAGTGTTCATTCATAGTTTTGATGCCTTCAGTGAGAATCTACAAAGTAAATAGTCTTGAATATTACAAAATGTATTAATTATAAATAAATGAAGTAAGAATAGAAAAATGTTGAATAAAAAAATATTGTAAAATATAGCTTCATCAAAGTAAAGACTGTGAAACGTCCGGTTCTCTCGTGTCCTTCTTCCTCGTCCTGGGGTTAGCTTCAGGAGCTGGCCTCTCCTTCCTGCTCGGGACGCTCGTGTGAAAGACAAGAACAACTCAAATAGAGTCACGAAGAAAAAATTTTAACTCAGGGGAAAGAAAAACAGAGACAAAAGAGAAACCACTTGTGTCGTGTGTTCTGTGTGTCGTGTATAATCTTAAACATTGTGTCCTGGGACAGTATTTGTCCGTGAGTATTCTTTACATTATATATTACAAAGGAAAGGAAGCCCTCTCACAGCGAGGACGGCAGTAAAAGGACATCAGTGCAGCACAACATTCAAGAGAACACATCTATCAACAATGAGTCTACGATCAGGCCAGCAGTAAAACAACAAGTAGTGAACAAGTCTAAAGTAGCCCCACGACCAGCTCCCACTGTCCCGAGGTCGGAGTTGTGTGCTACTGTTTTGGCTGTGGAGCTGTATGAACTGATCCCAGATCAGAGGGACATTGAAGTAGACCTTTCACAGACACTAAAATTGTTCTTGACTAAACACACAACACCACCAAGAGGTTTTACACTTATGTAGCTAATCACGTGACTCGAATCAGGAAGTGCACACAACCTGCTCAGAGCCATTACATTTCTACAGAAAACAATCTCACACACAAACTGGTTTCACGGCCCGTCATTTCTGATACAGTCCAGTTTAGACATCTTCACTTTCCTGAGGCAGACGCAAAAATAAGACCAAATGTTTAGATTATCAGGGCATTAAAAACTAGGTTCGATTAAAACGTGTAGCAGCATCATTTAAGAAAACATCAGTCCAGACAAGATGTAGAGGCTGGAAGAGTTTTAATCAGACCAGCTTTACTGATGAACTCTCTGAAGCTACAAAGCTTATTATTTCCACTGTACAGCCCAAAGTGTTTACAGATGAGTTCAGGGACATACAAACAAAGCAACCACTGTCGAATCAGAGTCGTCTAAAAAGTTCAACCCATTCATTGATGAGGATAGTCTACTCAGAATCGAGGGACGCTTGACACCTGCAAATCTAACGAAAGACGAGTCCTCTCATTATTCCTCTGTGGTGTAATTTTTATATGTTATGTGTTTTAAACTATGTAGACCCAGTTAGTTATTCATTTAAACATTTAATATAAAAGACAAATTCTAATGTCAGACACACACACACAGGAAGGACCAGATAAGACGCAGGTGTCGGTCATCAAAAGTGACAGAGCCAGGCGAGGGGTAGCTCAAGGCCAGACAGAAATGACATCAGGGAGTTAATGAGGGGAATCCCAGAGCCTTGCACAATGATATCAGAAAGAGTTATTACTTTACTGATATCAAAACTGTATAAAAGCTTATGTCTACTGTTCAAACATCAGTAGAGCTGGGGTAGTCTACTCGGGTCATTATTGTGTTGGCTGTGAAACAATAAAGACTCTATGGCATGGAAATCTGGTGTGCGTTCACAACTTATTCCACACAAATAGTGCCAAAGACTGAGGGGTCAGTTTTGACACTACAATTGGCGAGCCAGTAGCCAGGAGAGGACCTGTGGAACGAGTGACTCTCTTTCTGCCTGACCACCCGGAGAAAGCATCCCAGGCGCTGAAGAACCATCGAGGGTGAGACCTTTTCACTTTTACTTTTGAGCGGTTAGGTGTCTGTGGTGCAGCTTGGGGGGGCATCAGGTAGAAAGAGACCACTCTAAAAACCTCACCTCAAAAGAACCTAGAGGATTTTATTAGGGATTATTTATAAATCATTTCTGTCCATTGAATGCAGGCTAAGAAAAACACCGCTTGTGTCTTCTAGGGGAATTTAGAGATTTTATCTGGAAGCACATTCTAAATATGGTGTAGTCTGTACGTCAGGGAAGAAATCGATTAAAGGGAGTATTTCTATCTTTGGGTATAATCTAAATAAGGTGAACGTAGAAATAACTCTGAGGAAGAAGTTGGCACGCAAGCGGAAAAATTGTGAGGCTAATTCTATCTGCAGATTATACAGCGTTAGAACACCGTTTATATCCCGGAGAAGGAATTGTTAAGAGGCGGTCTAATTCTTAGCGCAAAAGAATATAGAGAGCGTCTAAAGTAAACAGAGCCTGGCAAAGCGCAGAGGGTCTGAAAGGGAACGAGGCCTGAGAGGAGACAGAGGTCTCCATAAGAGTTAAGCACCTAAATTCATGCGATTTTCCAGCTGAGTTTAAGTATAGTTGAAGAAAAAAAAAAGGAGTAACAGACGAAATACCCAATATAAAAAGGAGAAAAATTTAGTTTAGAGGCCTGCTTTAATAAGGGGTAACACGCTGTCCAAGTCGACTGGACTAAACATAGCGTTGTTGACTGCCAGAAACAGAAGTTTAAAGTACCTCAGTGGGAAAGGAAAAATAGTTAGCGTCCCTTTTCTATCTTAAAAGTTCAGCTAGGGGCTGAAATTGAGATAAAAGACGTGCGACTAAGCGACACAAAAACCCGCTGATGTGTTTAGTTAACTCTGGAAAGAGACGCTAAACAGAGGAGCCGCGGCGTGTGGACCGGTCAGAGGTGTGTGAGAGTGTGTGTGTGTGTGTACACGGAAGCCCTATAGAAGTAAATACAGACGTTAATAAGACTTAGAGCTTTAAAAGTGAAGGAAAATAGGTTAAACAATTGAAATAATATTGTTAAAAGGAGAATTAAAAGAGGTAAAGAAGAAATTAAGAATACTAATAATAGAAAGTTAACAAAAGAGCGCTGAGGAAAAATTAATAGGGATATAGTTAATTAAAATTGGATAAAGTCACTAAAAGGAGTTAATAAAATTATAAGAACAAAGGAAAAGGTTAGAGCTTAAACACTAATAAAAATTAGAGGAAAAGTAGCCGACGGCAAATCAGAATTAAATTAGTTAGAGCTGTGCTTTAAATCTAACCATAAAGGAACAATAAAAGTACTACAAATTAATCTGGCCAAAGAAAATAATTAGTGAGAAGAAAAAGTCAAAGTAAAGTAAAATAAGTAATTAGGAGTTTACACTAAGTCAGGAATAAATAAAAAGCACGAGTTAAATTAGCCGTAAATATAACTCAATTTAAAAAAAAAAAAAGCCGTGCGGAGGATTATAAATATAAAGGGACGGTGGTCTCAAGAAACTCTGAATTAATCTCAAAGTAGGTCCAGTTGTGGTGCATACTAGAAGCTTCAATTATTCTATTAGAGAGACATTTAGAATTTCTGGCAACATTGCAAATCCATGGCTTGATATCGCCGCTGTTAAAAAAAAACTCTGTGGAGACGGAAGACTCGTGAGCAGTTAAATGTCCGAGAAAAAAGTAGGAAAAACTAGTACTGAATCCCGCAAAACATCAAGATGAGAATAACTGTTAAAAAAGAAGTTATACTAATATGAATAATTAAAAGAAGGCAAAAGGAATTCTCATTCCTTCAGCGGAGTCAAGATGGGACTAAAATTCACTAAAACTACTAAAACTGGAGATGTAGACTCCATTAGAAAGATGGAGACTCCATTAGAGGTGATTATTAGACAGAAACCAGCTCAAAAGAAACAGATCAGGAATCATATGAAGAAATGGCATAAAAGAACGTATGGGGCTTTACAGTGGCCTGTTACGGGCAGCTTTAACCCAATGTGCTGCAATGAAATAGAGAATAATATAAAACTTTACAAGGCTATGGATCAAAGTTTTAAACGAGAAAAAACGTTATAAAAGAAAATGAAATATTGGGATGGTTTAGAGCGAGTCAAAGCGGAGACTAAGTGAACTAATTGAAACAAAACCAGTGCAGTCAGCTGTTGTGGGTCCAGAAATAATTGTTAAGACTTGTACCAAACCATCAGCCCTATTGCCTTTTCAATATAAAGACATTCCTGAACAGTTTCCAATAAAAGCGCTGTCTGAAGAAATAAATGGAGAAATAACGGGACAATTCAAACTAGTTTTGACTGAACCAGAGAGTGGAGCATTAGTTGGAGGAGATGAGAGTGGCTCCAACAGCGTCTGTCCATCTGGGAATAGCACCCCCGATCAAGAGAATGATAAGACAGAGATTTGTGATGAGACCCGCTCCTGTTCAAAAGTGACTGACTTTAGAAACAATGAAATAAAAGAATTCAAAGAACTGGATAAAACAACAATAAGTCAGTTCCAACTTGACAGAGATGATAAAAACAAAAATGCCAGAGAAACTGTTAAAAGTTTAAGAGTTTTTCTGGAGCTGACGCATTAAAGCGTATCATCAACATTCAGCCTTCTGATCCCAAACAGACCTCATACAGCCCAAGTCTAAAGGCTTATGAAAAAATATTCAAGAAATGTGGGAGACGATGGTTGAAAAAGAGAAGGCCTCCCGACTTACAGACTCAACAAAACTCAGTTGAAAAAAATCAAAGATCAACTGGACATTATTGTGGATCATGGGAAGGCTACAGAAGCTAAAGAAAAGAGAAGAAACTAATAAGACTTTGTTGAAAAAGCTAATACTGCTGCAAATGAACAAACTGAATAAAAGACACAAGGAGAAGAATGAAAAACAGGGGTTTGTTACTGAAGAGAAACAGAAGCTGTCGCAGTGACAAGAGTTTACCTGTGGTACCCCGGAATATGAATAACATGTGTTTATGTTCCAGTCTTCTTCAGCAGAGCCCATGTCACCGTAACAAGCTCATTCTAACAGATCACAGTGGATCTCATACAGAGGAATGTCCGCCGCACAGAGAGGTGTCTGAGGCAGTTTCAGAGTGAGACAGGCCTAAAGCAGCGTCTGGTGAGTCCACCCAACCCCCATTAAACCTTTATCAGACACCAGAGGAGCTGGATGTGTGAGCAGTGCTGCATCCACAGAGAGAGGGCCTTGTTAACATAACAGCAGGGCAGAAGAGAAATGATTATTCAATCTGTAATATACTGGACACATGGCCACAGGATTTAGGACTAATACAGAGATGGACTAAAATGGAAAGAATACAAAGACTATTTAAAACTTCACAAGTGCCGAAGACACAGTTACACTGTTCAGTGATTTACAAACAACAAGACAAAATGGACTATGAGAAAGTTGGAAAGAAGCAACAGAATGGCAATATGCTTTCTATTACAAGACAAAATAAATATATATATTGGGAAGGCAAGAAGCTATGGTGGTACCTCTTATTTACCCAGTTTGAGACTTGGTTTCTGAACAAGAACTCAACTCCTTCTGTTGCAATAGTGACAGAGGGACTGGAGTCTTGTGCACCTTAACCTAAGTTAACAGCTGTACTGTGCGTAAACAAAGAAAAAATTTATATCTAAATTCAAGAGTTATATGTCTTAGAAGATCAATTAATATTTAAAATATATATATACATATATCACTAAGAGCATGTGATGAAGTTTAGGCTGAAAAGAGTAACTGTAGATATTAAATGTCCTATGACAAAGAAATGTCTATGGTTTCTGATCTGGTTTTTGATTCTGTCTAATATTCCTCCTGAATTGAAATTGGCTAACAGTATTGGATTTGTGTTCTGTATTCTGACTCACGCAACTTTTCTGTTTACATATCACGACTGAGACGGAAGGAAAAGAAGTCTGTCTTACAGTCGACTCTTGAAAGACCTAAAGTTATCTTCATCAAATTCAACCTGAACGTAGTGAGTACAGAGATCTAGTGTAGATGATCTATAGTCTGACCAAGCAGTGATGTGAGTTAGACTTCATCACAGTGTTACAATTTTAGTATTTGCAAAGCATAAAATTAGTAAAGAAAGATTATAAAATTTGTCAAACAGAGATAGAATATTTAGTCTAAAAGTTAAGTGAGAAATGTAGAAAGATTGCTCCGTCTCACTTCGAGGCTGTTACAAAAGCTTTGAAGCAACAAACTGTTGGACAAATGTTGACATTATTATAAATAACAGGTTATAGCAGGTTGTGGATTGTAATGTTGCTGTATTAATGTCTCTATTAAGAAATCTGATAAAAAATGCAGACCAAAAGTGATAATAGGCTTAATTAAAATGAATAAAGAGTCAGACAAAGCATTGTCTGTGTTAAAAGAAAGCATTTGAATAAACTAGCTTTTGAAAATTCTGATTAAAATAAAGATGTTCCATCTATACACAGCAGAGAGACGGAAGAGACTCATCAGAAAAAACTGATGCACAGTGCCTCAGTAGTATAAGAAAACAATAGTTTAATATAGTTTAAAATTAGACAATATTGAAGAAGGTTTAACACTATGTTACAGATAATTAGCTTCAGCAGTGTCTGGATTTAAAAAGACTTCAGTGAAAACAGGGGTTTTCTAGTAACAATGTAAACCACACATCAGTTACACACAGTTCTGACAAGTCCTAAATTTATCTTAACACAGACTAGAACAATATATGAAGTAATACTTTCAGTTCTGAATTAATAAAACAACAGGAAAAAACAGTTGAGCACAAAGAAGAACAAATACATTTCTAAAACTGAAAACAGGTAATACTTTTAGAACACAGGTTAAAAAACTACCATAGCATTGTTTAATGTAAGTGTCTGAGATTAAAGCATCGACTGAAGAGTGAGAAATGTTAAAGGTTTAAAGAAGAGCGTCTCACAATGTGGTCTGGAGTATGTTAGGCTTCAGTTTTAATGAGAGAAGATGACAAGACATAGATCAATGTTGACAAGTTAAGCCTTGTCCAGAGAAAAAGGCCTGAACTAAAATTAGAATAAACACAGAGAGGTCATAAAAGGTCACTTAGGAAGAGTCTGAGATAAGAGTTATGGGGAGCACTGAGTCATCAAGGAGTTATAAGAGACCATAAAACAGATTTATGGAACAAATAATGTTTGAGACAACATCTAACAGAAATACAAAGTTAAATTCCAACAGATTAAAAGGTGCAGAGGAGAATTCTACAGAAACAACACCTTCCTGCTGCGGATCAACACTGAGAGTGGAGTCTTCATCAAAAGTGTTCAAACATCAGGTTCGCAGGGTGAACAGTGAATGTCTGGTGTCATCTTTAACACTGTCGACCTGTACACATCAAATCAGGTAAAAAAAGATTAATTATTAAAATTTTAAAGGAAGCAAATGCAATGCTAAGTAATTAAGGGTTGTTAGAAACAAGTAGTTGCTCTTAGAGAAATGAGTTAGAACTGTGAGAGGAACAGAGTCCAGCTGAGACAGAATAATTAAACAGATTAATAATGTTGGTGATTTGTCAATGATTCTTTAAAAAGAATCAAAGAGGGGATGTATGTGAAGTTAGATTTTATTAAGCTTAAAGGTTTAGAGGACTTTAAAATATCAACAGAAGAGAGGGATAATTATTTAGATTATGATTTAGTTGTAATGATACCTTCACAGATTTACATTAGATTTTGGGATAGTCTTCTACATAGATTTATTTTACTGAATAAAACTCTACAGTAGTAATACAACAACAGTTTATTACAAAACTCATCTGATATAGAACACAGTGGTGACTTGTCTGAATCTCCGTGGTAACGCTCAGAGGGAGGAGTCAGTGAAACTCAGATAAACTGAATGAATTAGTTTGTATCATTGTTAACAACAGACAGCTTATAGAATAAATGTAAACAGGGCATTTAACAGAGCAAAGACTCTATCTTTGTGACAGACAGAGTCTGTGAAAGACCAGCTATTTAACATGTTTCTGTGAGAGCAGCTCAGAGACATGCTGCTGTTGTCATTAGAGAACTCTAGTTAGTTTACTTTTGGATTGGATCTTTGGATTGTTTAAGGGACAAACTGCTTATGACTTTAGAAATAATTTTGACGATAATTGGACTAATAATTAATCAGTGGACATGAGGAAGAATATACTGGTTTTGAACAAAGTAGATGTAGTTTAAGTTTTAATCATACATGCAGCTGTAGCAGAGGATTTAACATTAGGAAACAATTTAAAAGTAACTTACATAAGATTAAATAGTTTGAATTGAAGTTGAATTATGGGAGTAAATAAGAGAATGATGCATAAACAAAGAGGTTATCTACTTTAAAAAAAGTGGATTTAATCAGATAGATGTAATGATTGGAAATTACAATTACAAGTTAAGAAACAAAATTGGTGAAGATTTAAAAATAGAAGAATAGAAATAATAGAGAGGTTATTTTAAAACTTTAGGGAAGAAACTGAAAAGGAGTTGGTCCATATGATAATTTATTTTATGAGTGGAGGAGATTTTAGGTAGACATGTCACACGTGAGGATTGTATTCAGGTTTAAAAGGATTTTATGATAAAGTTGATATGGAGAAATTATTTGGTAATGGCAAGGTTTATAGTAATGGTTATTTTGTTGTTGATGTTTATTAAAAGAATAGTTAGTTGTGTGACAAAGTTGTTGGATAGTTTAACGAGGAACTGTGAGAAGTTTTTAGAATAAATTACTTTATCGGCCTATCTTAATTTAGTCAGATATGACATTTATTAATTAGAAGTCTAGACTTTGCTGCACTTCAGTAGAGTTCAGTTTAATATAGAGTTAGTAGAACATAAAAGAGGTAAAAATATGTTTATACATTATTAAGAAGGTTAGTCATTGAACATTTTCTTAATGAACAGATATGATAGGGTTAAATCTGCTGCAGGGATATGTATTCTTTGTTCACCAGAACCAAAGGGAAATAGTGACAGTAACTAGGAATTGACTTGTTATTATTAAATATAACACTGAGGAAAGTATAGTAAACTTTAAATTGGAAAAAAGACATCAAAAAAATTAGAGACTAACATAGACATTTTACGGACTAACTTAGAAAAGTATTAAGAGGACACTTAAGGAAAATTAATAAAAGTTTAGCCCGCATTAAATTGTTTTGATATGATCTGCGTAATCTGTGGTTTTGTTCTCAGTTAACGTGAATAACATCTTGAAAAACTGATCTGAGACTGATCTGAGAGGGGACTAGCGCCACACTTTCCACGGAACATGGGGTCAAGACCTACGTCATCAGCAAAAGCTTTAAGAAATCAGAGGCTTACCTGAGGTGTTCTGGAGAAGGCAGAGGAGATGCATCGCTCACGACATGGAGTTGGAGAAGGACGACGCGTACGGTGTTCGAGACGGCCATTTGCGGAGGCGAGGCCGGCATGAGGAGATGAGGAGAACGGTGTTGGATGTGACCTGCGGACGACGACCTGAACAGCGAAGACTGAGCTGTTTCCAGGTCAGCGGCAGAGCGGACGAAGGAGAGGAAGTGACGTGAAGCTGATAGTCAAGGAAGTTCAAAGAGCGAAGGGTGCGAGAAGAAGAGCCCAAGAAAATGTCATAGCGTCATCGCTTGGACTGTTTCCATGGCGACAGGAGGAGTTCCTGATTGTGAGCAGTACATGTGATTTGGAAATGTAGTAGATTTAGAAAATGTGGTTTAAATTCGACATAAGAGGGGACTTGGATGAATAACGAAATTATACTAGTTCCATAAGAGAAGAACTGAGATGAAATACATTTTTTTTTTATTACACTTTTGTACTCATAAGTATATTTTTGTATGAGTAATTATATATTCTTGCATGCTTCACCAGTGTTCATTTTATTACACTTTTGTACTCATATAATTATATTTCTGTATGAGTAATTATATATTCTTGCATGTTTCACCAGTGTTTATTTTTATGATAATTTTGTACTCATATAATTATTATATTTCAGTATGAGTAATTATATATTCTTATATTGCATGCTGTAACAGTGTTAAGTGAAGGTACGACAAGTTAACCATATGTTGTTATGGTAGGAAGAAGGGGGATCTACTTGGAATTGTTTGAGCTAACTAAGTATGACTTGGATCTGTGTGATGAGCATAATGCACATGTATGAACCAGTTGTAATGTTTAGCAAAAACGAGACCTAGAGGTCTCGAAGAGGGGATATGTGGTGTAATTTTTATATGTTATGTGTTGACCCAGTTAGTTGTTCATTTAAACATATTAATATAAAAGACAAAACCTAATGTCAGACACACACACAGGAAGGACCAGATAAGACGCAGGTGTCTGTCATCGGGAGGAGACAGAGCCAGGGGAGGAGTAGCTCAAGGCCAGACAAAATGACATCAGGCCCAGAGCCTTGCACAATGATATCAGAAAGAGTTATTACCTTTCTGATATCAAAACTGTATAAAAGCTTATGTCTACTGTTCAAACATTAGTAGATCTTGGGCATCATCTACTCGGGTCATTATTGTGTTGGCTGTGAAACAATAAAGACTCTATGGCATGGAAATCTGGTGTGCGTTCACAACTTATTCCATACAAATAGTGCCAAAGACTGAGGGGTCAGTTTTGACACTACAGCTCCCAGACAGTTTCTATCGTGAGCAGTGACAGGCCTGGCCCTGAACAGGCCTCTGTGTGGATGTGATACAGGAGAGTGTTTCTCTGTCGTCTTGTGTCAAGCCCTTGTTTCTTATTGTGCTGCAGAACAGGAACCTGCTGCAAACCACTTCTTTGAACTGAGTCAGGCCCCATTCACTGGAACACAACTGTTGCTTTTACTTTGCCCTCTTTAATAATTCTTTGTCTTCCTTTGTTTATTGCACTTAGCATTTTATTGTGAAGCACTTTGGTGTGGCTCAGCCATCTGTAAATGTGCTATATAAATAAATTTGACTTTGACTTTGACTTTGAATAAATGAAATATTCATCGTCAATACATAGCGGGTAACCATAGCAACGTTACGTGCCTTGACCAATGCAGAAATGTGAATAACCAAATAATTGAATAAATGCAGTTAATGACTTGATGGGTCTAACAACGTCCCTGGTTCGACTGTTGCTCATTAATCTCTAACACCACTGTATTTGTATTTTCTGACATGTTGGCCTCTGACTGAGCCACACCAACTGCAAAGGGATTATCACTTTGGTCCTGCTCATCAGCCCCTCCCCGCTCAGGCACTCTGGAGTTCTCTGTGTGGACAGGACGCACACTTATGTCCCACGTGTCCACATTCAAAACACTTGATGCTCCTCGCGCTCACATACACTGTATAATGTCTGTTTTCATGTTTTACAGCAAAAGACACTTGAAGTGAGCCATTGGGATCATTTAAATACATGAAGCATTGCCTCATCAGGACGTGCTGTAATCTAGTGTCTTTGCAGCCCAGACACACACACAAGTCCCATTATTCAAAATACATGTTGAATACAGATGTTTTACTGAGTCTTAAAAGTCGACAGAGATGATATATTACAAAGATCCTTCAGTGTTAATGCTCCGCCACCTACAGAGGACAACTGAAAATGTGGGATGGACCAAAGAGCGAGCTCAAATGATGTGGGGGGGGGGACACACACACAGACACACAGACACACAGACACACAGACACACACACAGAGACCATTTAATAATGTTCGAAGTAAGATGTTAAAGTGAAGCTCATGCAGCAACAGAGTAATGTGAGCAGAACGCCAGGTGGAGCTGAGAACTCTAGCTGCTGACCTTTGAACTCTTGTTAAATGTGTTAAATCTGCAGCAGCTCGAGTGAGCGAAGATCAAAGATGTGTAATATTGTAAAGATGGAAAAAAGAGTTTTTAACAACACAAGAGAGATGAGAGGGAAACGATAACGTTGAGTCAAAGGCGGCAGGATGTATTCGATGACTTGTGACAGTGTTGTGAGAGCGGTGGTGAGAGTGAAAGCACAGGACGAGTTTGTTGACTGAGTCGAGTCAGCTGACATCAAATGTGCTTTTGAGTCACTTGAATGAGGGCTGTCTTTAACAATGGATTCAGTGATTGACTTGAGTTTGTCTGAAAAGAATGAGAAAAGCTCTTGAGCAGCACATTGGAGCCAGAGAGAACATGTTGTGGAGGTTTACAGAGTGTTTACCAGAGTAAACAGTGCTTTAGGCCTGCACATGGAACTCTTAATAGTAGAAGAGAAAGAAGAGGATGGAGCAGCATTGAGGGATGTCAGGTGTTGATCAAACACTCCTTAAAAGCCACAGAGTGTTCAATGAGTCCAGATTTCCTGAACAGTCTTTCCAGGCGACGACCTTTAGCTTTCATCGCTCGAAGAAGGAACTGGTCTAGTTTTAACACGAGCATGCTTCTCAGAGATTTTGGAAATAGTATTATTGTAGATACAACATATTTCTGATGGACAGTTAGATGATAAACAATCTGACAAAGGTACAAACTCTTATTGAAACAGAAAAACAACTGGTTTTACAGAAGGTCAGCATTTGTTTTTTTTGTAGGTGAAATTTATGAGTTTATGTTCAGAAAAATCAAATCAGAGCCACTATCAAGAATATTATATAAGCCAGTTGTACAAATAAGATCCAATATAAGAGCCCTGGAGTGAGAGGTGACATGTGTTAGATTGAAACAGTCCAGAACACACATCAGTCCATTGCATCGAGCAGTGTTTTTGTGTTTATTAAACTCATCGAGCTCAGTGACAGATGAATAACTAACAGAGACAAGAGTCAGTAACGCACTAACCTCAGAGAAAAAATCTGAATTAAATGTTGGTGGTTGAATAATTAAGATTATAGCTAGTGATGTTTGGTCATTTTCAAATCTAAATATTTAAAAGATGTAACATGAAACCGAATCTTAGATATTTAATAGTTTCACCCTCCACCTCTACGATGGAGACGGGTTGTGACAAACAGATGTAGCTCGAAGGTGTTAAAAGGTTTAAATAAATAGTATGTCCAGGTTTACATCAATGATTAAGTCATTTAACACTGATGTTTTATTATTATTAGATTTGTTTATTTCTTTAGGACAGCGTACAGTCTACATTAAGCCGGAGCAGAGATGCTTGTACCAGATTATAGCTTAACAGCTAATTTCCATCTGTAGTCCTATATTGTACATGTTTTTGGTGGTAGGGGAAACCGGAGTACCCGGAGGAAACCTACGCAGACACAGGGAGAACATGCAAACTCCACACAGAAAGGTCCTGCCCTGGATCGGAATCGAACCCAGGACCTTCTTGCTGTGAGGCAGGCGTGCTAACCACTTTGCCACTGTGCCGCCCTGGTTGTTTAAAAGTGACTGAAATTATTATCAGTTAAAGAGTTCAAGAGTTCAACAACACAAATCCAGGCTCCGGATTAACACTTAATGGTGTCAGATTTCAGAGTTAATTACATGATTTTCCTGTTGTGTCTTGCCAGAGGCACAGATATTGGAACACATAACTGGAAACTCATTTGAGGACGAGCAGTGATGAGTCTGAAGTTTCTTCTTGAACGGTGTCTGTAGCAGGGT
>JALDQB020000066.1:0-249914 GCA_024416835.2 Perccottus glenii
TGTCCTCTTGTTTTGTTGAATGTCCATCTGGGGTATCCACAGTCTCTCAGGGCTTTACAAATGTGTTGTTTCCGCTTTCCCTTCTGAGGTTGTGGGAACTTCTTGTGCTCTGTGCTTTAGAGTCCTGATGACTCCCAGCTTGTGCTGCAGAGGATGGTGGGAATCAAACAGCAAATATTAATTCATGTGTGTTGGCTTCTTATAAACTCCTACTTGGAGAGTCCTGTCCTCACAAATAACCACTGCACAGTCTAAGAAGGCCAGGCAGTTATCTATGGCATCTTCACGGGTGAACTTGCTGTTCTTGTCTTCAAGATGACCTGGATGACCTTCACAAAAACAAATACATTAAAAGACAAACTACATTAATGGCATTTCAGTGAAATGCCCCACATCTGCATTGATGTCCATAGAAACATGCGCTGCCTGTAATAGTTGGAATTAGGTGGAGTAGTCATAAGCTTCGGGAGGCTGGGTGGATAGAACCAGTTCTGTGTAAGGTGTTACAACAGCTTTTACTCAGTTACTATTGATTAATCACATGCACGGCTTGTGCCTAATTCATTTGGCGCTCTCATTGACCGGGTTCGATTCCCGGTCATATATATATATATATATATATATATATATATATATAAAATCGTGGGATTTTTTTTGTGGTAAGATGTGCTGTACCAGATTAAGTTGAGTACATCTGGTCACCCTGCCATGGCCCATGACGTATAAATGATGCCATAGCTATTCCTACCAAAAAACTACCAATGCTAGGATTCGGTGCTCTCACTGCTGTGAACCTGGTGTGTGCACAACCTACACCGGTGTATGCGAACTGTGCACCCAACTGTGAAGCTAGGGGAGCTTCGTGAAACTATTGAAGGTGTTGGAGCACCTGGAGCCATCACCTCCACAGTTGGAGGTGTATTCACTCTGTCAAGTAGGCCTACTTCGCAATCCACAGCAACGCAGTCTTGGACCAGTTTATGCAAAAGTCAATGTCTGTAGCAAAAAAAGGCCAAATTGATATTGCATTGGCAAAAATGTTTAAATACAAATGTTTAATGGTACTTTTTTATTTCAAATCAATGCATTTTTAAAGAAATTGTGAGACATTGTGAGTATAATTTCATTTAATAATTTATTTAAAACTGTTTTTACACATATCATAGTCAAAGTAATAGTTAAAACATTTATTATTTAAAGATCCGTTTGTGAGCCAAAAGCTCTTTTCATTGAGCTGAGACGGCTCACAAAAAAGAGCCCATCACTAGCTACAGGCTCTTCTTGTTTTTAAAGCTGGTTGTTGACTTAATTTAATGTTGATAGCTGCAACAATGGCTCATTCAAATCTGAATACAGTGAGCAGTGGCCTTTATTTCCATATGAGTGGTGGGGAGGGGCTGTTAAAACATTTGTGTTGAGTGTGATACCCCCCTCCCGTTGATGATCTGATGAGCTCGATGCAAATCCTTTCTTGTCTTACTTCTCCATGATTGGTTGCTGTGGCAGATGAGGCAGGGGGTTGTGATGACATGTCTAAGAAATAAAAGCTGAGCCACTGAGAGCATGAAAGCACAACAGGAACTACAGGAGTGCCACTGCATCAAGGAAAATGGCAGAGAGTGGACTTCAAATAGACCAAGAGACCTTCATCTGTTCCATCTGCTTGGATTTACTGAAGGAGCCAGTCACTATTCCTGTGGACACAGCTACTGCATGAGCTGTGTTAAACCCACTGGGATGGAGAGGTCAGTAAGCAAAGCTACAGCCCTCAGTGCAGACAGAGCTTCACCCAGAGGCCTGTGCTGGTGAAAAACACCATGTTGGCTATTTTAATGGAAGGACTGAAGAAGACTGCACTCCCTGCTGCTCCAGCTCATCACAGACAAGCAGGACCTGGAGATGTGGCCTGTGACATGTGCTCTGGGAGGAAGAAGAAAGCTGTAAAATCCTGTCTACAGTGTTTGGTTTCCTTCTGTAAAGAGCATCTTCAGCCTCATTATGAAGTTGCTGTGTTAAAGAGACACAAGCTGATGGACCCCACTGAAAATCTCCAAGACAACCTCTGCTCTCAACATGATGAGGTAATGAATATGTTCTGTCGTACTGATCAACAGTCTATCTGTTACCTCTGCTCTGTGGATGAACACAAAGGCCATGACACAGTTTCTGCTGCTACAGCGAGGACTGAGAGGCAGGAAGAGTTACAGACATGTCAACAAAAAATCCAGCAGAGAATTCAGGACACAGAGAAAGATGTGGAGGTACTTCAACTGGAGGTGAAAAACATCAGTCGCTCTGCTGATACGGCAGTGGAACACAGTGAGAAGAGCTTCAAAGAATTGATCTGTCTGGTGAAGAAAAGAATGACTCAAGTGGAGCTGCAGATCAGAACCCAACAGGATCTTGAAGAGCGTCGGGTCAAAGATCTTATGGGCAAAGTTCAACAAGAGATCTCTGGACTTAAGAAGAAATACACCGAGCTGGAGGAACTTTCACACACAGATGACCACTATAAGTTTTTACACAACTTTCCATCTCTGTCCAAACTTACTGAGAATTCAGACTCGGCCCAACGTCAGCAAGACACCACTGCCTTTTTTTGACATGGTTACAGCAGCTGTGTCTGAGGTCAGAGACAAACTACAAGACACTTGTCCACTGGATCCACCTGCTAAGGTTCAAGCACCACAACAGAAAGCTCCCACATCAGAGGAGCGCCCTGTCTGTGCTCAAGTGGATATGCCATCACAGCAGAGCAGCATCTCTGAGGATCGGCCTGCTCTCAATCGGGCAAATTTAAAGCCAAAACCTACCAATAAGTCTTCATCACCACCACACAGTGGCATCATTTTTCAGTCAGATGTTCCACACCACAGAACAGCTGAATTCAACACATATCCACAATACTTGTTTTTGGAAAATATACCCAATCCTTTTCTCTGAACTTTTTGATTTTTGAGGACATTTCTACAAGAAATTAATTCAACTGTTCTCACTCATGCAAATTTGATATGTTGATTAACCAATAAATCGATTAAACTTCTAAAAATTGTATCATTTATTATCAATCAACTGTGTTCAATTGGGGACTTGCATAATGTTATAATGTATCTCTTTTGACAGTTAATCAAACCACTTTAGAGGGACTTAATCAGTTATTTATCTGCTGCTGTGACAGACAGGCGTTACCATGGACATTAGATTGTCTTTCGATCTACAGAATAGGACCATCAGTTGGGATCCATCATGACAACATACATTCAAAAACTAATATGTCAAGATTAGTTTTTGAATTATCATTGTCAAATATTGGCAATTTATTCAGATTGGCAAATTGAGTAATTTTTACATTTGAGTTTAAATTTAATTTAATTTAATAGGGTAAATGTTGGCTAAAATGGTAAATAAAAACATTATTACTAGTACACAGTAAAAATTTTAAGTCAAAAATCCAACCTTTAAATGTACAACTACTAATTTATTTGAAAGCTTTAAATCTGTTTCTTTTCTTAATGTTTTTAACCTGCTTGTGCTTGTGCTTCTGCTAAAGGAGAGAAACATTAAATAAAAAGCACTAAAACAAAGTTGAGCCTCATGTTTCTCTTTAATCTTCTGGGTTGTGCCAAGTGGACCAGCATTGTTGAAAAATAACTGAAAGGTAGAAAACCAAACATGCACCACAATTAAAGGACAAGAAAAGATTGGTTTTCAAAAATCCCAGAGCGTGGGCGGGAGGCATGGGCGTAGGTTTGGTCTAGTTTATTTGTGTGGCTAGCTAGTTATTTGCCTACTTACACTCGTACTCTGCTTTATGAAAAAGCTTCTTATGTCCCCTTTTTTCTTCTTGGGTGGCATCTACAAAGTACAAAAAGGGGTAAAAAAAACAGAATATTAAAATGTTATTACTCTGGCCTTTGTATGTGGCAGAGAGACAGCCCTAGTAACTTACCAAAGCCCACTGCTTAAAAAAGCAATGCTTTGACTCAAAGCGCATACACATATGCCTCACTGTAGGACCAAGTGCCTTAATCTGAGAAGGAAGATGCAGCAAGTAATGCTGTTTAGGTATAATATTTGCATCTGGAAACAGTTGTTTAAATTGTTTTAAATGTTGCTCTATTAAAAGCTTCAGTCTTGAAAGAGTTGAGAGAGCAATAATAGGTGAAAACAGAATTTTGACTATCTCTAACAACTTAAGTAGCATTTGTGTGTAATCGTTTTCTCTAATTTTGTCAATGAGAAATGGCAGAATCTTTAACAAAACCAGCATCTGCCCAGCTGACTGTTTTAATTTATTGTCATTTGATGAAAGTGTATTGACAGATATGGGGCAAGGCTTATCCCTTGCATCCACAGGAGAATAAGGGAAAGAAATAATTGCACTGTTGAATGCGTCTAAGTCCATATGCCCTGAGAGCACAAGATGCTTTAAAACACATTTGATTTCATATGGGGCAACCCCTTCAAGAATTACATGCATGATGTCCTGTGGGGTTTGATTGATTATATCAAAGTGAGGAAATTCAGTTAATTTGCTTCTCCTATTTATGCCATATGTCATTTTTAGATTGTCTTTCAGAAAGTCACTATTTGCTTTTTTCAATGTCATTACATTGTCTGTTATGACTTGTCATTGTCCTTTTAACAAATAAATCTTCCTTAAATTGCTCCTGCATGTCTTCAAATTGCATTCGCAGTGCCTGCATTTACTGTAGGCAAATCCACTCCTATCTTAAATCCAGCCACTTCATGCTGAGCAAGAGTGTCTCCGCACACAGACACAAGTGCCCCATAAATTGTCCTCTCACCATTTGCAGTGACAACCCGGACACCATCACACAGCTCAGTTAAGTCACGGTTAATCCTCTCAAATATCGCATCAATACCACAATGGGAAAGATCTTTGGATTTTACCAGGGCAAGCAGACGAATGGCAGCAAGTCTTGATCTGTATTTTGGGTTGATGTTACCTAAGGTGTAATAAATCAATAACAATTTGTTCTTGTTTGCTCGAGATCCAAGAGGATTGCATAGCTCAATTTCATCTGTATATAAAATTAACTGCAATGCTGTGGAAATTTCAAAAACAGTGGGTGTGACTTACAAATGTCTCCATCAATGAAATCATGAAAAAATCCATCCTTGCATGCCTGTGGCCTCTTATCAATCATTGCAATTATTTTCGGATGTGATAGCAGCTGCTCCAAACTTTTCACCAACGGTATGTAATGAAAAAAATGGTCCTTAATGGTTAGAACTCTGGAGTCTCCATTTTTCACATAACAAACTGTTTGTTTTATGACAAGAATCTCTGGTTCAACTGGTTGTAAAAGTTCTTTGATGGTCTTATCCTGCAAATGAGTGGAAGTAATTTGGCAGAAAGGGTCAACAAACAAGTCAAAGATCCCCATTGCATCACTCTTTAGTAAATCCAGGTCTCCAGAATTTCTCTCAATCATGTCGCTCATTTGCTGTTTTAGGTGCTCCAATAATGCTGCCTGATATTGCTGGACTCCACTCACCATTTGGTTAACAGCTCTCTGGGGAGTAGAAAACAAACAAAATTTATATAAAAATGCAGTCAACATGCAAACTCCCAGACACTTTTTTGGGGTAAAAAGTAGCCCTTTAATTACATATTGTTAGTGACATGCAATGATCAAAATAGGCTATTTCAGCAAAACTATCACAAAATAATATTGCCTTCTGCAGCTTTAAGACCTTGTTTACACTAGGTCTTTAAATGAGTTTTGAGCAACAGGATCACAAGTGGACAGTGCTAAATAAAAGTGTAAGTGTTGGGTGTATTATGTTGTTTTTATTCTTAGCTCATGCTCAACAAATATAGTTGATGGGCAGATTTTGTAAGCAAAGTATGTGTACATTTGCATATAGCGGGGAAGTGAGATCTAATCACAAGTGGTCACTGAAGAAGTATGTGGAGACAAATTCAAATGTCAGGTGTTTCTCTGACATACCTTTAGCTGTCCACCTGTGATCGGATAAACCAAGATGCGGGTATGAACAGTGGCTTAATCATTCTACAGTATAAGCTTATTGCTTTTAAACTTGCTAATAAAAATGTAAAATAATTAATTGGAAAATCAGTGGTATAAATTACTTGTGTCAGTCGATGGGTTTCTCTGGCTTGAAGAAGAAATGCAATTGCATGTTTAGAAAGGTCAACATTCATGCGACCCTCTCCATCTTCTTGAAATCCACTCTGAAAGAGATTAACAACAAACATATCTATTAAAACAGAGAAAATATTGGCATTTTTGTGCATCACTACCAGACAATTTGACCGGACCGAAAATTTGGTGCATCCCTGAAATAGTGGGATTACTGTAACGCATTAATTTCAACACTGCTGTTAGTTTATATTCAAATTACAACCTGAGCCTGTCATTGATGAAAACCAATCATGTTTAGTGGACAGTGACCTAAATTAATGTAAAAATTTAGCTTGTGTGACTTACCGGTGCAATGACGATGCTTGAGCCATCCGCTTCAGCCACATGGCTTGCATTAGTTTGGTCGTTCGCGGCTGCTTCAGGTAAATCACGGCGAGTCGGTCCTTCCTCCTCCGCGCTTCAGCTTGGAGAAGATGATGCGCGGTGTCCGCTTCACGTGATAGTAGAAGGAATTATACACCCTGTACTCATTTGGACAGCCATCAATCCCGCACACGACGCGAAAGTCAGGGCTGCGACTGTGCATGGTGTTAATGTGACTTAAAAGTCGTTTCAGAGTCAATGCCACAAATATGTAGCATATGAAGCAACGCCAAATCATGTTAGAAGCAAAGATGTCACAGGCACAAGGGCGGTCAACTGGTCACAGGTCGGTAGAGAGCAAGACTGACGTAAAAACTCGTTACTATGGTTACACCTGCCATCTAGCTGCTGCAAATGAGAACCTGGGCGTATCCTAACGCTTTCTGAGCGACTTGGATTTGAACTAGAGGACCGTTGACATCGAACAGAGTCAGCGAGGCAAAGCTAACATCATGGAAGAATTGGATAATGTCGCAGTGTCGATTTTGAAAGGTATGTATGAAAATATTATTCTTTATCATATATAAACCTACGAATGTAGAGGCCCAATTGAAGCTTTAAAAAAAGAAGCTAACGTTAATTGACCCGCTACAGCAGCACTGTGGGCATCGAACTTTCTCCCATTTGTCACATCACGCCGACTTCTTTCACCTGTTGTGTGAAATGTTATGTGTGGTCAGTGAACAATAGTAGCTGAATTGCGCTTTGAGAATAATGTATATTATGTTGTCTTCAAAAGCAGAATATTCCTTTACGTTAACGTTATTCGCGCCATTTTGTTCCAGCTAAATTCATGAACTGTGAAGACTAGGCTAATGGCGATAAATAAAAATTTTTGGTCACTAGAAAAATTCTTATCTAATTTGTATTAAGTTTCAACTTCTAATAGTCTCATGCAGTTTATTTTCTTGGACACTCATCTTGCCATGTTGTCTTCCAATGTTTTCATAGCTGCAAACATCACAGAGGCAATGATGAGCACCCTGTCTCGTGAAGATTTGCGGGATCTTTTCCCAGGCCCAGAGAACTTTATACGGAGAAAAGCGGTCTGGCGTGCCTGTCATGATGTATCTGAGGAGGTCAGTTTAAAAGTTAGGTGGCCTAAACTAACCACCTATTTAAAGAAACACGCCGATTTTTTGGGACTTTAACATTTACTGTATTCCCCAGTGTTAGATGAGTCCATACATATCCTTTTTATCTCCTTGCGTGCGGTAACTCAGTCTGACGCACCCACCGCTAGCCTAGCTTAGCACAAAGTTTGAAAAGAAATGGCTACAACTAGCATATAGCTCCCAATAAATGACAAATGAACGCCAACATTTTCCTATTTACATGTAGTGATGTGTATAGTCACAGTGTGTACAAATAACGAGGTCACATGAGACACAGCCATCTTCTAACAATATACAAACTGGGAACTATTTTCTCAGAATGCAAAGCACTGCTACTTCTGCGGAGTGATTTGCTCAGCCCATGAGAAGCCCCGTGGCGAGGAGTAGAGCGTTCTCTCAGAGTGTTGCGCTAAACACTCCGCCCAGCAGTGCTTCGCCTTCTGAGCAATGTAATTTCTTTGACAGAAATCTATTATATATCTGTTATTTTCGACAACGATTACAAACGAGATGAAAATTTTAGCGAGGAACGATTAGGGAAGAAATCCAGTCAGAACTGATGTCATGTGTAAAAGATGAGCACATTTTAACTGTAACGTGCGCATCTAACTGCGGGGAAACCATAGAGGAAAAACGCGGCACTGTAGCGATTCAGAGAGGCTCAATCAGTGAATAACACACGTTTGTGCTAGGCAATTGTTTATGTACTAATGCTGAGGAATAATGAAAAGATAGTAATGTGATTTAGACGGTTGTTACAATGCATATTTGATCTCCCTCATCTGAACTTGAATGAGCAGCTGCAATAGTAAGGCGCAGGCATTTCAAATCAAGAGTCGGTGCATTTCTAGCTTGTTTATAATTAAAAGTCACGCAATATATATTTGCTTTTGTTTTCACAATAGACTGTATTTATTCCCATTTAATTGAAGAAAGACAAGTTTTGACACATAATCAATAACGTATCAGGGTTGTAATAGTTAACTAAAAACATTAAAAAGAACTTCATTACTTGAAATGAAATAAATGTTAACTGAAATAAAGCGAATAAACAAACCTATTTGAATCTTTAGCTTAACCTGATATAGCCTACTAACTAAAACAGAAATATAAAGCTATATAACCTACATAAATGTTTAAAAAAAAAAAAACAATGAATAGAGCTCTTTTTCGTGTATTTTTAATGTCAACAACACAATGTCAAAAGGGGGGATACGGCGGTGAATAAGCTTAAGTCCCAAAAGGTCGGCGTGTTCCTTTAAGTTGGCTGCAGCACATCGAGCTAACAGTGTTTTTGGAACAGGCATAGTAGTCTGTTCAGTTGATATAGCGATTTCACTCCTAAAATGGAACATTGCTTATTTATACGTATGCAGAGCTGTCAATGCTACTTTGCATTTTGTGTTGTCACAAAAAAATTGTATTTTTTTTTGCAGGAGTCTGGCCAAGAACACTCTAAGTTATCATGTAGTTCCTCCTTTAATGCATCACCTGTGCAACATACATCCACTCCTGTAAACGCAAGTCCTCCAAAGCACACAACCCCTGAAAAGGTTGTGAAGTTATCCTTTCCAGAATATGTATTGCACACCGACACAGAACTTGAGCAAGTCCGACAACAATACTTTGAGTTGACGAAGACAGGCGAACAGCGCAACTGCCAGATGTCAAAAGATCTCAGATGCCGGCTCATTCAAACACAATGACCAGTATGATTGCAATCCTGAGGGCAAAGGGGATAGAGAATCAGACAGATACCCATCAAAGCCAGAAATTACAGCAATGGCAAAGAGAATAGTACTGTACTACCCCATGCTGCAGAACCAAGGCCAACATAAATGGGTAAGTGAAATGCACCCAGTTTATGACTGTTTCATGTTGGACATTTTTAGTAGCGATTTAAAAAATGTAATAAATGTCTTGTGCAGGTCACTGTGTACTCACAGATATACAAAAGATTACAAAATGTGAGATCCCCCCAAAAAAGAACTCCAGATGGGAGACATTCAAAGAGGTGAGCTGTAACCAGTGTTGCCACAGTTACTTTGAAAAGGTAACTTAGTTACTTTACAGATTACTTGATTTAAAAAGTAACTTAGTTACTTTACAGATTACTTGATTTTAAAAGTAACCAAGTTACTTTACAAGTTACTTTATTAGTTACATTCAGCAGCTGCCGACAACATAAAAGTGACAACTGGTTTTGCCAACGATCACATTATTTGAAGTGTATTTTTAACAGTAACATCAACAATCTATCTCCTGACGATTAAAGTTGAATTTAAAACTATTTCCTTAAAAATACATGTTTTTACAAAAACAAAGGCAGTCTCTCTTGAATTAACATAAATACTTGTTTTAATAAAAAAAATAAAGGCAGTCTTTCTTGTCTTAACATAAATACTTGTTTTAATAAAAAATAAAATAGTCTTTCTTGACAAAAAATTACAAAAATAGTAACGCACAGTGACTTGGTTAAGTAACTTTAATCTGATTACTGGTTTAGAAATAGTAATGCGTTAGATTACTAGTTACTGAAAAAAGTGGTCAGAATAGAGAAATAGAGATTACTGGCATCACTGGCTGTAACTAATGATTATTTATTATCAAAGATTCATCTGTTAATCATTTTCAAGATTAATTTATCAGTTTATGAGGTCAAGGTTATGTCCTCAAAAATCTTGTTTGGTCCACAACCTAAAGATGTTAATTTCAGTGTCAGAGGACTAAAGAAAATAATATTCACATTTTCTAAATTTTCAGAAGCTTAAATCATATTTTTACATTCCAAAAAAAAACTAAGAAAAATGACTCAAATTATCAATCATGTCAATGTCCTGGGTGATCTGTCTCCTTCACTTTTCTGTTTCTGTGTGACTACAAAGTAATTGCTTTGGATGTTTGGGGGATATTGCTATTTATTACTAAGCACTTTGTGTTACCTTTTGTTTATATGAAAAGTGCTATACAAATAAAGTCAGATGGAATGATTTAGTAGTAACTAATTGATTAACTGATTAATCTTTGCAGCTCTACAAAGAGGCGCTGTCTTGAGCAGCCAACAGATACGGATGAAATGGATTCAAGTGACTCAACAATCATTCTAGATCGGTCCACAGAAGGAAGTGGTAGCTCAGGCTCAGACCGTAAAGAAAGTGAGTTCGAAGGTGAGTTTCAACTTTGCATAAACAAATAGACCCACTTTATTGGTCAAGATGAAAGTCCTGACATGACAGAAGTAAAAGGCTTTAAAATGGACCTCAGAGGATAGGTAGTTACACTACACTTGTACTGTTTTATTACCAATTAATTAACATTATTGTAGAAATTAAGTTTTTAAGTTTTTGCCGTAGCATTTGTGTTGTATCTCGTCAATCTCAAGTTGTGATAGCAGCTGCCGCTTGTGGATGTTGGAACACTGAGCTACTAGTTGCTTTGATGTAAGCCTGGATTGTGGGTTTCGTAGTAACCATTCATCCCACATTCTCTTCATGTAACCCCTCTGACTAGGGTTACTGGAGTAGTAGTATTCCAACAGAGCCTTGTTATCGCATCTCGCCCATCTCCGTCTTGTTCCAGTAGCCCATTTGTCATCAAGTTTGGCCGGGCGTCGCCTGAGCCGGCTTCACATAGTATTTATTGTCTCTCATCATCATTATGAGGTAGGCAGTAGCATGCAAAGGGTCTTGCCTAAGGACCCACACTGGATAGCACCCCGAGGGGGATTTGAACCTGGGTCCCCCGTGTGAAAGGCCATGTCCTTACCAGCTGAGCTAACTATATATATATATATATATATATATATGTATATATATATATATATGTATATATATATATATATGTATATATATATATATATATGTATATATAGTTAGCTATATATAGTTAGCTATATATATATATATAAATAATTTATGTCTGTTGTGTACCTTTTGATCAGATTTGACCTTGTGCACTTTGTCCAAGTGCTTAAGTAATGAATCTTTTCCTGTACAGCTGACCAGGCTCTTGAGATTCTACGTGTGCTGCCATCACTGTTCTCCACATCTGCTCCTCCAAAGAGGGTACGAGATGCAGTGAGGCTCTGGTGCATGTCCACGAGGTGAGCTGTGTAAAATGTTGCAGGATCGTTTTGACTGCAGTATCGGAAAAAATATAACTGAAGGTGCTGCCCTGATGCTCCTAATGTATTTCCTATTCACATACTGTATGTTCTAAGGCTTTAAAGACACTTAAAACGCTTGTTTTTAGAAAGAGGATTTTCACTGTGTAGATGTCTTGGCTGTGTCACAGTATGGCAGCAGGTTTTATCACCCTAGCTTAGCCTTGGTTTTTACTTCTTTTGGAAGGTTAGGCGTGTGTAAGCAGTAAATGCATATGGGATAGTTAAAAACAGCACTTTCAGATGGAGCTTTCTCAGTACTGTAACTTTTGTCAGAAATTTTCTTTATTTTAACTTTTCAGTTAAAGGGATAGTTCACCCAAAAATTCAAATTCTGTCATTTACTCATCCTCATGTTGTTCCAAACCTGTATGATTTTCTTTCTTCTGCTGAACACAGTAAAGATATTTGGAAGAATGTTTGTAACCAAGCAGATAGAGCAGCGATTGACTACCATAGTATTTTTTTTTACTATGTTAGTGAATGGTTGCTCTATCTGCTTGGTTACAAACCTTCTTCCAATTATCTTCTTTTGTGTTCAGCAGAAGAAAGAAACTCATACATAATCATAATCATAATCTAGAACAGTATTACTTTTGTAGAGCTTATAATAAGGTAAATACACTTGAGATGAGTAAACTGTGGCTTATAATGGCTAAAGAGCACTGCCTAATATGAGTCAGAATGCTAACTCCAAGCCATTTTTTGTCTTAAAATGCCAGTTTCTAATCTTATTTCAAGTAGGTGGTGGACTTAAATCTAGAACAGTGTAACAATTATAGAACTAAAAGGAGTTAAATACACTTGAAACAAACTGGGTGACAAAAACAAAGCTACTTTTGAGGGGAAAATACTAATTTTGAGCATCGCAGTTTATTATGAGACCCAAAACGTCACATTACTAGTAAAATATAGCTTAGACCAGAACAGACCAAATGGCACTGGCATGTGGGGCTCCACAGGGTCTATTTTGGGACCTCTATTATTCAATCTCTACATGCTTCCTTTAGGCCAGTTAATACGCAGCTGTGACGTATCATACCATAATTATGCTGATGACACTCAGATTTACATTTGTACTCACAGCAGGTGAAAATGGACCAATCCATTCACTGTGTCACTGCATCGAACAGATTGATGTGTGGATGAAAATAATTTTCTCCAACTGAACACAGACAAGTCTGAACTAATTATCTGCCCACTTTTCCAGCATTTTCAAATTTGCCAGTTGGCGGAGTTTGGCTCTGACCAGGGGTTTAGTTACACTTTAAGCGGAGATGTCATCTTGGTCCCACTAAAAGATACAGCCGGAGAGTTATGTGCAGAAAACACTATATAATGGGGTATTCTGTTGTCAGACCAGCGGTGACTCGCCTCATAAAGTAATATAGTAAGGCACTTAAAGCGCTTAACATACATTGCTATCGAACAGTAATACAGAACAGCGTTTTTATGATGCTTTGGGATGTTTCAGCAGGGCTTGAGACTATTCAGTTTCTGTAGTGTAGTGGTCATCACGCTTGCCTTACACGAAAAGGTCCTGGTTCGAGACCAGGCAGAAACAGTTTGTCCTGTGAAAGCAAATTTTCTCATTATGAGAAATTGATTGAAAGGCCCAATTGCACTAGTTTTAGCCGTTAGCTTGAGAAATAGGAGCAGAAAAGTGCATAAGTGGCGCTTTCTGCTTGAGATTGAAAATGTTGTTACAGCCAGGAATGGGCCTACTGAAGGAGAGCCAATGACACTCCAGGCTGTTTATTTTTTACCAATTTATCTTACAGATACTTGCACGATACTTGAGGAATATTTATGTTTGTAGGCTCCTAACACACACACGTCCCTCGGTGGACTTGAACCACCATCCTTTTGGGTAACAGCCGAACGCAGCTTCTATAAAAGGAAGCAGCCCCAAATTACGTCGGGGGTCTTCATCGTGACAGGCGGGGATACTCATCGTATGATAGCACAAGCTGTAAACAAAGAAGACCAGTGGTAATGCGGTAAATAAAAAAAGCATGGATAGCACTCTCTAGGTCAGCGCGACTCAAGAAGAGTTTAGCCTTTGATATGTGAAGCTGAAAAAAGCTTGTCCTGACCACAGAATCTATTTAATTTAAGACTGCTTCCTAGTTTCACCCCAATTATTTGACAACATGGTTAAAGTAGGGGGTCAAAACAACAGGACTAGGAGCTGAAACACTGGGCAGGTTGGACGTGCTAAATACATACATTTTTTTTCTTCATTCAAACTCTGAAAGCCACAATTTGATGTCATCTAATTAACTATCGATGAATACAAGTCTGTCAGGACAAGCAGCAACAACCGGCGAGTAAATCTGCAGGTCGTCCGCAAACAGACATTAAGACTCAATATACCCGGTGATACATTAAACTTATTCCTTTTCCACTTGAGCTCGGCCTGCACCTCTCCGGCGAAATATCATGCAAATGTATAACAATAATTTGTTGACCGTCCTTTATGATATCGACAGATTGAGAAAGTATTAGAAACTTGTTTATCTGTAGGTGGTTGGTGGTTATGCTGAAAGTTTTCCTGCTGCTTAAGCTGTAATAGCCGATGAAATAAAACAAGCATTGTTTAGATTACCAAAAAAAAGATCCAAGATGGCGGCGCGAGTACATCGCGAGGCTCAGGGTCTCTCCAGTTACTGGATTTTGTTGCCTTGTACCTGTACTTGTGTAATGACAATAAAGTTGAATCTAATTACAGAGGTTTATTTTGGTGTGTGATCAGATATATGTAGATATATAACCTACCTGCCTCAGTTGTCATGACAGCAAATAAGCGCCCTCACTCTTTCCACCTAACCTTCACCCTAGAGAATTGAAAAAGTGTCTTGGTATAAGAGACCGAACATCTTGACCTCGATAACCTAGTCCAGATATTTTTGCTTTCAACTTCTCTTCATGAATTGTGGGGATCTGCCGTCCATCTGAAGTAATCGCATTCACAGAATGTGAGAATTGCATATGAGTGATACCTTGACGTAGCTCATCAAAACACATTACAAGCTAGCCAGGAGTCGAACCTAGAATCTTCCGATTCGTAGTCAGGCAACGTTATCCATTGCGCCACTAGCCCTGCTTGCCCATGGACACAAAAGCATGAACTGTGGAGAGAGCAGGAATCAAACCACCAACCTTTCAGTTGAGGGACAACTTCTCCACCACTGTGCACCTCTTTTGGAACGCAACATCAAAATGACAACAAAGAACAAATGTTGGCGAGTTATCGTTTTGTTACCAGTTTGAGATCACACTTCTAAAATATAACTGAGATGTTCATCTAAAGAGCTATTGTTGTGAGAGATGTCGAGGATGGCTGAACAATGACTAAGGTAATTATTTAAATCACCCCACCTCCACTGAGCACTGTTCACCAGCCATCTCAGTGGAGGATCTTTAGTACATTGACCTTTGTCTGTAACCTGATGTTTTACCTTGAGTCGTTGGCAGAGGTGGGTAGTGTAGCCTTAAATTGTACTCAAGTAAGAGTAGTACATCAAAATAATTTTTACTCAAGTAGAAGTAGAGGCGGCGTTGGGCAAGGGGGTTTATATAGCCCCTGAGGCTGTGCCAGTACACTGGCATGATTGGCGCGTGAATGCTTTGATCTTTCTCAGAAGTCTGGCTCGCGCCAGGAGAGGTAACCACTAGCGAGGCCCGTAGGTGGGCTACGCACACACTCGTAGAACTGTAGTTACATCAGGTAACTATAATATATTGTTTGAAAATGAGGAACGCTTCACGAATTTGCATGTCATCCTTGCGCAGGGGCCATGCTAATCTTCTCTGTATCGTTCCAATTTTAGTATATGTGTTAGCGAACTAACACAACTGACTCATGACTCTGTTTCAGATATATAGGCCTCTGCAGGCAGTACTTCCTCAGTCATGGTGTGGGAGACACAGGTGCATCGTGGATAATCTGCTCGTTAGGGTTAGGGTTAGGGTTAGAAAAAGTCCTTCAGAGGAGGTGTTAAAAAAGGCCATGACGTTTGAAGGCAGTCTCATCTAATGATACAATGACATGAAACATGAATTCAGCCTGTATTCTGTATGTACCTTTCCAGTCCACACTCAAAAGGATAAATACAATCAGCATTGTCAAACCACTTCCACAACCTTATCCAAGTAATTATGTGACTCTTACTCCCCAAAGTATCACAAACATGATAATACAGTAGCAAAACACAATATGTTAGTGCACCTTCATAAAAAAATGCACACCTTAGATAACAATAAAAATAAAGCTGAATAATTATGCACGCCCAATTTTTCAGTTTTTTATTTGTAAAAAAAGTTATATAAAAAAATATAAAAAAAATTATAAAAAAATCCTCAGAATGTATATCCAGTTTATAGAACTTGAGCAAAGGGAGGTTGTTGTACTGAGCTTTGAGCTCGTCATTGCTTTGCAGCTCAATTATTTTGTGTTGTAGGTTATCAGGCACATCAGATGTTTCCACATTAAATGATGTAGAAAATATCTTTAGTTCCTTTTGTTCACTTTTCATGTCCTGAAACCTCCCACCAAATGCTTGAAGCAGTTTTGCACACTCACAATCATATTGATCGGTTTTGGTCCGACAGAGTCCAAATTTTGCACATTGGTTCCTTGGGCCTCCCTGAGCTACATTTTGAAAGGGGTTTTAAAATTCAATAAGAACCGAATCTCCTGCGCAGTTTAAGCTATAGCCAACCCTGAGTCAGGCAATGAGACTGCAGCCACCTTGGAAGAAACAGGGCACCAAGCGGGTGGTAGAACACCACTGCCTGTTCGGAAAAGCCATGAAGGTTGACGGGCCACCCCAGGGTCCCGAAGGCCCTGCGGGAAGAGTTGAGTGTGCTTACTACAGTTAAAAGTGTTTAATCAACAAAAAATTAATCAAAATTGAATGCTAAAAACACAGAGAGTGGGTTTGTTAAAATCCATTTTTTTCTAACCCATAAATGCATCACCAAACGGCTAATGTGGAGAACAATCCGCGGTTGCCTCTGTAAGCCTTTACAACCAATTAAATGAGAATCAAATTTATTATTATTATACTGCGGAGTTTTAGCTGTAGCCAACCTGAGTCTGGCAATGTGACTGACTTACCACCTTGTTAGAAACAGGGCACTAGACCCATCATTCCCATAAGAGTACAGCTGCATTAGCCAGGAATCGAACCCGGGCCTCCCGCGTGGCAGGCGAGAATTCTACCACTGAACCACCAATGCACATTATTGACCACACGACCCACAATGGGAGACTCCTCAGTCTTCTTTTCTGCTTTGCCAGATCCCCTTTTAATCTATGCCTACTTTGAGGCTGTACCTAAACATCTTCAGCAACTCCATGAATCTGGTGTAATAAGAGAATCAGTTGTCTTCAGTTTCTGTAGTGTAGTAGTCATTACGTTTGTCTCACACACAGGCCCTGGTAGGTGGTAGTAAAATTACCACAAATTAGTAAACTTTGTTTGTAAATCAGCATCAGCATGAGTACATTTATCTCTCTCTTCTTTCTGACAATGCTTGCGTGTCTCTGTTTCCACAGATATTGTCACAGCCAGGCTTTGAGGACGGCCCAGATGCATTTGTGAAGGAGGAGTAAGGCTTGATGAGGGCGTTTCTGGAGTTGAGGAGAGGGAAAAACGTCCACTTTTTTCCCCTCATTGACCAGCTCCTGCAAGAACCTTAACCCCTACTTCCAGGAGGCATGGGCAAGGATGGGCCTGGCAGGTACTCCCAATTTTACAGATGTCCGGACCTCCATCACCACCCACATAAGGCAGATGATTCACCTCCAGTTCACTCAAAAGAGCAGCATTCATGTTTGTAGGCCCCTAAGACACACACATCCATGGGTGGGCTTGAAACACAATCCCTTCACTTTACCACAATGTAATATTAAAATGAGTGTAAGATTCATAGTAATAATACAAACTCCACAAACTGAGTACCCGAATAAATGTCAAGTGGAATAGCTCCCGTACGGAGACGAAATTTGAGATCAGTACTCTCTAGATCAGTACTCTCTAGAAGCTCCTGAAGGATTTTGCATCTCCACTCAGAAATCTTTCAAAGGCCTATGTCAGTCTATAATTGAAAAGAGGCCTTGATTGAAAGAACTCTAATGGAGGCTGACAATTTTTTCCCACTGCTCCAGAGTGATCACCTTTCAATATGTCGCTACACAAATAAATGTAAAGTGGGACCGCTCACATACGGAGACGGAAGGTAGTGGGATCTCTAAATTTGAGATTGGTTCTCTAGTGCAATTGGGTCTTCCACTCAATTGCTCCTAATGAAAAAAATTGCATTACACAGGGACAAACTGTTTCTGCCTGGTCTCGAACCAGGGACCTATTGCGTGTGAGGCAAACGTGACGACCACTACACTACAGAAACTAAAAATAGTTGTATGTAATACACAATGTACTGTAGCTGAACATCAATTAAAAAGCACTTATATGCGGTATACCGAACCAATTGTGTAAGGTTTTGATCACACCAGTACTACGCAAATGCCACAAAGCATCCAGGTAAACCACTGAGCTATGGTCCACTGACTGAGACCTTGACAAAATCATAAAATCTTTAAATATCATTAAATGTCTAAGGACTTGTATAAAAGGAAGCAGCTTATGAGCAACTTCACCAAATTATGTTGGGGTTTCCATTGTGACAAGGCGGGGATACTCACCGTATGATAGCACAAGCTGTAAACAAAGAAGACCAGTTTCCTGCTCCTACATAAAGCGCATTTCAATAATTAAGGTAGCTAAAAAGCATGGATAGCTTTCTCCAGGTCAGCGCGACTCAAGAAGAGTTTAGCCTTTGATTGGTGAAGCTAAAAAAAGCTTGTCCTGACCACAGAATCTATTCAATTTAAGACTGCTGCCTATTTTCACCCTACATTTTTTTGACAACATGGTTAAAGTAGGGGGCCAAAACAACAGGACAAGGAGCTGAAACACTGGGCAGGTTGGACGTGCTAAATACATACATTCATTTTTTTTCTTCATTCAAACTCTGAGAAAGCCACAATTTGATGTCATCTAATTATCTATCGATGAAGTCAAGTCTGTCAGGACAAGCAGGAACAACTGGCGGGTAAATCTGCAGGTCGTCCGCATACAGACATTAAGACTGTCACTCAATATACCCAGTGATACATGTAACTTATCCTTTTTCCACTTGAGCTCAGCCTGCACCTCTCCGACGAAATATCATGCAAGGAAGGAAGTCATTGCAAGTCATAGGTCCAATTAGAGTGAGTTTCTGATTAAACCTTCCCTCTAGAGAAATAAGCTCAGCTCTCTTACCAGGTGAATTGAAAAAGTGTCTTGGTATAAGAGACCAAATATCTTGAAGTGGAAAAAAGAGTGAAGTCATCAATATTTAGCCAGAGAGATTTTGTAGCAGAACCACCATTGGAATCCCCACGGATTAACTGTCCTGCCTTTTCTGCCATTGCCAGAGGCCTTCAGAGACAAGCCTGTGTCTGAAGCCTACAACTAACTCTGTTTTCTTTCAGATAAAAGTATGGCCAAAGTAATTTATGGACAAGAAATGTTCTTAATGACTTTGCTCTTGCTTTTACAAGCAGTGGAACTTAGGTCCACCAGGCACCAGGGATCAAAGGTGGCTCAGGACCAGTGCCACCCCCCCCTGGCGCCATGTCTTTTTAACCATAAACTGAAGATAAAATTGTTGTTTCAGCTGGACTCAAGGACGAGAGCGCTCCGTCTACATTCTAATTGACAATTGGAATGCTTTTGATCCTAACATCCCAGAATGATCAAAGACCGCCCCTGGTGGTGAAATGAACAAATGACTCTATCCAATCATCAAAAGACAATTTCGTAATTCTTACATTAAAGGAAAATGTATTTTTGATATTGTGTTGTTTATACTGTTCTTTTCCAGGACACGGAGTTGCGACCCAAATAACTCCCTTTATGGTTTATGGTTTCCGTTTTGTTTTAAATGAAATGTAATTAATGTTTCAACAATATTCTACATATTCATAATACTCGACTTTTCTTTGTATAATCCTACAAATATAAATGTCTTATGTGTTATGAGAATGGGTTGAAACAAAAGGAATGTTTTAAAAACTTTAGTTAAAACTTTAGTTTAGACGTTCCCAAGCAACTTCCTCTTCCGCCGGAAGAGTGCCCCTGACTCAGTCAATAAAAGCTGGCTGCGAGCCAAAACTCTCCCTCTTCTGCTCTCGCCTCTTGACCCCTGCGTCTACGGTTCATCAGGACCGTTAAACCCACCATGGCTAAAGCTTGAGCCTCGTGTTAACACGAGTAAACTTTTGTTCTAAGACCGTGCCTGCTAAAGCGCCTGTCCTCTCTCCAAAAAGAGCGCGCAGAAGCAAGTTTTAACCAGCAACCGCTGAGCACCCTTTCCTAGACACTGCAATGACCTGCTTAACAGACTTTTGACGGTACACGGAGGCCCAGATTTTTGGCAACAGCCGGACATCTCTCTCTACACCAGGCTGCAAACCCTCTGGACGAAAGGCATCCTTTGGTGTGAACGCCCATCAGACGAACTTTCTGGAGAACATTCCGGACTCCCGGACCGCTGATAGCGACCCACCTAACCGAGCCAGCCGCTGACTACAGCCAGAGTAAGTCCTCGTTACACGTCGCAACAGCCTTGGTGTCGTTAAAATGTCCTCTGCCCAAAATCGCCACCCCTTTTCCGTTAAAAGCCCCTTTGGTTAAATCCCATCATTCAGAATTAACAGGCCTAAACATTCCTTTGGTTCACAAACCATCTAAAGCAAATATTTAACCCTGTATGTAATCCTTTGTTCGTTCCTGTGTATTGTCTCCAATTCCTTCCCTGTTCCAATGTTAGTTATCCTTATACCTGTGTTAGATCTGTGTAACTTTAAATAAAATCCCATAAAGACATTAATGTTTCTCTGTTTATAATTAAGAAATGTTCAAAACAATAGATTCTCTTCCTTTAAGATTAATGAGACTAGATTAAACAGTTTCTCTGGACCTGTTAAAACCAGGGTGGTGCCCCCTTTTTAATCAGAAATTAATTTTAATGAATTAATATTAATATCAAAATTAATTATTAAAATTATTAAAATTAATCTTCTCCCAAGGGACTCAATCCTAAGTAATCACATTCACAGAATATGAGAATTGCATAAGAGCGATACTTTGACGTAGCCAGGAGTCGAACCTGGAATTTTCTGATTTGTAGTCAGACGCGTTAGGGGCGGCAGTAGCTCAGTGGGTAGAGCGGTCGTCTTTCAACCGGAAGGTAGGCGGTTCGATTCCCACTCTCCCCACAGTTCATACTGTCGTTGTGTCCTTGGGCAAGACACTTAACCCACCTTGCCTCCAGTGACTGTAACACTGGTAATGTAATGTAATGTAATGTAATGTAAGTCGCTTTGGATAAAAGCGTCTGCTAAATGAATAAATGTAAATGTTATCCATTGCGCCACCAACCCTGCTTACCTTTCACTTTTTTTTTTTTTTTTTTCAGTGTCTTGCCCAAGGACACGACAGCATAAACTGTGGGGAGAGCAGGAATCAAACCACCAACCTTTCAGATGAGGGACAACTGCTCCTCCACTGTGCACCTCTTTTGGAACGCAACATCAAAATGACAACAAAGCACAAATGTTGGCGAGTTATCGTTTTGTTACCAGTTTGAGAGCACACTTCTAAAATGTAACTGAGATGTTCATCTAAAGAGCTATTGTTGTGAGAGATGTCGAGGGATGGCTGGTGAACAATGACTAAGGTAATTATTTAAATCACCCCACCTCCACTGAGCACTGTTCACCAGCCATCTCAGTGGAGGATCTTTTGAATATTGACCTTTGTCTGTAACCTGATGTTTTACCTTGAGTCGTTGGCAGAGGTGGGTAATGTAGCCTTAAATTGTACTCAAGTAAGAGTAGTACATCAAAATAATTTTTACTCAAGTAGAAGTAATAAGTAGTCCTCCAAAACATTACTCAAGTAAGAGTTAAAACGTATTTGGTTAAAACAGTACTCAAGTACTTTGGAACTGTTTGATCAAAATAACTTTTTTTTGTTTTTTTTTTTTCACAACATAAAACTTCTGATTCCTTAAGTAGCCCTATGTTTCTCTGAAAAGACTTTATCCCGGCTCTTTTGGTACAAGTGTTGGAACTATGACTATGAGAATAAAACTATAAAAACAATGTAAGATTTGTCTGTTTAATTCCACTCAGAAAAAGGTACAAGTACAGCGCTGGTACACAAAAAAAAGTTAACACAAGGTTAGCCAACAAGTTGTGTCTCTGGTCAACTCGATACCTTCAGGAGTGGGCACTTCCTTCCACATTATCAGTTCTTTTCCACTATGTGTCCAGCGGTGACCAATTGGTTCTAACTGGTTTCAACAGATGAGGTATTTAGTGTCCTAATCTAGGGTGCAGTGTAGCGTGCAAAGTGTGCAAATAACATATAGAAAAGTTAATATAAAACAATAATACCTGTGTGTGAGCGAAATGAGTTTAGGGCTGTTTGTCCTTTTCACTTTCAACACTGGAGACAGTAGCCTCAGAAATGTAGCAAGCTAAGATACAGCATCAAGTAGTTTACTACTTACCAAACTTGTTTTGTTTTATTTTTATATTGAACCAACTGCATTCCAAGTCAGTGCTATGTTCAGTTAAAACAGTTTATTTAAAATTACACATGTTGTTCAAAGTAAAGGTAGCATTGATATTGATATCATATGTCAGCATTAGTAGCATCTGTAGAATACATTTTTTAAGCAAGTGTGTGCATGTAGCCTTTTCAATAGCCTGCATTAAAGACTCACCATCAGCAACATCTCCAACATCTGTAATCCCCCCATAGTCCTGACCTGGTCCTGGTCTGGCCAAATAATCCACCAAAGTTACGTCCATTTCTTTATTGGTATTAAAGACTAGTGAATGTTGTTGTGGATTTATGCAAATGAGCCACGCAGCTTAAGTCTGTTTCTCACAAATGTAAACAAATGTGCGTAAAGCTGTGTTTAACTGCAGCGGTGGTCATGTGACTGCATGACAATGTCTGATTGGTGAAACACAGTTATCTGGTAATTCTACTAAAGCAAAAATAAAGCGTGGAATGTGTCAAATAAATGATTAAAAAAAAAAAAGTAACTTGTCAAGCGTAGCCCAATGTAACTGAGTAAGTGTAACTTACTGTAACTTGTTACTACCCACCTCTGGTCGTTGTCTTGTCATTAATGGTCCTGTCCAGAACAGCAGTATGACCGTTCCCTGACCCTGACTAATAATTATGAAACTTCCAACAATGCAGTTGTTGACTAAAAACGTATACTTGGATCATGATAAAGGCACTTTGGCCTTCTACAAAATTGATTAAAGTATGAAGTATGACATTTGAAATTTAGAATTTTAATTTTTGATACAGATTTTGTCAAAACGTCTGCCACCATGTCTTCTGTTGGGCAGTACACAATATGTATTTTTCCCTCATTGACAGCATCACGGATAAAGTGATATTTCACATCAATGTGCTTAGATCTAGATCTATTCACTGGGTTTCTACTTAGTGCAATGGCCCCCTGATTATCTCCATACATTGTGGTGCAAGTGTAAACACTACTGTCGATGCCATTTAGCAGTTGAGTTAAATACATGCTTTCCTGAGTAGTGTTTGCTAGACCAATGTATTCAGCTTCACAGGTTGACAGTGCCACTGTCGGCTGTTTCTTAGACTTCCATGAAATAACAGGGCCTTGATTTGTCAGGCTGAAACAGTATCCTAAGTGAATCTATTAAGTTAAGTCTAATGCTATTAGATTATCTGTTTTCTTGAAACAAAGCTCGTAGTCAGCTGTACCTTTTAGGTATCTCAAGACATGTTTAGCAGCTACTAAGTCATGCGTTTTAGGTTTTGCAAGTGTTTGTGACAGTTTACTGACTATCCCCGTGGAGCTCTGACTTCGGTCCGTCAGGAAGTCAGTGATCCACCTGCAGGTGGAGTCAGGCACGTTGAACTGGGAGAGCTTGTCCTGGAGCAGAGCAGGGAGGATGGTGTTGAATGCAGAGCTGAAGTCCACAAACAGGATCCTGGTGTAGGTTCCCGGGGAATCCAGGTGCTGCAGGATAAAGTAGAGGGCCAGGTTGATGGTGTCGTCTACAGATCTGTTGGATCTGTAGGCAAACTGCAGGGGGTCCAGGAGGGAGGAGGTGATGGACTTGAGGTGGGACAAAACCAGGCGCTCAAATGACTTCATGACTGCAGATGTCAGCGCCACATTAAGTCCTGTGATCCGGTGCTTCTTGGGGACAGGGACGATGGTGGAGGACTTGAAGCATGCTGGGACCTGGCAAGACTCCAGAAAGGTGTTAAAAATGTCTGTGAAGACAGGAGTCAGCTCATCAGTGTCTCAGGGTGGCGGGGGAGACACCGTCTGGACCGGGTGTATTGCGGGTGTTTTGTCTGCTTCTATTTTGCTTCTATTTTGTTTCCTTTCTATTGTGAACGAGCTGATGTAGCTACGATGAATTGATTTGTTGCGCAACTTTAATTATTACTCTGAGCATCTGCTTGAGTAGTCAATCTATTAACTCAATAGATTTTTTAAGTGTGTTGTGATGAATGAAACAAAGTAAAAGTGCACTTACTTGTGTTATTGAATGGGTGTAGATTTTGATTGACCATGTCTAATGACTTATATATAGCTCTTTGTAATATAGTGATGTTGATAATCAAAGTCATACTTGTTAGATAAAATGTCAATCATTATATTGGTTGCAGATATAACTATGCTTATTGTATGTATATTGTATGTGTATATCAATATGGCTGTTATATTTGTTACCAAAGCTAATGGTTAATTATATTGACCTCTTGTAGGTCAGGTTTTTTCGGAGTTCTAAAAGGATTTCTAAAGAACTGCAAACCCTTTTAATCTCCTTCAGATGGTGAGCTTCCCTTGAGCTACCTATGCGGTAGGAAAAACAGACAATGTTAAAACTCTGGTTATCTTGTCTTTTTGTGGATTTACGGACAATTAAAAAGTCTAACAGTTGGCCGAACCGGACTAAACTGAAGAATACCTGAACAGCTGTCACCACCACCAATACCTTGTATCCATATTAATTCTGTAATAAGTATTGCTCATTCATTGCTGGTTAACTTTTATTTGCTCAATACATTTAATTTATCCGAAACTAAACTGCTTGACTCTGTGTTTATTCATACCTCGAGCTCCTTAAAGATCCAGTTTTCTGATGCTGCCGATAATATTTATTAGAGGTTGTAGTCAATTAAAGACAGAGTGATCCAAGATGGCGGCGCGAGTACATCGCGAGGCTCGGGTTCTCTCCAGTTTCTGCAATTTTGCAGTATTACTCTTGCTTATCTCGGGTCTGTTTGTGCAGAACAGTTGTGCCTTTACATCGTACACCCGGAGTGAGCTTTTGGATATTGGTTTGCAATTTTCCGACGGTTTTATGGACATCCTTCGACTCCCTCCTGAAATCACTAGGACGCCGGTGGCAGCTCATTCTTCCCGGCCGGGCGGAAGTGCTCGCAGGCGGCGTCGAGAACGTAAACAGAGAAGGGGTACACGGGGAGGACTTAGAGCTAGGCTAAAGCTAACACCTCACCGGCTCTCTTTACCCAGTATCTTCCTCGCCAATGTACGATCGCTAGTGAACAAAATGGATGAGATTCGACTCAATATGACACACAGCAAAAGACTTCTGAACTGTAACGTCCTTATCTTCACGGAGACGTGGTTAAATAGTGGAATACCAGACTCTGCTATTGAGCTCACGGGACATCACATGCTCAGGACAGAACAACAGATGGATCCGGTAAGACAAGGGAGGCGGATTGTGTATTTATATTAACAAAGCTTGGTGCACAAACTCCGCTGTTGTTGGGAGCCATTGTTCAGCTAACCTAGAGTTTCTCATGGTTAAATGTAGACCGTTCTATCTGCCGCGGGAGTTCACCTCCACCATTATAACTGCAGCTTATATTCCCCCGGACGCTGATGCCAAGCTTGCTATGAAAGAACTTTATGCAGCCATCAGTAAACAACAGACTATTCACCCGAAGCAGCGTTTATTGTTGCGGGTGACTTTAATCACTCTAACTTAAAGACTGTGCTACCCAAATTTCATCAGAATGTTTCCTGTCACACCAGAGGGAACAAAACCCTAGACCATGTCTACACAAACATGGCTGGAGCTTACGTGGCGACACCCTCCCCACCTGGGACAATCAGATCACATATCTCTGTTCCTCACTCCCAAATATACACCCTCATCAACCGTGTGAAGCCATCAGTGAAGACCATCAAGGTGTGGCCTGCGGGGTAGATTTCACACTCCAGGAAAAGTTTCTACACACAGACTGGAGTATGTTTGCTTCCCAAGCCACCAGTGGTGCTCACACAGACATTGACTGCTACACCTCCTCTGTATTGGATTATATTAATACCACCATTGACAGTGTTACAACCCAGAAACAGATCACCACATACCCAAACCAGAAGCCATGGATGAATCAGGAAGTGCGACTCCTGTTGAAGACACGCAATACTGCCTTCAGATCAGGAGACGCACAAGCCTACAGCACATCCAGAGCAAACCTGAAGAGGGGCATCAAAAAGGCCAAGCACTGCTACAAGCTGAAGATAGAGGGACACTTCTCCAACTCTGACCCTCGACGCATGTGGCAGGGCATCCAGGCCATCAGTGACTACAAACCCACCCACTCCACCCCTGCAGCCACCGATGTCAACTTCCTGAATGAGCTAAATGACTTTTATGCTCGCTTTGAAAGAGACAACAGAGAAACTGCAACCAAGCTCAAACCCTCAGTTGACCACCCTCCACTCACTCTCATCCACTGATGTCTGCAAGGCACTGAGCCAGATCAGCACACACAAGGCTGCTGGACCAGACAACATCCCTGGTCGTGTTCTCAGGGCATGTGCGGAGCAGCTCGCTGGGGTTTTTACAGACATTTTCAACCTGTCTCTTGCCCAAGCAGCTGTACCAACATGCTTCAAATGCACTTCCATTGTGCCAGTGCCAAAACACTCTAGTCCAAGGGGCCCCAACGACTACCGCCCTGTAGCACTCACACCCATCATCATGAAGTGCTTTGAGCGGCTGATCCTGGAACACCTAAAAGACACCATACCACCCACATTGGACCCGCATCAGTTTGCTTACCGCAGCAATAGGAGCACAGAGGATGCAGTTGCTATGGCACTGCACTCTGTGCTCACCCACCTGACAATAAGAACTCTTATGCACGTATGCTGTTTGTTGACTTCAGCTCAGCATTCAACACTATCATCCCGACCAAGTTAATAGCCAAACTTGAAGACTTGGGCATCAATACCTCACTCTGCAACTGGATTCTGGACTTCCTGACCAACAGACCCCAGAATGTCCGATCTGGATCCACCTGCTCCACATCCATCACACTTAACACTGGTGTACCACAGGGCTGTGTGCTAAGCCCATTTCTCTACTCCCTCTTCACCTCTGACTGCAAGCCTGTGTTTGGATCCAACGCCATTGTCAAGTTTGCAGACGACACTACAGTGATTGGTCTCATCAGCAACAACGATGAGACTGCCTACAGGAAGAGATCCAGCACCTGTCCACATGGTGCAACGAAAATAACCTGCTCCTCAACACCACCAAAACGAAGGAGCTCATCGTGGACTTCAGGAAAGAGTCTAGAGGCACACACGACACCATCCACATCAATGGAATGGACATCGAGCGTGTCTCCAGCTTCAAGTTCCTGGGGACCCACATCTCGGCTGACATGACCTGGACAACCAACACCTCCAGCCTGGTCAAGAAGGCTCACCAGCGCCTCTTCTTCCTGAGGACACTGAGGAAGAACCAGCTCTCCTCGGCCATCCTGGTGAACTTCTACGCTGCGCGATAGAAAGCATCCTGACGAACTGTGTCACAGTGTGGTATGGGTGCTGCTCTGTCGTGAGCGCAAGGCATTGCAGCGGGTGGTGAAAACTGCCCAACGCATCACAGGGACTCCACTTCCTGCCATCGAAAACATCCAGAGGAAACGCTGTCTGCGTCGAGCTCGCAGCATCCTTAAGGACTCCTCCCACCCAGCCCACAGACTGTTCTCCCTCCTCCCTCCGGCAGGCGTTTCAGGAGCCTCCGGACTAGAACCAACAGACTAAAGAACAGTTTCTTCCCCAGAGCTGTGTCTTTACTGAACTCTAACCCTTGCTGACCCCACACCTCTCACAGACTCCTCTCTCACCCCCCACCATGCCACTCCCCTCACAGACTCTCCTCTCACCCCCACCATCCCACTACCTCATAGACTCTTCTACCCCCACCACCATCCCACTCCCCTCACAGACTCTCCTCTCATCCCCCACCATCCCACCATCCCCTGCACTACTGCACCTTTGCTACCAACTGTTTACATTTCACTGTTTGCACTACCTTAAATCTACTGCTTACCTTAAGCTAACAATTAAGCTACAATTGTATACACCTACCTGTAAAATTCTGTTCATAGTCAGAGACATCTGTATATCACGTGTGTGTGTGTGTGTGTGTGTGTGTGTGTGTGTGTGTGTGTGTGTGTGTGGGTGTGTGTGTGTGTGTGTGTGCGTGGGTGTGTGTGTATATGTATGTGTGTGTGTGTGTATGTGTGAGTATGTATGTGTGTGTGTGTGTGTGTGTATGTGTGTGTGTGTGTGTGCTTGTGTGTGAGTGCGTGTATGTGAGTGTGTGTGAGTGTATGTATGTACGTGTGCATGTGAGTGAGTGTGTGTATGTGAGTATGTGTGCATGTGAGTTTGTGTGTGTGAGTGTGTGTGTGAGTATCTGAGCGTATGTGTATGTGTGTATGTGAGTGAGTGAGTGTGTGTGTGTATGTGTGTGTGTATGTGAGTGTCTGTGTGTATAGCTCTCCCGGTTTAATTCCCCTGTGAGTATGTGTGTATGGTGGTGTGTGTATGTGAGTGTGTGTATGTGTGTGTGTGTGTGTATGTGTGTGTGTGTGAATGAGTGTGTGTATAGCTCTCCCGGTCTAATTCCCCTGGGTGTATGTGTGTATGTCAGTGTGTGTATGTGTGTATGGTTGTGTGTGTATGTGAGTATGTGAATGTCTGTGTGTACAGCTCTCCCGGTTTAATTCCCCTGCGTGTATGTGTGTATGTGTGTGTGTGTGTATGGTTGTGTGTGTATGTGTGTGTGTATGTGAGTGAGTGTGTGTATGTGTGCGGCGCGATGCGTGTGTATCACATTACATTTAGAGTACATATTCAACTGTAAATGCTGTTTATAGAAAAGAGACACCTGTAATTATATTTATGGCACACACTCACCTTTTTATAGTAATAACCATCTGTATATTTATATTCATTGTACATATTACCTGTAAATCCTGTACATCTCCATATCCTGCACGCATAACCATTGTATATATCCTGCACTTTACTGCTATTGCACTTCTGGTTAGACCTAAACTGCATTTCGTTGCCTTGTACCTGTACTTGTGTAATGACAATAAAGTTGAATCTAATCTAATCTAATCTAAAATCCTAGCCTAACTGTGGTTACAAAGTGGCGAGCTAGCCAGGAGCCTGATTCTGTGGATATTCATTGATTTAATTTACAATTGATTTATGAGTGGAAGGTTGAAAATGGATTTCATCTCAGGGGTTAATGTTGCTAACACTGTTTTTGTTGAGAATGTAACTAACACTCAAGCAGATGATGCAGTTGTTGATTATTTGCGTTTTTATGGTGACATAAAAATAGCTTTCACTGTTACTGAAAGTAGCAGTCCTTATTATAAAAACCTGATTGTTGAATTTAAAACTGCAGTAGCTTTTACTAAATTAGGAGTTTAGAAGGAGTTTAAATTAAGAAGGAGATAATGATGAGGACTATGATGAGGATGGAGTGGACGGACAAGAAGAGACCAAAGCTGGACTATTGTCCGAGTCGGCTGGTCCCTCCTCTGCTGGCCAACGAGGGGCCATTACCTCCACACCATCCCAATACCTCAGTTACTCTGGGACCACAGGTGTCACTCTCTGGACTCGACTTGAACCCGCCTGAAATACAGCGAGCGGTTGTGGTACACAGTTGTGGTTCAAGATGGAGAAGAACTTTTTGCCCAGTTCCTCAATACTCTTCAAGACCATGAAGAGCGACCCTCTTCTTACTTGCAAAGGTTGCAACTGACACTGAACACAGTTGTGAAGTGTGACGGAATCCCAGTAGCAGACACTGACAAACATCTTTTGAAGCAATTTTGTAGAGGATTTTGGCTGTTCACTGTTATTGCCAAGCTTCAGTTGGAGCAGAAACGTGACGATCCACCTACCTTCTCTGAGTTTTTATTCCTGCTATGGTCTGAAGAAGCATTTTGCCAAAGAATCCTTGATGAAAAAGGCTATTTCATCCACTAAACATCGTGCCAATTTGCAGTCTCAAAGTGCATGTTCCTGTCCTAGTGGTCATCCAGATAACCATCCAGACACAAGTATCATTGAAGATCTCAAGAAACAAATGATAAAACGGCAAAGCCAGATGTCTGCTCTATTGGCCAAGAAAGACCCCATCTCCACTACAGATCACTGACAAAACAAACAAAAGCCAACAGCAACTGTTTTTGCGAAACCGAAGTACTGGTTTTGCTTTAAGTGTGGTGAAAATGGACATATTGCTCCTGTATGCACAAATGCAGCAAATCCCAGCCTTCTCGACAATAAACGCGGACAATTAAGACAAAAGCAGCAGTCATGGGAGGCAAAGAAGACTCACAAGTCCTTAAACTAGATGCAGCTTCATCCAAGGGACGGGCTGAAGCTGCTATGAATTACTGTCCCCAGAGTAAACGTGCTATGCTACACCATTCATTGCCCAAGGGTTTAATTGGGACAAAGAGTACTGGTAAAGTCAAGATCAAAGACTCTAAGTTTTTTACTGCCTGTTTGAAACTGGATCTCAGGTCACTACCGTCACTCACTCCTTCTACAATGCCTATCTTTCTGACCAAGAAGTCAAGCCACTTAGTGCATTGCTGGAAGTGGAAGGGCTAACGGTACCATACTTTGGATATGTGGAGATGATTAATATATTCCCTACAGAATTTCTGGGAGAAACGGTAGATGTGGACACTCTGGCATCGGTGGTGCCTGATCTCAAGTCCTCACAGCCTTCTGTTCTCATTGGAACCAACACCCTGAATGTGGTATATGACAAGCACTCCCAGACTCCCAGACTGCATGTCGTCCAGCATCTTACGGTTACAGAGCAGTGTTAAAGATTCTGGAGCTAAGGCACCCAGCTAGCAACTGATGACCATCATGGCATCTTAAAGCTGTAGGCTAACGGTCCTCAAACCATTTCAGCTGGACAAACTGTGGTTTTGGATGTCCTAGCCATTGCTCCAACTCTACACAGAGAAAAGGCATTTGTTATCGAACATCCATCTTCTTTCTCCCTGCCTGGTGGTCTACTGGTGAAAACATGTCTGGTTGATCTTCCTCCACTCTACCCCTGGCATCTGCCAATTACCGTCCAATATCAAAACTTTCTGTGCTATCAAAGATCTTGGAATCATTTGTGAATGTACAGTTAAAACAGTATTTGACTGACAAAAATATTTTAAATAATTTTCAGTCAGGGTTCAAAAGTGGCCATAGCACTATCACTGCTGCTACATTAGTGACAAATGACATTATTGGGGCCTTAGATAAGAAGCAACATTCTGCTGCATTATTTCTTGATCTTTCTAAGGCATTTGATTCGGTTGATCATTGTTATTGACCAAACTACGTTCAGTTGGTTTAAGTGAGAAGGCTGTTGCATGGTTCCAGAATTATTTGGTAGATCGTACTCAATGTGTTTATGCTGAGGGTTATAAATCTGATTTTCTTGACATAACTAAAGGTGTCCCTCAAGGTTCAATCTTAGGACCCATTCTGTTTTCAATTTTTATAAATGATTTGGATAGAGATGTTCAAGCTAAATTACATTTATACGCTGATGATACAGTGGTTTATACCCAGGCTTCCACCATTTCAGTAGCAGTGCAGGAACTTCAGGCTGCATTTCAGGTATTGCAACACACATTATTGAGTTTAAAATTCGTTTTAAATACACAGAAAACAAAGTTTATGGTCTTCTCAAAAGCTCGAGCACAGCTACATGACAATTGTGGCATTTTGTCATTAGATGGGAAATCATTTCTTGAGTGTCTTCATACAAGTACTTGGGAATATGGATAGATGATAAACTTTCCTTTAATGAACATATTACAGCTTTAGTTAAGAAACTCAAAGTCAAACTCGGCTTTTATTACAGAAACAAATCTTGCTTTACTTTTAGTGCTAGAAAGAAACTTGTGGAAGCAACTTTTCTGCCTGTAATTGACTATAGAGATATATTGTATATGCATGCTGCATTTTCCATCCTGCGTCATGTAGATTCAGTTTATCATATATCACTACGATTCATTACAAATACAAAGTCCCTTACCCATCACTGCATTCTTTATGATTTAGTTGGTTGGACATCACTTAAAATTCGCAGACAACAGCATTGGTATATCTTTATTTATAAAGCTATACTTGGCAAACCTCCACTGTATCTTTGTAACCTCCTCTCTGTTTGCTTTGGGACCTATCAGCTACGCTCTTCAAAGTGGTTGCTTTTTAATGTGCCAAGAGTTACAACCGAATTGGGAAAAACTGCCTTTTCTTACTTAGCACCTTGGGGGTGGAATAATCTACAAAAAGAGCTAAAGTTAGAAACCCTTATGTCCATAAATGATTTTAAAAAATACTGTAAAGAGTGTTGTGATGGAGATATGTTCTTGTTTTTCTTAAGAGTCTAATTTTAATTTATATATTATTTTCTTTTATTGTGAAAATGTAATTTTGGTGTTTATGTATGCATTTGTTGTGATTTGGCTGCTACCTTGGCCAGGTCTCTCTTGTAACAGAGATTCTGAATCTCAATGGGACCTTCTGGTTAAATAAAGGTAAAATAAAAATAAAAGTAGTGGTGAAAATGAGTCTGACCATGATGTCAGAGCAGCTATCGCAGAGTTGAGTGCCTTCCAGTCAATCCTCCATAAACAACAGAGCACCCGCCAACGTGAGCCATCATTAAAGTCTCAAGAGTCGTCAGAATCAAAGCTGAACTACAATTTTGCAGATTCTCCCATCTCATTGGAATGAAAGCAACGTATTATGGCCAAGCTTGACAGAACGATCTTGATTTCGGCTGTACTGACAAGGTCAAGCACCAAATCAAGCTCACGGATCTAACACCTTTCAAGCAAAGACCTAGGCCTATCCACCCGCAAGACCTGGATGCTGTCAGACAATATCTTCAAGAACTTCTAGAATCTGGCATAAGATTTGGAATCACCATTTGCTTCTCCCATAGTAGTGGTTTGAAAGAAGAATGGCAGCGTAAGACTCTGTATAGATTACAGGAAACTGAATGCTCAGACCAAAAGAATCAAAAGAATCAAAGATTCATACGCTCTGCCGAAGCTGGAATATACCTTTACTGCACTTTCCGTGTCCCAGTGTTTTTTTCTTAGACTTGAAGTCTGTTTACTATCAAATAGAGATGGAGGAGCCTGACAAATGCAAAACTGCCTTTGTGTGCCCGGCAGAATTCTGCGAGTTTAATCGGATGCCACAAGGTCACTGTCGCCAAGTACATTTCAGCGGTTGATGGAGAAATGCATGGGTGATCCGAATCTAAAAGAGGCATTGGTCTTCATTGATGATTTGATTGTATTCGCTCCTACACTGGAAAAACACGATGAGAGGCTGATGTATGTTCAACAGCGACTGAAGGAGTTCGGTCTCAAGTTGTCTGTGGAGAAATGCGTATTTTTCCAAACGTAGGTGCAATATCTTGGACATGTGGTATCACGGGAAGGAGTTGAGACAGACCCTGACAAAATAACCACCTTAACATCTTGGACGGTACCCCAGAACCTCAAAGAGCTCTGCTCATTCCTCGGATTCTCTGGTTATTATAGACACTTAGTCAAGGACTAGTCCTCTATTGTCAAACCTCTGAATGAGTTGACAATAAAGGAATAGTTCAGGCTATCCGCCAAGTCAAAAGAGGCAGAAGAAGTTGGTAAAACACCAGAATTATTTGATTCCAAAGTAGCCTTTTGGTGGCCGCTGGAGCGATTCCTGTCAAACTGCTTTCGAAACTATAATCCAGAAACTCACATCAGCTCCTGTTCTTGCTTTTGCTGATCCCAGCAAGCCATACATCCTTCATACAGATGCCAGCTGCGCAGGGCTTGGTGCTGTTTTATATCAGGAAGATGAAGGCAAGAACAGAGTGATTGCATATGTGAGCAGAGGGCTATACCGAAGTGGGTCTAGAAACTCACACATAAACTTGAATTTTTGAGAGAGCATGTGAGAGGTAGTGGGATCAATTCCCATATTCTCCAGCTGTCCTCTAACCTTCTGTCTTAAGCCTGTGTTTTCACTGTAAACAGTCATTCAGGTCATCTTAAAGAAAAGGTCAAAGCAATAGTATCTGGACTCACTTTTCACTCAATTGGACCATAACACATCAGTTAAAAATTTACTACACAGTTACATGTGAATAAAGCAGTATTACATAGTTTATTACAATACAATTACAATTTAATTTAGAATTTTCTCTTTGTTTTTACCAGACTTTGTTGGAGTGTAAGTGACAAAATGCAACACAATTTGTAACTTTTAACATTGGCAAAGCTAAATGGCATCCTCACTTTAAATGTTTGCTTGTTTGTTCTTTTGAGCTAACTATTTCTTTGTTTTACTATTTTTATTTGCATAGATTTTTAGCTAGAATAGGTTTTATGTAATCATGTTCAAGTTTCCAGACTTCAAATGTTACCAAATTAAGGAATAAAAGCTAGCACTATAGAAAGCTCTCTACATAGTACAAACCAAACTAGATCTTGTTTGAAAATGAGGATCGCTTCACGAATTTGCGTGTCATCCTTGCACAGGGGCCATAATAATCTTCTCTGTATCGTTCCAATTTTAGTATATGTGTTAGCGAACTAACACAACTGACTCATTACTCTGTTTCAGTTAAATAGGCCTCTGCAGGCAGTACTTCCTCAGTCATGGTGTGGGAGACACAGGTGCATCGTGGATAATCTGCTCCAGTCCACACTCAAAAGGCTCAGTGGGGCGGCAGTAAATCAGTGGGTAGAGTGGTTGTCTTTCAACCAGAAGGTAGGCGGTTCGATTCCCACTCTCCCCACCGTTCATACTGTCATTGTGTCCTTGGGCAAGACACTTAACCCACCTTGCCTCCAGTGACTGTAACACTGGTAATTACGTTAGAACAATGTAAGTCGCTTTGGATAAAAGCGTCAGCTAAATGAATAAATGTAAATGTAATGTAAATGTAATCATGTGACTCTTACCCCCCATAGTATTACAAACATGATAATACAGTAGAAAAACACAATATGTTAGTGCACCTTCATAAAATAAATGCACACCTTAGATAACAATAAAAATAAAGCTGAATAATATTGCACGCCCAATTTTTCAGTTTTTTATTTGTTAAAAAGTTTTGAAATATCCAATAATTTTTGTTCCACTTCATGATTGTGTCCCGCTTGTTGTTGATTCTTCACAAAAAATTACAGTTTCATATCTTTATGTTTGAAGCGTGAAATGTGGCAAAAGGTCGCTAAGTTTAAGGGGGCCGAATACAAAACCTGGTTTGCCCTAAAAACAAGCTCCCCTTGCACAAACAGAATAATTTTTTTTTTGCAGTTGAGTGTAGCGACGAGTGTAGTGGCACTTATGTCGGAGAAATGAAACAACACCTTCACAAGAGGATGTATCAGCACAGAGGAGCCAACCCCGGTGGACCTGAGTCTGCAGGCCCCGTTACAGCCCAGACTAAATTACAATATACTAGGCCTCTAAGGAACCAATCCTGCACAGTTTAAGCTATAGCCAACCCTGAGTCAGGCAATGAGACTGCAGCCACCTTGTAAGAAACAGGGCACCAAGCGGGTGGCAGAACACCACTGCCTGTTCGGAAAAGCCATGAAGGTTGACGAAGCCACCCCAGGGTCCCGAAGGCCTGTGGGAAGAGTTGAGTGTGCTTACTACAGTTAAAAGTGTTTAATCAACAAAAAAAATTAATCAAAATTGAATGCTAAAAACACAGAGAGTGGGTTTGTTAAAATCCAATTTTTTCTAACCCATATATGCATCACCAAACGGCTAATGTGGAGAACAATCCGCGGTTGCCTCTGTAAGCCTTTACAACCAATTAAATGAGAATCAAATTTATTATTATTATACTGCGGAGTTTTAGCTGTAGCCAACCTGAGTCTGGCAATGTGACTGACTTACCACCTTGTTAGAAACAGGGTACTAGACCCATCATTACCATAAGAGTACAGCTGCATTAGCCGGGAATCGAACCCGGGCCTCCCGCGTGGCAGGCGAGAATTCTACCACTGAACCACCAATGCACATTATTGACCACACGACCTACAATGGGAGACTCCTCAGTCTTCTTTTTTGCTTTGCCAGATCCCCAACTCCATGAATCTGGTGTAATAAGAGAATCAGTTGTCTTCTGTATTTGTAGTGTAGTGGTCATTATGTTTGTCTCACACACAGGCCCTGGTAGGTGGTAGTAAAATTACCACAAATTAGTAAACTTTTTTTGTAAATCAGCATCAGCATGAGTACATTTATCTCTCTTCTTTCTGACAATGCTTGCCTGTCTCTGTTTCCACAGATATTGTCACAGCCAGGCTTTCGAGACGGCCCAGATGCATTTGACGAAGGAGGAGTAAGGCTTGATGAGGACGTTTCTGGAGTTGAGGGAGGGAAAAACGTCCCACTTTTCTTCCTCATTGACCAGCTCCTGCAAGAACCTTAACCCCTACTTCCAGGAGGCATGGGCAAGGATGGGCCTGGCAGGTACTCCCAATTTTACAGATGTCCGGACCTCCATCACCACCCACATAAGGCAGATGATTCACCTCCAGTTCACTCAAAAGAACTGTAGGCCCCTAAGACACACACATCCACGGGTGGGCTTGAAACACAATCCCTTCACTTTACCACAATGTAATATTAAAATGAGTGTAAGATTCATAGTAATAATACAAACTCCACAAACTGAGTACCCGAATAAATGTCAAGTGGAATAGCTCCCGTACGGAGACGAAAGGTTGTGGGATAATGAAATTTGAGATCAGTACTCTCTAGAAGCTCCTGAAGGATTTTGCATCTCCACTCAGAAATCTTTCAAAGGCTTATGTCAGTCTATAATTGAAAAGAGGCCTTGATTGAAAGAACTCTAATGGAGGCTGACAATTTTTTCCCACTGCTCCAGAGTGATCACCTTTCAATATGTCGCTACACAAATAAATGTAAAGTAGGACCGCTCACATACGGAGACGGAAGGTAGTGGGATCTCTAAATTTGAGATTGGTTCTCTAGTGCAATTGGGTCTTCCACTCAATTGCTCCTAATGAGAAAATTTGCATTACACAGGGACAAACTGTTTCTGCCTGGTCTCGAGCCAGGGACCTTTTAAGTGTGAGGCAAACGTGATGACCACTACATTACAGAAACTGAAAACAGTTGTATGTAATACACAATCTACTGTAGCTGAATATCAATTAAAAGCACTTATATGCGTATACTGAACCGATTGCTGAAGGTTTTGATCACACCAGTACTACGCAAATGCCACAAAGCATCCAGGTAAACCACTGAGCTATGGTCCACTGACTGAGACCTTGACAAAATCGTAAAATCTTTAAATATCATTAAATGTCTAAGGAATGTGCTCGTATAAAAGGAAGGAGCTTATGAGCAACTTCACCAAATTATGTCGGGGGTCTCCATTGTGACAAGAGGGGATACTCACCGTATGATAGCACAAGCTGTAAACAAAGAAGACCAGTTTCCTGCTCCTACATAAAGCGCATTTCAGTAATTAATGTGGTAGCTAAAAAAAAGCATGGATAGCTTTCTCCAGGTCAGCATGACTCAGGAAGAGTTTAGCCTTTGATAGGTGAAGCTGAAAAAAGCTTGTCCTGACCACAGAATCTATTCAATTTAAGACTGCTGCCTATTTTCACCCTACATTTTTTTGACAACATGGTTAAAGGAGGGGGCCAAAACAACAGGACAAGGAGCTGAAACACTGGGCAAGTTGGACGTGCTAAATACATACATTCATTTTTTTTCTTTATTCAAACTCTGAGAAAGCCACAATTTGATGTCATCTAATTATCTATCGATGAAGTCAAGTCTGTCAGGACAAGCAGGAACAACTGGCGGGTAAATCTGCAGGTCGTCCGCATACAGACATTAAGACTGTCACTCAATATACCCAGTGATACATGTAACTTATCCTTTTTCCACTTGAGCTCAGCCTGCACCTCTCCGACGAAATATCATGCAAGGAAGGAAGTCATTGCAAGTCATAGGTCCAATTAGAGTGAGTTTCTGATTAAACCTTCCTCTAGAGAAATAAGCTCAGCTCTCTTACCAGGTGAATTGAAAAAGTGTCTTGATATAAGAGACCAAATATCTTCCCTTGATAACCTAGTCCAGATACCTTTGCTTTCAAATTTTCTTCTAGCCAAGAGGAAGTGGAAAAGAGAATGGAGATAAGTCATCAATATTTAGCCAGAGAGATTTATATTGCGCTTTTTCTCCCAAGGGACTCAATCCTAAGTAATCGCATTCACAGAATATGAGAATTGCATAAGAGCGATACTTTGACGTAGCCAGGAGTCGAACATGGAATTTTCTGGTTTGTAGTCAGACACGTTATCCATTGCGCCACCAATCCTGCTAACCTCTCACTTTTTTTTTTTTTTTTTTTCAGTGTCTTGCCCAAGGACACAACAGCATAAACTGTGGGAGAGCAGGAATCAAACCACCAACCTTTCAGATGAGGGACAACTGCTCCCACTGTGCACCTCTTTGGAACGCAACATCAAAATGACAACAAAGCACAAATGTTGGCGAGTTATCGTTTTGTTACCAGTTTGAGATCACACTTCTAAAATGTAACTGAGATGTTCACCCCAGCCGACGACAGCAGATGCTGGTTACTCATGCTGTGTCCGGTCAGGGCTTTGCGCTGCTATGTGGAGCGCACAGCGGGCTTTCGGACATCAGACCAGTTATTTGTGTGCTTTGCGGCCAAGGGAAGTGAGTCACCGTTGTCGGCCCAACGCCTAGCACACTGGATCTGTGGGGGTATTGGAGCGGCCTACGTGGCTCAAGGCCGCCCTCCCCCAGCCTTGATCAGGGCACACTCTACCTGAGGGGTTGCCACGTCGGTGGCCCTGTGTAGAGGTGTCTCTGCGGAAGATATATGCTTGGCGGCATCTTGGTCCTCTGTGTCCACGTTTGTGCGGTCCTATCTCATGGACGTGTCTGCGAGCTCTGTCACTCATTCAGTGTTGAATATAGGCCAGAACCTCGTCACCTAGGCTGGCGCACACTGTAGGTGTTACTGTTATTGCGGCTGAGAACACTTATACCACAGCTTGGCGCTTCCTTTTGGATGTATTTGTCTGTGCAGCCGTGTGAGGCCCGTGTGCTCTTGGGAGAGGCGGTCACGGGCTCGGCGGGCAGGATGGATGCTCTTGGGAGAGGGGGCCCATCCCCCGACCACGGACACTGAAGTTGGAAGTTTGAACAGGGTGCCAGGATGCTTGGGAGAGGCGGTCCTGGGCACAGCTTGATTAGGCTCACATAGGACAGCGACAGATGCTCTTGGGAGAGGCAGTTTGGACGCCGTGACCTGTAGTGGGGCGCTTGGCTGCTCTTGGGAGAGGCGGGCCGACGTTGCTCCTGACGTTGTTTGTTCCCGCGCCAATCGTTGTGAACCGGTCCAGCTGGGAGTACATTTATCTCACGGCCTTCGCCTTGGTAGGTAACCACTAGCGAAGCCCGTAGGTGGGCGGAGCACACAGTAGAAATTATAGTTACCTGATGTAACTACAGTTCTACGAGTGTGTGCGTAGCCACCTACTCTCAGGCCCAGCTGGACTTCTTCCCTCTTTTGAGCTGGTTCAAGAAGGAGAGCGTTGGGCAAGGGGGTTTATATAGCCCCTGAGGCTGTGCCAGTACACTGGCATGATTGGCGCGGTGAATGCTTTGATCTTTCTCAGAAGTCTGGCTCGCGCCAGGAGAGGTAACCACTAGCGAAGCCGTAGGTGGGCTACGCACACTCGTAGAACTGTAGTTACATCAGGTAACTATAATATATTGTTTGAAAATGAGAACGCTTCACGAATTTGCGTGTCATCCTTGCGCAGGGGCCATGCTAATCTTCTCTGTATCGTTCCAATTTTTAGTATATGTGTTAGCGAACTAACACAACTGACTCATGACTCTGTTTCAGATATATAGGTCTCTGCAGGCAGTACTTCCTCAGTCATGGTGTGGGAGACACAGGTGCATCGTGGATAATCTGCTCGTTAGGGTTAGGGTTAGGGTTAGAAAAAGTCCTTCAGAGGAGGTGTTAAAAAAGGCCATGACGTTTGAAGGCAGTCTCATCTAATGATACAATGACATGAAACATGAATTCAGCCTGTATTCTGTATGTACCTTTCCAGTCCACACTCAAAAGGATAAATACAATCAGCATTGTCAAACCACTTCCACAACCTTATCCAAGTAATTATGTGACTCTTACTCCCCAAAGTATCACAAACATGATAATACAGTAGCAAAACACAATATGTTAGTGCACCTTCATAAAAAAATGCACACCTTAGATAACACGGGCGGCAGTAGCTCAGTGGGTAGAGTGGTCGTCTTTCAACCGGAAGGTAGGCGGTTCGATTCCCACTCTCCCCACAGTTCATACTGTCGTTGTGTCCTTGGGCAAGACACTTAACCCACCTTGCCCCCAGTGACTGTAACACTGGTAATTACATTAGAACAATGTAAGTCGCTTTGGATAAAAGCGTCAGCTAAATGAATAAATGTAAATAACAATAAAAATAAAGCTGAATAATTATGCACGCCCAATTTTTCAGTTTTTTATTTGTAAAAAAAGTTTGAAATATCCAATAAATTTTGTTCCACTTCATGATTGTGTCCCGCTTGTTGTTGATTGTTCACAAAAAATTACAGTTTCATATCTTTATGTTTGAAGCCTGAAATGTGGCAAAAGGTCGCTAAGTTCAAGGGGGCCGAATACAAAACCTGGTTTGCCCTAAAAACAAGCTCCCCTCTCACAAACACAATAATTTGTTTTTTGCAGTTGAGTGTAGCAACGAGTGTAGTGGCACTTATGTCAGAGAAACAAAACAACACCTTCACAAGAGGATGTATCAGCACAGAAGAGCCAACCCCGGTGGACCTGAGTCTACAGTCCCCCTTAAAGCCCAGACTAAATTACAATATACTAAAATAGTGAACATAAACTTACCTACTGCTTCTCGTTGGTCAGGCGTCTGATGGCGTAAGATGGCAGTGACGATGATGCTACTTTTCCAAGTTTGTGTCAGTTAGTTTTTGAACTGAATCGATTTTTTTTCAAGAGTCAGTTTTGAAAAGAACTGCTCACAGCAGTAGTTTGTCCCAAACAGAGATGCAAACTTCTGTGCATGTCTTCTCAGAACGTGAAAATCCTCAGAATGTATATCCAGTTTATAGAACTTGAGCAAAGGGAGGTTGTTGTACTGAGCTTTGAGCTCGTCATTGCTTTGCAGCTCAATTATTTTGTGTTGTAGGTTATCAGGCACATCAGATGTTTCCACATTAAATGATGTAGAAAATATCTTTAGTTCCTTTTGTTCACTTTTCATGTCCTGAAACCTCCCACCAAATGCTTGAAGCAGTTTTGCACACTCACAAGCATATTGATCTGTTTTGGTCCGACAGAGTCCAAATTTTGCACATTGGTTCCTTGGGCCTCCTGAGCTACATTTTGATGGGGTTTTAAAATTCAATAAGAACCGAATCTCCTGCGCAGTTTAAGCTATAGCCAACCCTGAGTCAGGCAATGAGACTGCAGCCACCTTGGAAGAAACAGGGCACCAAGCGGGTGGTAGAACACCACTGCCTGTTCGGAAAAGCCATGAAGGTTGACGAAGCCACCTCAGGGTCCCGAAGGCCTGCGGGAAGAGTTGAGTGTGCTTACTACAGTTAAAAGTGTTTAATCAACAAAAAAAAATAATCAAAATTGAATGCTAAAAACACAGAGAGTGGGTTTGTTAAAATCCATTTTTTTCTAACCCATATATGCATCACCAAACGGCTAATGTGGAGAACAATCCGCGGTTGCCTCTGTAAGCCTTTACAACCAATTAAATGAGAATCAAATTTATTATTATTTTAATTTTTGAGTTTTAGCTGTAGCCAACCTGAGTCTGGCAATGTGACTGACTTACCACCTTGTTATAAACAGGGTACTAGACCCATCATTACCATAAGAGTACACCTGCATTAGCCGAATCGAACCGGGCCTCCCGTGGCAGGCGAGAATTCTACCACTGAACCACCAATGCACATTATTGACCCCACGATCCTCAATGGGAGACTCCTCAGTCTTCTTTTTTGCTTTGCCAGATCCCCTTTTAATCTATGCCTACTTTGAGGCTGTACCTAAACATCTTCAGCAACTCCATGAATCTGGTGTAATAAGAGAATCAGTTGTCTTCAGTATTTGTAGTGTAGTGGTCATTACGTTTGTCTCACACACAGGCCCTGGTAGGTGGTAGTAAAATTACCACAAATTAGTAAACTTTGTTTGTAAATCAGCATCAGCATGAGTACATTTATCTCTCTCTTCTTTCTGACAATGCTTGCCTGTCTCTGTTTCCACAGATATTGTCACAGCCAGGCTTTCGAGACGGCCCAGATGCATTTGACGAAGGAGGAGTAAGGCTTGATGAGGACGTTTCTGGAGTTGAGGGAGGGAAAAACGTCCCACTTTTTCTTCCCCTCATTGGAGGAAGTGGAAAAGAGAATGGAGATAAGTCATCAATATTTAGCCAGAGAGATTTATATTGCGCTTTTTCTCCCAAGGGACTCAATCCTAAGTAATCGCATTCACAGAATATGAGAATTGCATAAGAGCGATACTTTGACGTAGCCAGGAGTCAAACCTGGAATTTTCTGGTTTGTAGTCAGACACGTTATCCATTGCGCCACCAACCCTGCTAACCTTTAACTATTTTTTTTTTTTTTTCAGTGTCTTGCCCAAGGACACAACAGCATAAACTGTGGGGAGAGCAGGAATCAAACCACCAACCTTTCAGATGAGGGACAACTGCTCCTCCACTGTGCACCTCTTTTGGAACGCAACATCAAAATGACAACAAAGCACAAATGTTGGCGAGTTATCGTTTTGTTACCAGTTTGAGATCACACTTCTAAAATGTAACTGAGATGTTCATCTAAAGAGCTATTGTTGTGAGAGATGTCGAGGGATGGCTGGTGAACAATGACTAAGGTAATTATTTAAATCACCCCACCTCCACTGAGCACTGTTCACCAGCCATCTCAGTGGAGGATCTTTTGTACATTGACCTTTGTCTGTAACCTGATGTTTTACCTTGAGTCGTTGGCAGAGGTGGGTAGTGTAGCCTTAAATTGTACTCAAGTAAGAGTAGTACATCAAAATAATTTTTACTCAAGTAGAAGTAATAAGTAGTCCTCCAAAACATTACTCAAGTAAGAGTTAAAACGTATTTGGTTAAAACAGTACTCAAGTACTTTGGAACTGTTATTGTTTTTTTTCCACAACATAAAACTTTTGAAACTGATTCCTTAAGTAGCCCTGTGTTTCTCTGAAAAGACTTTATCCCGGCTCTTCTGGTACAAGTGTTGGAACTATGACTATGAGAATAAAACTATAAAAACAATGTAAGATTTGATGAAGTTTAATTCCACTCAGAAAAAGGTACAAGTACAGCGCTGGTACACAACACAAAGTTAACACAAGGTTAGCCAACAAGTTGTGTCTCTGGTCAACTCGATACCTTCAGGAGTGGGCACTTCCTTCCACATTATCAGTTCTTCTCCACTTTGTGTCCAGCCAGCGGTGACCAACTGGTTCTAACTGGTTTCAACAGATGAGGTATGTAGTGTCCGAATCTAGGGTGCAGTGTAGCATGCAAAGTGTGCAAATAACATATAGAAAAGTTAGAAGAGTGCTTCTTAATATAAAACACTAACACCTGTGTGTGAGCGAAATGAGTTTAGGGCTGTTTGTCCGTTTCACTTTCAACACTGGAGACAGTAGCCTCAGAAATGTAGCAAGCTAAGATACAGCATCAAGTAGTTTACAACTTACCGGACTTGTTTTGTTTTATTTTTATATTGAACCAACTGCATTCCAAGTCAGTGCTATCAATGTTCAGTTAAAACAGTTTATTTAAAATTAGACATGTTGTTCAAAGCAAAGGTAGCATTGATATTGATATCTAATGTCAGCATTAGTACCATCTGTAGAATACATTTTTTAAGCAAGTGTGTGCATGTAGCCTTTTCAATAGCCTGCATTAAAGACTCACCAACAGCAACATCTCCAACATGTAATACATTTACATTTACATTTATTCATTTAGCTGACGCTTTTATCCAAAGCGACTTACATTGTTCTAATGTAATTACCAGTGTTACAGTCACTGGGGGCAAGGTGGGTTAAGTGTCTTGCCCAAGGGCACAACGACAGTATGAACTGTGGGGAGAGTGGGAATCGAACCGCCTACCTTCCGGTTGAAAGACGACCACTCTACCCACTGAGCTACTGCCGCCCCGGTAATCCCCCCATAGTCCTGACCTGGTCCTGGTCTGGTCACGGTCTGGCCAAATAATCCACCAAAGTTACGTCCTTACCATTTTTTTATTGGTATTAAAGACTAGTGAATGTTGTTGTGGATTTATGCAAATGAGCCACGCAGCTTAAGTCTGTTTCTCACAAATGTAAACAAATGTGCGTAAAGCCGTGTTTAACTGCACTGGTGGTCATGTGACTGCGTGACAACGTCTGATTGGTAAAACACAGTTATGTAGTAATTCTACTAGAAGCAAAAATAAAGCGTGGAATGTGTCAAATAAATGATAAAAAAAAAAGTAACTTATCAAGCGTAGCCCAATGTAACTGAGTAAGTGTAACTTACTGTAACTTGTTACTACCCACCTTTGGTCGTTGTCTTGTCATTAACGGTCCTGTCCAGAACAGCAGTATGACCGTTCCTGACTAAAATTATGAAACTTCCAACAATGCAGTTGTTAACTAAAAACGTATACTTGGATCATGATAAAGGCAAAATGCACATCTAAACTTCTTTAGATGTGCCTTTTGCCTTTTTTGTATGGTAACAGTTTAATATTGAATATTGTTCATTCACTGATGTAATTAGTGCACTATTGTGAAAAGCCAATAAAGATCTAAAGGTTGAGTTCTTGGACTGTGTTTTTATTTAGCATCTGGTCAAAAGATCAGCTACAATAATTCAATTGAAATTGTATAATGTAATTAGATAATGACGGTATGGAATACCATATAGATATGGAATCAGAGGGATAGCCCATCATCGGATCAAAAGGTACTTGGAAAATAGAAAACAATATGTATAGGTAAATAATATAAAATCGGGGTGCAGAGTTTGAGGTAGATCAAAGAAACTTTTTTTTTAGGCCCAAAAACTAAAACCCTTTTTGTTTTTGGACCTAAAAAGGTTTATCTGATCTTTTTGAAACTCTGCACCCCGTTAGAGGGCTTTCAGATTAAGACAGAAATTCAGGTTTGGTGGCCCTGACCCTTTAGAGGGCCGAGATATGGACATCTCTTTTAATGTTTATATGTATATATATATTTTTTTTTTGAGAACCAGGACCGGAGGCCCACCCTGGCCCATCTTTTAGACGAGGACAGGCGCTTGTCCTCGGGCAGGTTTGAGTGCAGAGTCCCCTAAAAATGTTTTTGCCCAAAAATGCTCAAAATGGCCCAAATTGAAGAACTGATTTGGCAGATTGTTTTTATACATTAAAAGCTACAAAATGGCTAATGGCTATCCAAGTTTTCCTAGCTTTGAAATAGAAATGTATATGAATATTTTCTCCCAGGGCTAGACACACTAGAAGATTCAAAAGCGTTCAAAACAAGTCAAAGGCCGAAAATGAGACCCCTTTCAGTGCAAGGGGCCTCTATTCAACACAGGGAATCATTTGGCTATTTCCAAATCTTCCTAGCTTAAAATTTCTTTTTAAGAACCAGGACCCACTCTGGTCCATCGCTTTACCCGAGGACAGGCGCATAAAACCAATACAGACTAAAGATAAAAATTAAAATAAAAAAAATACAAACTATACAGATGCTTCACATAGAACTGTACATGTGCAAGAGAACATTCTGAGTCTAGCAGCTGACTTGGGGACAGTGCAGGGTTATTTTTAGTGCATGAGCATGTAAACATACATATAGTATTTTAGACTGTCTGTGGATTGTGTACACACAACAGTGTGTGAAAGTGACTCGTGCACATAGGAGTGGGGGAGGAGGGGGGGTGTATTTTATGTGGTCTCAGAGAGGGGCTAGGGGGTTTGAGTTCAGGGCTCTCACAGCCTGGGAAAAGCTGTTGAGCAGTCTGGTGGAGCGGGCTCTGATGCTCTGAACAGTCTTCCTGATGGAAGGAGCTGGAAGAGACTGTGGAGGGGTGGGTGGGGTCCTTCACGATGCTGATGGATTTGCTGGAGCATCGTGCAAGGAAGATGTCCAGGATGGAGAGGAGAGGGGCACCGATGATTCTTACAGCTGTGTTCACTGTCCGCTGTAGGAACTGCACCCCGTTAGAGGGCTTTGAGATTAAGACAGAAATCCAGGTTTGGTGACCCTGACCCTTTAGTGGGCCGAGATATGGACATCCCTTATAATATTTATACAATGTAACAAAATAGTGTGTTCCTGTACAGTGTAATTTTGAATCAGGACTCGATTTACCCCACTCAGGGGGGCTTGCTGATAACAGCAAAATAGTTTTCATCACAATAATTTAAACACAAATGTACAAAACTCCCTGTCCACGGACACTCTATGAAAACCATTACATAAGCCTGAACTGGGATCATGGAAAACATCGGGTCTGAATTATGACTGGAGATATTTATTTGGGGTCCTGTCATGATACAAACTACATTACTGCACTCAGATGGTCCTCCTGAGTAGGTAGAACTGAGACCCGTTGCCCAGTTCCACCGTACGCAAAAGCAGTATGTGTCCATTTCACAAAAGTGTTTTGGGAGGGCCTAAATTTTGCACCCCGGTTCCTTGGGCCCCCCCAGTCGACATATCCAAAGCGCCTGTTTCTAGCTCCAAGGCAACCCGAGTCCACTCCCAAGTCGATGGGACCTTTCTGAGCGCCGTACGTAAACACACTACATTATTTCATTGAAATAATGGCGTATTGGGAGTTTTCTACAAAGGTCCCAGGGGCCCCAAATTTTGCACATGAGCCCAGAACGACACATCGAAGGCAGCTGGCTCTAGAGGGAAGGTAAAAAAAAGGTTGACTCAACAGATATCTCTCCTCTTTTGGGCCTTCAGCTAGTACCCTTAGTTAACCTTTTGACCCCTCTAAGATGTCATAGCCTCTCCAATCCTTTCCGCATGCTTCCACGCACTGTGACGAGAAAAAGGAGTCCACTCCAGAGTTAATCGGACCTTCCTAGGCGCCGTATGTGAACACACTACAGACATTACATTGAAGTTTAGAGCCTTTAGCTAGTATCCTTTTGTCCTTTTTGGTCATGCATCTTAAAAGCTGCTTCCTTTTAAAGAAAGTACAGATTGCTGTGTCTGTGGTGCGTTTGGTCAGCACGTATGGCTCTTAACTGAAAGGATTGTGTTTCAAGCCCACCCATGGATGTGTGTGTCTTAGGGGCCTACAATTATGAATGCTGCACTTTTGAGTGAACTGGAGGTGAATCATCTGCCTTATGTGGGTGGTGATAGAGATCAGGACATCTGTAAAATTGGGAGTACCTGCCAGGCCCATCCTTGCCCATGCCTCCTGGAAGTAGTGGTTGAGGTTCTTGCAGGAGCTGGTCAATAAGTGGAAGAAAAAGTGGGACATTTTTCCCTCCCTCAACTCCAGAAACTTCCTCATCTAGCCTTACTCCTCCTCCGTCAACGGCAGCTGGGCCGTCTCGAAAGCCTGGCTGGTCTTGTGTGACAATATCTGTAGAGACAGAGACAGAGACACGCAAGCATTGTCAGAAAGAAGAGAGAGAGATAAATGTACTCACGCTGATGCACAAACAAAGTTTACTAATTTGTGGTATTTTTACCACCACCTACCAGGGCCTGTGTGTGAGACAAACGTAATGACCACTACACTACAGAAACTGAAGACAACTGATTCTCTTATTACACCAGATTCATGGAGTTGCTAGAGATGTTTAGGTACAGCCTCAAAGTAGGCATAGATTAAAAGGGGATCTGGCAAAGCAAAAAAGAAGACTGAGGAGTCTCGCATTGGTGGCCGTGGGGTCAATGTAACTCAGGGGATGATTGGACTATATGGATTACCGACGGATTGTTGGATAACATTATGTGCATTGGTGGTTCAGTGGTAGAATTCTCGCCTGCCACGCGGGAGGCCCGGGTTCGATTCCCGGCTAATGCAGGTGTACTCTTATGGGAATGATGGGTCCAGTGCCCTGTTTCTTACAAGGTGGTGAGTCAGGAAAGGAGACCTGAGTCAGTCACATTGCCTGACTCAGGTTGGCTACAGATAAAACTGCACAGAATATTCGATTAGCATTTAATTGACTGTAAAGGCTTACAGAGGACACCGCAGATCGTTCTGCACATCAGCCTGTTGGTGATGCATTTTTGTGTGTTTTTAGAAGTCAATTTTGATCAAAAATTTTGTTGATTAAAACACTTTTTTTTTTAAATCTGTTCATTATTATTTAACATTATTACAATAAAACAAGAACACAAAAGAAAATAAGGAAAAACTATATATACATATATATACATACACACATACATACATACATATACACATATACACAAACACATATACACACACACACACGCACATACATATAATAAAATAAAAATAAAATATAAAAATAAATAAATACAAAAAATAAACAGAAAAATACAAGAAGGGGGGGGCATCATAAAGTTTGAAAAATTTCCAGGAGCGGCCGGCACTTGCCTCCAAACTTACTCAGGCAACCCCTCCTGGAGTATATGATCCTCTCAACTTTCAAAAATGACATGACTTCATGGAGCCACTGAGTGTTGGAAGGGGCTGTTGTTGACTTCCAATGTAAGAGGAGGTGACGTCTGGTAATTAGGGAGGTAAAAGCAAGAACCTCCAACTATGCTGATGAATACTGTGTGTATTCCTCAGGAAGGCCAAAGACGGCTATATGTGGAGAGACACAGACTGACACTGACAGAACCTTAGACATAGTGTCAAAATATTGAAATGAAAGGGCTGGGCAGGTGAAGAACATGTGGGTAAGATTACAAGGTGATCCAGCACATCTATCACAAACATCCACTGTCCTAGGAAACATCTGTGACAGTCTTGTTTTTGAAAAGTGACATCTAAACAGCAGCAAACTGTATTAGTGTAAGACGGGCACAGATGGAGCTCCTGTGGATCACTCTCAGGGTGGAATCCCACCACTGTTCATCAAAAATCAGTCCTAGTTCACGCTCCAAAGCCTCCCTTGTTTTAATGGTCGCAGGTGCATTGTGGATAATCTGCTCGTTCTGGGCTTAATGAGCTCTGAGGGTAGAGTGCTCACTTCTGTTTCAAGGCTGTCAAAGTGTAAAGGGAATTATGTGACACTGGTGTAGTGTGAGGGATTATTTAACTCTGAATAAGTGTGGGGGGTTGATTAACTCTGAATAAATATGAGGGGTTGATTAACTCTGAATAAGTGTGAGGGATTATTTAACTCTGAATTAGTGTGAGGGATTATTTAACTCTGAATTAGTGTGAGGGATTGATTAACTCTGAATAAGTGTGAGGGATTATTTAACTCTAAATTAGTGTTGATTAACTCTGAAATAGTGTGAGGGATTATTTAACTCTGAATAAGTCAGATTGATTATTAAACTCTGAATTGGTGTGAGGGATTATTTAACTCTGAATTAGTGTGAGGGATTATTTAACTCTGAATTAGTGTAAGGGGTTGATTAACTCTGAATAAGTGTGAGGGATTATTTAACTCTAAATTAGTGTGATTGATTATTAAACTCTGAATGGTGTGAGGAATTATTTAACCCTGAATTAGTGTTGATTAACTCTGAATTAGTTTGAGGGGTTATTTAACTCTGGAACCAAGGAGACTTTAAAGGACAAAGCTCTTGGAAAGCGTCCGTCTGCCAGGACCAGCTGGGGATTTTTCACAGAGTCTTAAACACTATTGAGAATACAATTAAATCAATAATTTAGTCTTTGATCTGTGCAACTCAGCCAAGATTAGTAATATATTATCCAAGAGTCAGGGTGAAAAGCCTCAAGGTTAGATTATTGTTATTATTTGCTAAATGGGTGCCCAAACAGTGAAACACTGAAAAGTGGTTAACTAGTCCAAATCTCAGCAGAAAGAATACTGCTCCTGCTGCGACCCCAGGTTCGTCTCTGACACAGGACGCCTCCTTCTTTTTCTGAGGAGCAGACGTGACGAGACACACCTCCTATGGTGAGACTCAGGGGAATTAGCTCAAATGGTAGAGCGCTCGCTTAGCATGTGAGAGGTAGCGGGATCAATGCCTGCATTCTCCAGCTGTCCTTTAACCTTCTGTCCTCAGCCTGTGTTTTCACTGTAACCCCACTGGACCCTTGGATGTACATGTCCTGTGATGGTTCTCAGTCATTCAGGTCATTTTGAAGAAAAGGTCAAAGCAATAGCATCTGGACTCACTTTTCACTCAATTGGACCATAACACATCAGTTAAAAATTGACTACACAGTTACATGTGAATAAAGCAGTATTACATAGTTTATTACAATGCTGAATTTAATTTAGAATTTTCTTTTTGTTTTTACCAGACTTTGTTGGAGTGTAAGTGACAAGATGCAACACAATTTTTTTACTTTTAACATTGGCAAAGCTAAATGGCATCCTCACTTTAAATGTTTGCTTGTTTGTTCTTTTGAGCTAACATTTCTTTGTTTTACTATTTTTATTTGCATAGATTCGTTCCAATTTTAGTATATGTGTTAGCGAACTAACACAACTGACACATGACTCTGTTTCAGTTATATAGGCCTCTGCAGGCAGTACTTCCTCAGTCATGGTGTGGGAGACACAGGTGCATCGTGGATAATCTGCTCGTTCTGGGTTTAATGAGCTCTGAGGGTAGAGTGCTCACTTCTGTTTCAAGACTGTCAAAGTGTAAAGGGAATTATGTGACACTGGTGTAGTGTGAGGGATTATTCAACTCTGAATAAGTGTGAGGGATTATTCAACTCTGAATTAGTGTGAGGTATTATTTAACTCTGAATTAGTGTGAGGGATTATTTAACTCTGAATTAGTGTTGATTAACTCTGAATTAGTGTGAGGGATTATTTAACTCTGAATAAGTGTTGATTAACTCTGAATGAGTGTGAGGTATTATTTAACTCTGAATTAGTGTGAGGGATTATTTAACTCTGAATTAGTGTGAGGGGTTGATTAACTCTGAATAAGTGTGAGGGGTTGATTAAGTCTGAATAAGTGTGAGGGATTATTTAACTCTAAATTAGTGTGATTGATTATTAAACTCTGAATGGTGTGAGGAATTATTTAACTCTGAATTAGTGTTGATTAACTCTGAATTAGTGTGAGGGGTTATTTAACTTTGAATTACTGTTGATTAACTATGAATTAGTGTGAGGGATTATTTAACTCTGAATTAGTCAGATTGATTATTAAAGTCTGAATTGGTGTGAGGGATTATTTAACTCTGAATTAGTGTGAGGGATTATTTAACTCTGAATTAGTGTGAGGGATTATTTAACTCTGAGTTAGTGTGAGGGATTATTCAACTCTGAATTAGTGTGAGGGATTATTTAACTCTGGAACCTAGAAGACTTTAAAGGACAAAGCTCTTGGAAAGCGGCCGTCTGCCAGGACCAGCTGGTTTTTTTTTTTACAGTCTTAAACACTTTTGAGAATACAATTAAATCCATAATTTAGTCTTTGATCTGTGCAACCCATCCAAGATTAGTAATATATTATCCAAGAGTCAGGGTGAAAACCCTCTAGGTTAGATTATTGTTATTATTTTCTAAATGGGTGCCCAAACAGTGAAACACTGAAAAGTGGTTAACTAGTCCAAATCTCAGCAGAAAGAATACTGCTCCTGCTGCGACCCAAGGTTCATCTCTGACACAGGACGCCTCCTTCTTTCTCTGAGGAGCAGACGTGACGAGACACACCTCCTATGGTGAGACTCAGGGGAATTAGCTCAAATGGTAGAGCGCTCGCTTAGCATGTGAGAGGTAGCGGGATCAATGCCCACATTCTCCAGCTGTCCTTTCACCTTCTGTCCTCAGCCTGTGTTTTCACTGTAACCCCACTGGACCCTTGGATGTACATGTCCTGTGATGGTTCTCAGTCATTCAGGTCATCTTGAAGAAAAGGTCAAAGCAATAGCACCTGGACTCACTTTTCACTCAATTGGACCATAACACATCAGTTAAAAATTGACTACACAGTTACATGTGAATAAAGCAGTCCCAAACAGAGATGCAAACTTCTGTGCATGTCTTCTCAGAACGGAAAAATCCTCAGAATGTATATCCAGTTTATAGAACTTGAGCAGAAGGAGGTTGTTGTACTGAGCTTTGAGCTCGTCATTTCTTTGCAGCTCAATTATTTTGTGTTGTAGGTTATCCGGCACATCAGATGTTTCCACATTAAATGATGTAGAAAATATCTTCAGTTCCTTTGTTCACTTTTCATGTCCTGAAACCTCCCACCAAATGCTTGAAGCAGTTTTGCACACTCACAAGCATATTGATCTGTTTTTGTCCGACAGAGTCCAAATTTTGCACATTGGTTCCTTGGGCCTCCCTGAGCGACATTTTGAAAGGGGTTTTAAAATTCAATAAGAACCGAATCTCCTGCGCAGTTTAAGCTATAGCCAACCCTGAGTCAGGCAATGAGACTGCAGCCACCTTGTAAGAAACAGGGCACCAAGCGGGTGGTAGAACACCACTGCCTGTTCGGAAAAGCCATGAAGGTTGACGAAGCCACACCAGGGTCCCGAAGGCCTGCGGGAAGAGTTGAGTGTGCTTACTACAGTTAAGTGTTTTAATCAACAAAAAACTTAATCAAAATTGAATGCTAAAAACACAGAGAGTGGGTTTGTTAAAATCCATTTTTTTCTAACCCATAAATGCATCACCAAACGGCTAATGTGCAGAACAATCCGCGGTTGCCTCTGTAAGCCTTTACAACCAATTAAATGAGAATCAAATTTATTATTATTATACTGCGGAGTTTTAGCTGTAGCCAACCTGAGTCTGGCAATGTGACTGACTTAACACCTTGTTAGAAACAGGGCACTAGACCCATCATTCCCATAAGAGTACACCTGCATTAGCCAGGAATCGAACCCGGGCCTCCCGCGTGGCAGGCGAGAATTCTACCACTGAACCACCAATGCACAATATTGACCCCACGACCCACAATGGGAGACTCCTCAGTCTTCTTTTGCTTTGCCAGATCCCCTTTAATCTATGCCTACTTTGAGGCTGTACCTAAACATCTTCAGCAACTCCATGAATCTGGTGTAATAAGAGAATCAGTTGTCTTCAGTATTTGTAGTGTAGTGGTCATTACGTTTGTCTCACACACAGGCCCTGGTAGGTGGTAGTAAAATTACCACAAATTAGTAAACTTTGTTTGTAAATCAGCATCAGCATGAGTACATTTATCTCTCTCTTCTTTCTGACAACGCTTGCGTGTCTCTGTTTCCACAGATATTGTCACAGCCAGGCTTTCGAGACGGCCCAGATGCATTTGACGAAGGAGGAGTAAGGCTTGATGAGGACGTTTCTGGAGTTGAGGGAGGGAAAAACGTCCCACTTTTTCTTCCCCTCATTGACCAGCTCCTGCAAGAACCTCAACCCCTACTTCCAGGAGGCATGGGCAAGGATGGGCCTTGCAGGTACTCCCAATTTTACAGATGTCCGGACCTCCATCACCACCCACATAAGGCAGATGATTCACCTCCAGTTCAATCAAAAGAGCAGCATTCATGTTTGTAGGCCCCTAAGACCCACACATCCAAGGGTGGGCTTGAAACACAATCCCTTCACTTTACCACAATGTATTATTAATATGAGTGTAAGATTCATAGTAATAATACAAACTCCACAAACTGAGTACCCGAATAAATGTGAAGTGGAATAGCTCCCGTACGGAGACGAAAGGTTGTGGGATAATAAAATTTGAGATCAGTACTCTCTAGAAGCTCCTGAAGGATTTTGCATCTCCACTCCACAAATCTTTCAAAGGCCTATGTCAGTCTATAAGTGAAAAGAGGCCTTGATTGAAAGAACTCTAATGGAGGCTGACATTTCTTCACACTGCTCCAGAGTGATCACCTTTCAATATGTTGCTACACAAATAAATGTAAAGTGGGACCGCTCACATACGGAGACGGAAGGTATTGGGATCTCTAAATTTGAGATTGGTTCTCTAGTGCAATTGGGTCTTCCACTCAATTGCTCCTTATGAGAAAATTTGCATTACACAGGGACAAACTGTTTCTGCCTGGTCTCGAACCAGGGACCTTTTGCGTGTGAGGCAAACGTGATGACCACTACACTACAGGTGTAGGTACACCAGGTACTGATTAGTGCACTATTGTGAAAAGCCTATAAAGATCTAAAGGTTGAGTTCTTGGACTGTGTTTTTATTTAGCATCTGGTCAAAAGATCAGCTACAATAGTTCAATTGAAAATATATAATGTAATTAGATAATGACGGTATGGAATACCATATAGATATGGAATCAGAGGGATAGCCCATCAGCGGATCAAAAGGTACTTGGAAAATAGAAAACAATATGTATAGGTAAATAATTTAAAATCACCTGGGGAGTACCCCAAGTCTCAGTATTTGGGCCGAAAGTGTGGTTTGCTTCATTCTTACAAGAGTTAAAACCTGATCATTTATTCTAAATTGTACACTTTTTCCATAGTCTCTCTCATTGATCTAAAAGTAACTTTATCATTCGGTGCCGTGACCCGGATTTGAATCGGGGTTGCTGCGGCCACAACGCAGAGTACTAACCACTATACGATCACGGCCTGCTGTTAATTTCTGAAGAAAAAACAATGAATAGACTGTTAATAAACTGTTATGTTTTCATTTCTCTCCATCATACTTATATTGTTGTCATCCATTCTTTAAAAATTACTACAAAAAGATCTTCTGAGTATTGTTTTATTTTACCTTTTACATCTCAATGCACTGTCACAACATCAGTGCTCGATAGAGCAGTCACACGTGGAAGTAAAATCAACTTGACTCAAGTAAGAAAAGTCCACACATGCGCACAAAGAACTCTTGCACATTTTAAGTATACGAAAGTCAGTATCTATTAATCTAATGTAAAAGGAAAATAATAATGATAATAGTAAGCAACATAATATGACATAAATGATGAAAAACATAACTCAACACCCCCACTTGTTTTCATCATCTTAAGCCATGTATAATGACATCACAAACATTTGGTTCCCAAACAGAAAACATTTGAAATTTAGAATTTTAATTTTTGATACAGATTTTGTCAAAACGTCTGCCACCATGTCTTCTGTTGGGCAGTACGCAATATGTATTTTTCCTTTATTGACAGCATCACGGATAAAGTGATATTTCAAATCAATGTGCTTAGATCTAGATCTATTCACTGGGTTTCTAGTTAGTGCAATGGCCCCCTGATTATCTCCATACATCGCGGTGCAAGTGTAAACACTACTGTCGATGCCATTTAGCAGTTGAGTTAAGTACATGCTTTCCTGAGTAGTGTTTGCTAGACCAATGTATTCAGCTTCACAGGTCGACAGTGCCACTGTCGGCTGTTTCTTAGACTTCCACGAAATAACAGGGCCTTGTTTTGTCAGGCTGAAACAGTATCCTAAGTGCTACGTCTATCTTCTTGCCCAGTCAGAATCACTGCTATTAGACTTAAAGTCTTAGCTGTTTTCTTGAAACAAAGCTCGTAGTCAGCTGTACCTTTTAGGTATCTCCAGACATGTTTAGCAGCTACTAAGTCATGCGTTTTAGGTTTTGCAAGTGTTTGTGACAGTTTACTGACTATCCAGCTAATGTCTGGTCTGGTACAGGTCATTGCATAGATCAAGCTTCCAACAAGTTCTTGGTATTCTTTGGGGTTCTCAATCTTATTGTTGTTTTCTCCCTCATTCTTATCACATTCCACTTTTAATTCACTTGGGGTAGCTTTTGGTTTATAGTTTGACATTCCAAACTTTTCAAGCATTTTGAGAATGTACCTTTTCTGATTAATTTTAAGTTCTCCCTCTTTTTGTTCAAACTGAATCCCCAAAAAATAGGATATTTTTCCCAGATCCTTCATGTTAAATTTGGACTTCATCTTTTCTTTAAGACTGTTGAGCTGATTTTCACTGCTTGCTGCAATTATCAAATCATCTACCCAGATGATCACTATGACTGTCTCATTTTTAACATGCTTCCTATACACACAGTGATCAGATTGATTTCTCTGAAAGTTGTTTTATTCAAGGTGATCATTTAAAAGTTTGTACCAGTTCCTTCAAGACTGTTTTAGACCATACAGAGATTTTTTTTTAATTTGTATACTAACTTGTCTCCTGTATCAGATGTTTCTTCAAAACCCTCTGGTTGCTCTAAGTATATGTCTTCCTTTATTGGTGCATGCAGATATGCTGTTTTGACGTCCATCTGATGAACAAAAAAGTCATTCTGAGCAGCTATCTGCATTAATGCCTGAGCAGAAGTGAGATTTGCTGTAGAAGCAGATGTCTCATGGTAGTCAATGCCTTCAGTTTGGTTGTATCCTTTTGCAACATACCTAACCTTGAAGATTTTTACTCTTTCTGCATTTTCTTTAAAGGCATATACCCATCTTCCTCCTATTGTTTTTCTCGGGTAGAGTTGTGAATTCAAATGTGTCATTTTCTTTAAGTGAGTCCATCTCTTCCTTCATAGCATGTTCCCATCCGGGAGCATCAGGTGACATCAGGGCATCTCTATAGGTTTGGGGAACTCCACACACTGCCCTGTAACAATTATCAACACTCATTGGTTACATCGTCTTTAAAGTCTGTCAGGTAGTCTTGTAAATACCTTGGAGCTCTCTTTTCTCTTTTTGAGTGATAATGTTTTTGACTATCAGTGTCTGTTGCACCTGTTTTTGTTGTTTTCTGTGTCTACTTTTTCCACAGTTCCATCATGTTCTGACACTTCTGTATTGTCTGTATCTATACTCTCCATTTTTCCACCTAGGACGTGGTCTTCTGTGTTTTCCTCACTATGTGGGGCATCGCCGCTGTTCTCACTATCTAGTGTCCTGTCTCTGTAGTTTTGTATTTCCAAGTAATCTTCATCGGTCTGTGTCTGTTGTTCAACACTGCTCTTCCTAATGAATTTCACCAATCTATGTTTTGACACATTTCCTGTGTGTGGATTGTATTCCAGATAAGCTGGGCTATTCTTATAATACCCCACAAATATTCCCTTCTCACATCTAGGGTCCAGTTTCTTTTGATTGTGTTTGTATGCATCGCATTCTGATCCAAAAACCCCCATTTTAGAAAGGTCTGGCTTTCTTCCTGTCATCATAAACTGTGGAGTATTCTTAATTCTGTCATTATAGCATCTGTTTCGGATATGAGTCGCAGTTTGGACAGCATAAGGCCACAGAACCTTAATAATAATCCTTCTCTATTAGTTACCATTTTGATGAGGAGAGTATGGGGATGATGTAAAATGTCTTATACCCTTTTCTCTAGAAAGTCCCAAACTCCAAAAAGGGTCCGTTTGCCATATACCGGGCGGCTTTGTGGACAGAGTTTGTGGGACGTGCGCGGCAGACCCCCAAAAGTTTTTGTGGTCCGGCGACACGCCAGATCCACCGTTGGTACGCGCGGTCACTCGTTTGAGGCCCTGACCCCTCCGAGGGCCGATAGGAGGACCCTCAAACTTTTGGTACCCAGACTTGCAATAATGGAGACAGTGTGGCGTGATGGCAAGTCCCGCTCCAGGCTTATTTCAATGGGATTCTCACCCCATGAGATAAGCAAGGCGGCAGACACTTTGCGATTCCTTCACCAGGTGACCACAGCTGACCACTCCTAAGCCACGCCCACCTCCCAGGAACCCACTATGTGTCCACTTCCCCACTTATAACTTCACAGTTACTTTGATGAATAACTAATTAGTTTTAAAATATGGTAACTAAGTTACTAACTCAATTACTTTTTGGGAGAAGTAATGTGTAACTATAACTAATTATTTTTTTTAAAGTAAGATGACCAACACTGTTGGCGAGTTTTCGTTTTGTTACCAGTTTGAGATCACACTTCTAAAATGTAACTGAGTTGTTCATCTAAAGAGCTATTGTTGTGACAGGTGTCGGGGGATGGCTGGTGAACAAAGACTAAGGTAAATATTTAAATCACTCCACCGCCACTGAGCACTGTTCACCAGCCATCTCAGTGGAGGATCTTTAGTCATTGACCTTTGTCTGTAACTTGATGTTTTACCTTGAGTCGTTGGCAGAGGTCGGTAGAGTAGTCTACAATTGAACTCAAGTAAGAGCAGCGTTACTTCAAAATAATTTTTTTACTCAAGTAGAAGTAAAAAGTAGTCCTCCCAAATATTACTCAAGTAAGAGTAAAATGGTATTTGGATAAAAGAGTATGCACGTACTGAGTAACTTTGATCATAATGCCTTGTTTATTTTATTTTTTCACAACATTAAACTTTTGAAACCAATCCCTACAGTAGGCTTGTGTGTGAGCGAAATGAGGCCAGGGCTGTTCGTCCACAACTCGCTCCAGAGCTTCGGCCCCAGATCTTCTAATCACATCTAACCACTGTCCAGGGACACACTGTCCTGTACTAGTGATGGGCAATCCGGCTCTTTTTCATGAGCCGGCTCATTTGACTCAACTCAATTAAAAGAGCCGGCTCTATTGGCTCACAAACGGCTCTTTTTGAATAATAAATGTTTTAACTATGACTTTGACTGTGATGTGTGAAAAGAGTTCTATTTAAATTATTAAATAAAATCATACTTACAATGTCTCAAATTTCTTTAAAAATGCATTAATTCGTTATAAAAAAAAGAGCGCTGATAAACATTTGGATTTAATTTTTTTTGCCAATGGAATATCAATTTGGCCTTTTTTTGCTACAGACATTGACTTTTGCATAAACTGGTCCTTTATAGAACAATGCGTTGCTGTGGGTTGCGGAGTCGGTCTACTTGACTGATTACATCTCCAACTGTGGAGGTGCTGGCTCCAGGTGCTCCACCACCGTCACTCGTTCACAGTTTGCATAAACCGGTGTAGGTTGTGCGTAGAACCGGCGCGTTCAGCCCTCCCTTCTAATATCATTGGCTGACACCTCGTGTATGATTGACAGGAATAGACAGTTGAAACAAATGAGGCTTAAATATTTATATTTTTGTGTTGTTCATTGAATTATTAGTCAATTCTTTTACTAAATTAAAATAATTCAATATTTTATTATTACATAATGGTTTAAATACTATCGGCTATATAAAAAAAAAATAGAGTCGGCTCTTCAGATATGTGAGCCGGCTCCCATCGTTCACTTAAAAGAGCCGACTCACTCGCGGACGACCCATCACTATCCTGTACACTTAGTGGCATATACACATGAACTTATTTACATCTTTGACTGACACGCCAGCTCATTACACGTCCATCCACGACCCTGGAGCTGAGAGGCGGGCATAATGTACAAGGATAGAAACTTCATGTGTTGTAAACATGTTAAACAAATCACCATGTACCATTGTTGCATGTTGAACTGATTTGTTTCATTCTTGCAAGAATTAAACCGGTCTTTGATTCCTAAATTTACCATGTACGGTCTCCGTCGTCTCGTTTGTGATCAGAACCTAATAATGATTTTAACAGATATACGTCATGGGCCGTGGCAGTGAGCCCAGGTGTAATTAACTCAAGAAAAATCCCATGATTGAGGCGACTTCACCACATATGTAACAATAGGGCATGCATGTGTAGTTGTGGCCGAGTGGTTAAGGCGATGGACTTGAAATCCATTGGGGTTTCCCGCACAGAGTTCAAATCCTGTCAACTACGCAGCACAGTTAGGACATTTCTTTGGTGGCCTGAAAATAATGCTTTTTTCAAAGGTGCAACATGAAGGGCATGCATAAAATATAAAATAAAATACAAGATAAATAAAAATTTACAGAATAAAACTTGAATATATACACACAATTTACAGTTTGTTGGATATGGTGCAAAATCTGCAGTGCAATGGATAGTTCTTGATTTATGTGTTTAATAAAGTGACAAGTGTTATGAAGTGTTAAAGTGACAAGTGTTATGAAGTTTTAAAGAGTCCAATGGCAGAGGGAAAGAAACTGTTCTTATGGCGGGAGGCTCTGGTCCGAATGGACCGTAGCCTCCTCCCCGAGGGGAGTGACTCAAATAGTCTATGTCCAGGGTGAGAAGGGTCGGCTGTGATCCGACCTGCTCGTCCCCGAGTCCTGGAGACGTACAGGTCCTGGAGTGATGGAAGGCTGCAGCCGATCACCTTCTCTGCAGAGCGCACAAGGCGCTGCAGTCTTTGTTTGTCCCTAGCTGTGGCTCCAGCGTACCACACGGTGATGGAGGAGGTGAGGATGGACTCAATGATGCCCGTGTAGAACTGCATCATCATCTGCACTGGCAGCTTGGCTTTCCTCAGCTGCCGCAGGAAGTACAGCATACATACCTCTGCTGGACTTTCTTGATGAGGGAGCCGATGGTGGGCTCCCACTTGAGGTCCTGAGTGAGGGTGGTACCGAGGAAGCGGAAGAAGTCTACGGTGGTGATGTGGAGGTCTGTCAGGGCGAGGGGGGCAAGGGGGCTGTGACTTTCCTGAAGTCCACGATCATCTCCACTGTCTTCTGGGCGTTGAGCTCCAGGTTGTTGCCACTGCACCAGGACACCAGCCGGTCCACCTCCCTCCTGTAGGCAGACTCATCGTCGTCCGAGATGAGCCCAATGAGGGTGGTGTCATCCGCAAACTTAATCAGTTTGACGGAATCGTGGCTGGAGGTGCAGCAGTTGGTGTACAGGGAGAAGAGAAGAGAAGAAAGTACACAGCCCCGTGGAGCTCCTGTGCTGATGGTGAGAGTGTCCGAGACATTCTTCCCCAGCCGCACGCACTGACTCCGGTCCGTCAGGAAGTCAGTGATCCACCTGCAGGTGGAGTCAGGCACGTTGAGCTGGGAGAGCTTGTCCTGGAGCAGAGCAGGGAGGATGGTGTTGAATGCAGAGCTGAAGTCCACAAACAGGATCCTGGTGTAGGTTCCCGGGGAGTCCAGGTGCTGCAGGATGAAGTGGAGGGCCAGGTTGATGGTGTCGTCTACAGATCTGTTGGCTCTGTAGGCAAACTGCAGGGGGTCCAGGAGGGAGGAGGTGATGGACTGGAGGTGGGACAAAACCAGGCGCTCAAAAGACTTCATGACTACAGATGTCAGCGCCACTGGCCTGTAGTCATTAAGACCTGTGATCCGGGGACAGGGACGATGGTGGAGGACTTGAAGCATGCTGGGACCTGGCAAGACTCCAGAGAGGTGTTAAAAATGTCTGTGAAGACAGGAGTTAGCTCATCAGTGTCTCAGGGTGGCGGGGGAGACACGTCTGGACCGGGTGCTTTGCGGGTGTTTTGTCTGCTTCTATTTTGCTTCTATTTTGTTTCCTTTCTATTGTGAACGAGCTGATGTAGCTACAATGATTATTGATTTGTTGTGCAACTTTAATTATAACTCTAAGCATCTGCTTGAGTAGTCAATCTATTAACTCAATAGATTTTTTAAGTGTGTTGTGATGAATGAAACAAAGTAAAAGTGCACTTACATTGAATGGGTGTAGATTTGATTTTGACCATGTCTAATGATTTATATATAGCTATTTGTAATATAGTGATGTTGATAATCAAAGTCATACTTGTTAGATAAAATGTCAATCATTATATTGGTTGCAGATATAACTATGCTTATTGTATGTATATTGTATGTGTATATGAATATGGCTGTTATATTTGTTACCAAAGCTAATGGTTAATTATGTTGACCTCTTGTAGGTCAGGTTTTTTTCGGAGTTCTAAAAAGGATTTCTAAAGAACTGCAAACCCTTTTAATCTCCTTCAGATGGCGAGCTTCCCTTGAGCTACCTATGCGGTAGGACAAAACAGACAATGTTAAAACTCTGGTTATCTTGTCTTTTTGTGGATTTACGGACAATTAAAAAGTCTAACAGTTGGCCGAACCGGACTAAACTGAAGAATAGCTGAACAGCTGTCACCACCACCAATACCTTGTATCCATATTAATTTTGTAATAATTATTGCTCATTCATTGCTGGTTTACTTTTATTTGCTCAATACATTTAATTTATCCGAAACTAAACTGCTTGACTCTGTATTTATTCATACCTCGAGCTCCTTAAAGATCTAGTTTTCTGATGCTGCCGATAATATTTATTAGAGGTTGTATATGGGCTTAGAATCCCGCCAAATGTATCGCAGTCACAGATCGAAAAATAATAAGCATAAATAAAAAAATTAAAAGCACGTGTAAAATAATAACGCACAAAACTGAAAAACAAATGCAATTTTTTTTAAATAACAAACAACGCGGTAATGGATCAAAAAATAATAAGTGTGAATCAAAAATGTAAACACATTTAAAATTATATTGCACAAAACTGAAACATGAGTTAAAAATTTTCAAAATCGCAAACAAAATCAGGTTTCCTGCTCATGTGTTATTTTTTTGTGTGCTTGTGGTCTTTCCCCCTTTGCTCTTGTTTCCACGTTCTGCGCTTGCGTTTCTAAAAGTTGCAGTTCGAGTTTCATGTAAATAAGGGCAGGCTTCAGCGTCACCATTGGCCCACAAGTTCTAGATTGACAGCTTCTCCTCTAGCCAATCAGTCCAAGGGGGAGTTGACTTCACTCCAATGCGATTCATGGCGGCTGTGGGAGGATGGATAACCAGCGTCAGCAGGCAAATGCCGGACAATCTCAGGTAATTAGCCATAAATATCTTATATATTGCAACAGGTTGCAACTGACACTGAAACACATTGGTAACTGAAAATGAACGTGTGGCGATCTTTCAGCATCGCTCAGCTTGTACTGCAGACAGCTGCACAAATTTACTGCTGATTAGAGAACCGGCTTTATCAGATGCTCATATATATATATATATTATAGTGTGTGTGTGTGAATTATGACAGTTTTGAGGGTTTAGGTGCAAAGAATGAATTGATTGCTTGAATTTATGTTGATAGTTTTATATTTCATTTATTCACAGGCAGTCTCAAGGTTGCTTTTAGAGAGACTCTTGTCACGACTACAGGTTGCTTTGCAGCGCTTGCCATTAGACCTGGATTATTTATATTTTATTTGCACAAATGGTTTGGTTTTGATCACTTCACATACAAGCCGTGAACATGTACCTCAAGAAATAATGCAGTGTCTTTCAAACCTATGTTCTGTTCTTGTGAATCGCCTGGACACAAGACGTACCTCTTTAGTGATTTTGAATGAAATTGCTGGACTAATGGGACGTCCCAAAACCATTGTATCTGAGCAGCACATCAGACGATTGATTGAAATTGGTCTGACTGTACCTTGCATTTCAAAACTGCTTGGCGTGTCAACACGAACCATAGAACGCAGAATGCAAGAGTTTGGTATAACAGTGAGAGGAACATACAGTCAATTGACTGATGAAGAGTTAGACAATCTTGTGGTTGCAATCAAAACAACATCACCACACTCAGGCTACAGAATGATGAGAGGACACTTGAAAGCTCTTGGTCATCGAGTCCAGTGGAGCAGAGTCTTCAACTCTATGAATAGAGTTGATTCAGCTGGAGTCCTTGCTAGAATGTCACTACTTGGACATGTTGTGAGGAGATCATATTCAGTTCAAGCCCCTCTGTCCCTCATGCATTTGGACACCAACCACAAGCTGATCAGGTAGGTTAAATTATTTTTATACAAGTCACTTATTGTACAGTAAGATATCTTATGTTATTAAAGGTCCCTGTGTGCATAAGATGTTTTTCCTTTGAATTCAGATATGGCTTTGTAATATTTGGGGCATAGATGGCTACTCAAGAAAGGTTAGTGGTGTGACTCCTGTATGTTTATACAATCATGGAATAATTGTGTAAAATGCCAATAACTTCCCTTAAATATTTTATGAGGTCATGTATCTGGGGGCTGCAACCAACAACAAGGCAGAGACTGCACTAGGTTTCTTCCTCGAGGCAGTAGAAAAGCATGGAGTTCCTTCACGGTATGTACATTTGAGTACATCCTACCTATCCATCCATATTTCTATATATACAGTATGACTGACTGACTGAATGGTCTTAAAACCCTCACCAAGCATTTAAAATGGCTTAAAACTTAAAGATATAACATAATTAACTTTCTGGCTAGGCTCAGGCTTTCTCAAACCAACACCATAAGATGTTTTGTCAAACCTTACTATGTAGTGTTAATGTTAAATTTACTGTCTTAATGTGTAGGGTAAGAGCAGACCAAGGTGTAGAAAATGTGGACATTGCAAGGTGGATGTTCACTGTTCAGGGCTGTGGCAGGGGAAGTTTCATTTCGGGGAAGAGCGTTCATAATCAAAGGTAATTTCTTGTTACTTTAGTGTTGGTAATATATTTGTGTTTTTTAATTTTGAATCATAAATGACTAAGAAATAAGGTTGTTTTGTCTCTTACATTTAGGATCGAACGGCTATGGAAAGATGTGTGGATGTCTGTTTCAAACTTGTATTATGATGTTCTACATAATTTGGAAGAGAGTGGCTCTCTTGACCCATCAAACACCATTCACCTCTTCTGTGCACAGTATGTTTTTCTTCCACGCCTCCAAAGAGACCTAGATACATTCACTGATGCATGGAATGACCGTTCCATCCGTACAGAGCAAAATCTGTCCCCAATCAGCTGTGAAATAGGACTTGCACAGAATCCAGTCAATGTTTCATGTAACGTGGAGGTATGATTGTTAAAAAAAAAAAAAAAGCACAATACAATATGTTTTGTCTATACTGTTAAATTATTATTAATATTTTTAAAACAGGACCTCAACATTTTGGTACAAGATGGAATTTACCCCCAGGAGGAGCAGAACACTGGAGTAGTGGTCCCTCAGGTGGAGTGTCTGCTCTCAGAGTATGAAATGGCTCGACTCAGGACAACCATTAGTCCAGTCTCACAGTCCAGAGACTTTGGCCAAGATATTTACTTATCAGTGTTAAGTTTTGTGCAGCTGCTTCTTGAATAACACTTTGGAGCTCAAAACATCAGACTGCAAGTTACGTAAAAGAAAAAAAAATCCTGTAATGGTGTCATTAAACTATTGTGAAACTAATCGGTGCTTCTTCCCACACAGAGATTAAACAAAATTGAAATATATAGGACTTATGTGATAAATGTGACTTAACACTTTTGGCATGAAAATAAAAACAAGTTTTTTTTTATTATTGTAATCAACATTGTCAAATATCTACTGTAGTTGCAAACCTCTACACCAAGGCTCTCTTGGAAAACATGAACTTATAAATGAAATGCAACATCAGTACCTTAAAACAGATATAAAATCAGTTAAGGAAAGCTCTACAACAGAGCGGCTTGATTTGAACTGCAAATGCAAGTTGTATATCTTAAATCAGATATAAACTACAGAAACCGCACTCTAACAGAGGCCCATTTTAAAAACATTTCAGAAAAGAAAGTGCAACTTAAGTATCTTAATGTAGGTCTAAAAGTACTGCAGACATCCACCAGTTGATGTAGGAAATATGTTCACCAACTGTAACACTTAAAGCTATGGTTTAGGAGATTAACTCAAATCCAGCACTATACTGTGGGTGATATTTAAACCCTGCTAAATGCTCCCCCTGATTTTATGGCTTGTACAATGATGCATTTAAATTCTTCATATGTTGTCATGTGTGCTACTGGAAAGGTAACCGTATTAGTGCAAGCACTCACTATTGGGAAGCATATGGTGTGCTGTGGCATTCTGACTTTACAGTCATGATCAAATTTAAAAACTATCTGAAAAGCCTTCTGTTCGAAATCAGTAGTGGCTTATGTCCCTGGCCTGTAATCCAATGCATGACTCTAGGGACAGTGAGGTAGGATGGCTCAGTTTCCACTTCTGCTGCATCTTCAGCACTCTCTATAGTTTTGTGTAAAGAAAAACAAGAAAGAGTGAGTAGTGTTATTCAATTCTAATTTGGGGTAAACAATCCCATTGATAAGTACAATACAACGTAAAGCCCACCTCCACATTCAATTTCTTGAAGGAAGTCCTGAAAGTAGTTAATGATTTTACTTTCTACCAAAGCCCTTGAAGTTCCTCTCTCACTCATTTCAGGAGCAACATTGCTGAGAATATAGTCTGCATCTGGCTGGAAAAATAACAAATTGTCAGTAGAACAGCAAATTGATGTTTGCTTAAAAAAACAATGTTGTTAAAAAACATTTAACTTACTGTACAGTCCTGCCCAGGAACAAACAAACTCTTGCAAAGACTTGGATGCTCCTTGAGTATGTCCAGCAATCCATACAGCTGAAGGCCTTTGCGCAAGTCTCCAAGCATTGGTATAACTCGAAATGTTGCATGGAGAACAATTGCTCTTGTGGAGAAAAACAAAAGTAACAAATTTAATAATAATAATTAGAAAAACTGTAGATCTAGTAATACAGCATAAGTTTGTTTCAAGATGTAAGTTAAGCAGTTAAGGTTAATAAGTTAAATTTAATTTGACTAAATGTAACATTACACAGTCTTCCAAACTCTATCTTTCATGACACAGTCTGCTTAAAAGGCAAAGTATTTTCCATATTTACCTAATTACGGCATCTTTTTGTTCTATGTTGAGTGCTCCTGTGTATCCACAGCTGATAATTTCATCTGTAAATTCAATCAGATCAGTTGCCTCTTCAACCTTAAGAAAAACAGTCAGTGACAAACAGGATGACATTAACTCAATGTGATTACTTTGTGGTAATATGCAAACCAACAATGTAATATACTGCTGGAAGCTAACCTTCCGAGTCTGGAGGAATAACATTTAGCCGTCTTGTACCACTCCCCCCTATAAACAAAAACAAAATTAACATGACAAATGTTATTATAACCCAAAACATACTGACTCAAATGGTAATAAAAATATAAAGTCACCAGTAGCCTTATAAAGCATCCATCCTCCACACAGACCCTCCATTTTCGGGAATGCTTCATACAGTATGCTGGAAAACTATTGTGAAATGCAAAGAAACTCACTAAATTAGAATTTTTAATTCTATTTCCTGTACTTATGACTCTACTATAAATGTACTTTTTCCAGTTGTACAAAAAGACAAACACACTAACATACCTCTGAATGTGTTATGTCCATTGTAATTGAGATTGTCCTTTTGCCAAACCCTGCTTGAACAAGCTTGAGCTCGTGTGCAGGTGAAGGGGTAGTCTCAGAATTTTTATCCAAAAGATATACATTTAAATCATAAGGTTTAAATGCTTTTGCAGTCTTAGTATGTGTTCTGGATGCTACATTTATTCTTTTTCCCAGATTGCATGTCTTGAACATGCTAGGAAAGGCCCTACAAGAAAAGAAAAATTTAATCATTTATATATTTTTTAAATAAAATTAATGTCTGTAGGTATACAGTAATAAAAATTAGTTTATGTTGAACTAAGTTTGTTTAACTTTAAAAATGTCAAATCTAATAGTGTAGGGGTTTAACTATTTAAATGACAGAGTGCCTGCAAATAAAACATTTTAACTATTAGATTGGTTATCCATGCACTGTATGGCCAACAACAAGCACCTGGCCATGTCCTGATCAACGGTGGTATTTGTCTGTCTTTCTGGTAAGACTGCCTGCTGCCCCTGACCCTGCACTTGAACTTGAGGACGTGGTGTTACAGGACTCTGATTAAGAGTCTGTGTTAGCACAGAGATGAGGCTCTGTGCTGCACTAAGCACATCCAGGTACTCAGTCTGCTAAACACAAAGTTTACATTAACAGTTAATGCGAGAATAATGAAAAACAATGAGAAAACCTTTATATTATGCATTCAGAATATATTCAGAGCGCTTCACTCTTGATAATGTTGTCATTGTTTGATTGGTATACAGCGGAGTGGAATATATATTATAATGAAAGGTTTCTAGCATTAAGTTGGCATTCTTACTGATGTTCTGTCCACTATTTCTAATATAAACGGTTACCAGCCGTACTTCTCAAAGCTATTGGAACTGCTTTATTGATGTGATAAAGATGGATCATTTGATACTGATTTCTTTGCACTATAGTGGAATAGTCCCTAAATAAGGTAACAATTTGCTATCACAGTGAGTTAGGATCAATGCATAAAATCATAATCTTAGTGGAATCTATGATCTCGAGGCTACACCGTAACAGATAGCAAAATCGTGCATTTTAAGATATACAGTCATAGACTTAAATACTGCCTGCACGATAAAAAAGCACGTGATATCTAATGCTGTTCTGGAATCAGCGGTAGAGCTCCATCACCTGCACACTTTCACATGGAGCAGCATAACGGCTCTGTGTAGTAAATACTGCTCCGTGTGAAAGCGTTCAGGTGATGGAGATCTACAGCTGATTACAGAACCGGCTTTACTGATCAGATGCGCATTAAATGTCGTTATCGTGTAGGCCTACTGCCTAAAATATAAAGTATTGCTAACTAAGCCAAACTAACAAGACACGTGTTAACAGGCGAGATATCGACCTACTCGGACTACATAGAACTTGGAGAAAATATCATAACACACAACGGGAACGTTTCTGTCACGCACTAACAAAATATTTATGGCTAATTACCTGAGATTGTCCGGCATTTGCCTGCTGACGCTGGTTATCCATCCTCCCACAGCCGCCATGAATCGCATTGGAGTGAAGTCAACTCCCCCTTGGACTGATTGGCTAGAGGAGAAGCTGTCAATCTAGAACTTGTGGGCCAATGGTGACGCTGAAGCCTGCCCTTATTTACATGAAACTCGAACTGCAACTTTTAGAAACGCAAGCGCAGAACGTGGAAACAAGAGCAAAGGGGGAAAGACCACAAGCACACAAAAAAATAACACATGAGCAGGAAACCTGATTTTGTTTGCGATTTGGAAAATTTTTAACTCATGTTTCAGTTTTGTGCAATATAATTTTAAATGTGTTTACATTTTTGATTCACACTTATTATTTTTTGATCCATGACCGCGTTGTTTGTTATTTAAAAAAAATTGCATTTGTTTTTCAGTTTTGTGCGTTATTATTTTACACGTGCTTTTAATTTTTTTATTTATGCTTATTATTTTTCGATCTGTGACTGCAATACATTTGGCGGGATTCTAAGCCCATACCCGATTCCCAAAGATTTTGGACACTGTACAAATTGTGAATAAATAAGGAATGCAATAATTTACAAATCTCATAAACTTATATTTATTCACAATAGAATATAGATAAGAAATCAAATGTTATCTCTCAAACATTTTGAAATGTAATGCCAAATATTGCCTTATTTTGGATTTCATGAGAGCTAAAAACAACATCTCCCGGTTCTTTTGGGACGAGTGCTGGAGCTAAGACTAAGAGAATAAAAACTATAAAACCAATGTAAAGTTTGTCTGTTTAATTCCACTCAGAAAAAGGCATAAGTCCAGCGCTGTTAGACAAGCCGCAGCTAACATGAGGTCAGCCCACGTGTTGTGCGTCTGCTCAACTCAATACCCTAAAGGTCATAACCTTTGGCCCCACCTCACACAGGAGGGGGCACTTCCTGTCCCAGTATCAGTACTTTTCCACAAACTGTCCAGCCAGGGGTGACCAACTGGTTCTAACTGGTTTCAACAGATGAAGTATTTAGTGTCGTAATCTAGGGTACAGTGTAGCATGCAAAGTGTGCAAATAACAAACAGAAAAGTTATAAGAGTGCTTCTTATTATAAAACACTAACAGGTAACAATAAGAGGCCGGAAAAGTTTAATGTACATATAAAGAACAGCTGGAGGACACATTTGTAACTTATTAGGTCAATTGGCAACATGCTTGGGAATAAAAAGAGCCTCTCAGAGTGTCTCTCAGAAGTCAAAATGGGCAAAAGATCACCAATGCTGTGGCAAAATATAGTGGAGCAATATCAAAAAGGAGTTTCTCAGAGAAAAATTGCAAAGAGTTTGCAGCTATCATCATCTACAGTGCATAATATCATCCAAAGATTCAGAGAATCTGGAACAATCTCTGTGTGTAAGGGTCAAGGCCAGAAAACCAGACTGGATGTCCTACCATTTTAGTCGCTTAAGGGTGGGGGGGATTATGGTATAACATGCTAAACAGAACCAATGTCCAGACTGAGAAGTACGTTTGGTGGGTTTCCTGGAGTTAATCCCTGTGTGTTTGGATATTACCTGGGGGAGGAGTGCTGTTGTATCAGTGACTGTAGCACTTAGACAGATGCATGTAACAAATCTACTGTTTGTCTCTGACAGCACCGTCTCCAAGCAGCAGGATATCTCTGTCCTTGACTTTTGACATAGATTCTCTGTCTCTGTTTGCCTGGTGCTTTTTCACAGATTCATGTCTCCTGTTTTCCAGAGAATAGGTAAAATTTCTCCATGTTTTTCTGTCACAGCAGAGTTTTCTGGTTCATTCACCTTTAGCTCAGTCAGTGGTTGGAATCTGTTTTTTAGCTGGATGTTTGCTGATGTTACATATGCTTCTGTGATGCCAGCATTCTTTTTTTCTGATCCAGTGCTGCTTTGGCTGGGCACCAAGTTTATGCAGGTGGCATCATGTTCAAACAATTTTGGTAAAAAGAGTTTGTAGTAGTTGTTTTTACCCCAGACATGTTGAAATAGATTCCAAGGCTCCAGTCGCTCAGCAGGTCCAACGTGTTGTTGAAAAAGTTAAAAGAAGTAAAAACATAAAAATCCAGTTAAAAGAAAACAAAAAGTTGATTATAAAATCATTGACTAAAGGTGGAAATGACTAAAAAGAAAAGTAAAGCTGGCATGAGCAAACAGAAGTGTCAGGAGCAGCAGGAGCATGAATTACCTCTAACCCAGTACATTTCACATTTACTAAAGTATTTAGGCAAATGTAAGTTCAAATCAAAGTCCACTATTTTATAAAAACAGTCCTTACACACACAGTAACACACAGTGAGCTGGAGAATAAAACATTTGTTTCTGTGATTAACAGTAAATCTCATGTACAGAGGTGAAAGGTCCCAACAGCAAGACTTGTTTTAAACATAAGTTTTTACTTTGTTCTGTCTTTGCAGAGCCCCTCTACAGTTACCTGTGTCACGGTTGCTCAGGACTCTGATCAGTTGGCCGCGGCCTCCGCCTCTGGCTCCCCCGCCCCTACAGACTCGCAGATGAGAAACAGGTGTGCGGGAGCGCCGGCGGAGCAAGACCAGCTGAGCCGAGTTGGCAATCAACAGAGGATAAGAAGCACCGCAGCCTGCTCCTCGTTGCCAGATCGTAATACTAACTCCAGTCAGTTATACGTCTAGCTTGCTATTGCCTTGTTGTTTATTGAATTACTTACCTGTGCCTTTGTTCGTCTCAGATCCGTCCAGTCCTGCCGTATGTCCTGTTCCTGTTCCGTCTTCGTCTGTTCCTGTACCTTCAAGTCTCGCCTCGATCCATGTCCAGTCCAGCCCGGTCTTGTCCTGTGTCCTCTCGTTATCCCAGAAGAACCTGTCATACCTTTGTGTCTCAATAAATCTGTTTATATTCCTTTACTTGTGTGTCTGCATTTGGGTTGTCTTGCCGGTCCGTAACAGTGCGATCTGGCCAGAATGAACCCAGCAGAGCCTCACACTCTTCCGCAGACTGTCGCTGCTCAGACGCGCTTCTGGAGCAGCATGATGCTACTCTCCAGGCTCTCATGGGCCACATGAAGGACTTCTCTCAGAGCCTCTCGTGCTGAGTGCCCAGTTGACTTCAGTGAACTCACCGCCCGGCTACCAGCGCTTCAGCCGTCTCACGCTGACTATGGAAGCCCGCCTCCAGGTTACAAGGAAGCGTTTGTACTGCCACCTGCACCATACAGTGGAGATCTCGGCTCTTGTGGTGCCTTTTAACCCAGTGCTCTTTGGTTTTGAACTACAGTCACAGACTTATAAGAGTGATCGTTCAAGAATTGCTTTTTTAATTGGGTGTCTAAGGGGTCAGGCTTTACAATGGGCCTCCGCTGTCTGGGAGAAGCAGGAGGCTTTGTGTTTCTCTTATTCGCATTTATCAAGGAGATGAAATTAATTTTTGATCATCCTGTTCGAGGAGGAGGCTACTAAAAGACTGTTTTCCATTCGTCAGGGGAATCGCAGTGTGGCAGAGTTTGCCGTTGAGTTTCATTCATTAGCCGTGGAGAGCGGTTGGAATGAGGAAGCTCTTCATGGAGCTTTTTTAAATGCGATTTCTGAGGAACTTAAGGACGAGATGGCGGCGCGAGAGCCTCCAACTAGTCTGAATGAACTCATTACTGGGGCTATTAGAATGGATAATCGCCTTCGGGAGCGTAAGAGGGAGAAGGCTGGCTTACAGGTGTCAATGAGATCCTTCACTAGTCCAGGTTGGGATTCCCGGCATATCAGGGGTTTTCCCAGCCTCCACGAGAGGACCGGGGTTGGTGGACACAGACGGGCGATGGAAGAGGCTCATTCAGTTCCAATACAGATTCGCCGGGTCGTACATTGCAACCAGCCGCACCTGAACCCATGCAGTTGGGTCGAAACCATTTGACAGAGGAGGAGAGACTTCGTCGGGTCAAGACAGGTAGTTGTCTCTATTGTGGAGGACTTGGACATTTTCGTGCTTCCTGCCCGCTCCTTCCGGGAAAAGGGTGGGCTCGGGCGGTAATGGGAGAAATACTGCTGAGCCAAGTCCGGTGCTCGTCTCCACTTCTGTGCGTATGGAAGGAACTATTATTTTAGCAGATCAGAACCAGACATTGGAAGTTCTGATCGATTCTGGAGCAGATGAGAGCCTTTTGGACCGTGTGGCTAAGAGGTTGGGTATACAGACTATGCCTTTGGAGGTGCCTTTAAAAGTAAAGGCTTTGAACGGTGAGGTTTTGACCCAGATAGGTGAACAGACTATTCCAGTAAAACTCCTTCTGTCTGGTAATCACACAGAGACTATTAGTTTTTACATTTTTGATTGTGTTCACACACCTATAGTGTTGGGGTTACCCTGGCTGAAGATTCATAACCCTCACATTGACTGGGCCGCATACCAAGTGTTGTCTTGGAGTAAATATTGTCATTTACATTGTCTGCAGTCTGCTTTACCTCCTGTTCCTCTAGATGCACCTCGGCACCTGAACCTCCAGATCTGTCTTCAGTTCCACCAACCTACCATGATTTGTCAGCAGTGTTCTGTAAGCATCAAGCCTTGTCGCTGCCACCTCATAGACCATACGACTGCGCCATCGACCTCTTGCCCGGTGCTCCTCTGCCCAGCAGCCGTCTCTATACACTCGAGGCCAGAAAATGAGGCAATGGAGAAGTACATCCAGGAGTCGTTGGCAGCAGGGATAATACGACCCTCGTCCTCTCCGGTGGGTGCAGGTTTTTCTTTGTTGATAAGAAGGACAAGAGTCTGAGACCATGTATTGATTTTCGGGCCTGAACAAAATCACCATCAAGAATAAGTATCCACTTCCTTTGATCAGTTCAGTTTTCACTCCTCTCTGTGGTTCTATGATATTCACCAAACTCGATCTCCGCAACGCATACCATTTGGTGCGTATTAGGGAGGATGAGTGGAAAACTGCTTTTAATACACCCTTAGGACATTTTGAATATCGGGTGATGCCTTTTGGACTTATGAATGCTCCTGCGTATTTCAAAATTTGGTTAACGATGTACTACGAGACATGATTGGTCGGTTTGTGTGTGTGTATCTGGATGACATTTTGATCTTTTCTAAGGATTTGGAGGAACATCAGGGACATGTCAGGGGGGTTCTCCAGAGATTATTGGAGAATAAACTGTTCGTTAAGGCCGAGAAGTGCGAGTTCCACGCACCGTCTGTTACCTTTCTTGGATACATCATCGCTCAGGGACAGATCCAGATGGACCCAGAGAAACTTACGGCGATGCGGGAGTGGCCTACCCCGTCCAACCGTAAGGAGGTTCAGCGATTCCTGGGGTTTGCGAACTTTTATAGAAATTTCATACGAAATTTCAGTAAGCTGGCAGAACCTTTGACGACTCTCACGTCTACCGCACAACCTTTGCCTGGACACCGGAGGCAGAAGGAGCCTTTAATGTCCTAAAGCATCGTTTTACTTCTGCTCCGGTGCTCATCCAGCCTAATTCAGAGCTACAGTTTGTGGTGGAGGTCGACGCTTCAGATACGGGAGTGGGGGCAGTACTGTCCCAGCACTCTGCTACTGATCAAAAGCTTCACCCATGTGCTTTTTTCTCTCATAAACTCTCTCCAGCAGAGCGGAACTATGGCGTGGGAACAGAGAGCTCCTGGCGGTTAAGTTGGCGTTAGAAGAGTGGCGTCATTGGCTGGAGGGATCCATTCAACCATTTGTGGTCTGGTCAGACCATAAGAATTTGACTTACATCCAGACGGCAAGGCGGCTGAACTCCGACAGGCCAGGTGGGCACTATTCTTTGATCGGTTTAATTTTGTCCTTACTTATCGCCCAGGTTCCAAGAATATTAAGCCAGACGCCTTATCCAGAGTCTTCACCACGGAACGGCAATCTACAGAAGAAGAGAGTATCCTGCCCCAGTCTCGCATCGTGGCTACACTTACCTGGGAGATAGAAGCTCGTGTCCGGCTTGCACAGCGTCAGCATCCTGATCCTGGTACTGGGCCACATAATGCCTTGTATGTGCCAAGTAGCGTTCGTTCGAGGTATTGCACTGGGCCCATGGGACCCGCCTCACTTGCCGTCCGGGATTGGTCGCACCCTGGCTGTCCTGCGCAGTAGGTTTTGGTGGGACACTATGGACAAGGATACTAAAGAATACATTTCAGCATGCCCAGTGTGTGCTCAGAATAAGACACTTAATCGACCCCCAGCCGGTCTGCTACAACCACTACCGATTCCTAGCCGGCCATGGTCACATGTGGCGGTGGACTTTGTTACTGGGCTTCCGTCTTCTAAAGGACACGGTGGTGTTGACAATTGTCGACCGGTTCTCTAAGGCAGCTCACTTTGTACCCTTACCCAAGCTGCCGTCCGCTCGGGAGACGGCGGATCTTCTGGTAATACATCTATTTCGGTTACACGGCCTTCCTTGGGACATCGTTTCAGACAGAGGTCCACAGTTTACCTCCCAGGTTTGGAAGGCGTTTTGTACGGCGTTGGACATCAAGGTTAGTCTCTCCTCTGGTTACCATCCACAGACCAATGGACAGACAGAGAGGGCAAATCAACAGATGGAAGTGGCACTGAGGTGCACGTCGTCAGCTAATCCTGCTAGTTGGAGTGTCCATCTGCCTTGGGTAGAGTATGCCCACAACACCCTGGTCAACGCCTCTCTAGGTATGTCTCCCTTCCAGTGTTGTTATGGTTATCAACCGCCTCTATTTGCAGATCAGGAACAAGAGCTGGCAGTTCCTTCAGTACAAGAGCACCTGCGCCGGTGCCATCAGGTCTGGAGAAGGGCCCGTTCAGCTCTGGTACGCGCTTCTACCCAGTCACAGGTACAAGCTAACCGCCATCGCACCCCTGCCCTAGGTACTCTCGGGGCAGAAGGTTTGGCTGTCATCCAGGGACCTGCCTTTGAGGTGGAATCTACTAAGTTGGCACCAAGGTTCATCGGGCCATTTGAAGTGGAGAAGGTCATCAACCCTGCGGCAGTTCGACTGAAGCTTCCTCGGTCTCTTAGGATTCACCCTACCTTCCATGTTTCCAGAATCAAACCGGTCAGTTCCAGCTCCTGATCCCTCCCTGTCCTCCCGCCTCCGCCCAGGATGATAGAGCGATCAGCCTGCATACACGGTGAGGAGGATTATGGATGGGCGCGGTCGGGGCCGTCAGTTTTAGTAGATTGGGAGGGTTATGGACCTGAGGAACGGTGTTGGGTTCCCCAGAAGAACATTCTCGATCCTTCCCTTATTCGAGAATTTTTCATTGTCATCCGGAGAAGGGATAGGCCGCCAGGTGGCGTCCATAGAGGGGGTACTGTCACGGTCGCTCAGGACTCTGATCAGTTGGCGCGGCCTCCGCCTCGGCTCCCGCCCCTACAGACTCGCAGATGAGAAACAGCAGGTGTGCGGGAGCGCCGGCGGAGCAAGACCAGCTGAGCCGAGTTGGCAATCAACAGAGGATAAGAAGCACCGCAGCCTGCTCCTCGTTGCCAGATCGTAATACTAACTCCAGTCAGTTATACGTCTAGCTTGCTATTGCCTTGTTGTTTATTGAATTACTTACCTGTGCCTTTGTTCGTCTCAGATCCGTCCAGATCCGTATGTCCTGTTCCTGTTCCGTCTTCGTCTGTTCCTGTACCTTCAAGTCTCGTCCTCGATCCATGTCCAGTCCAGCCCCGGTCTTGTCCTGTGTCCTCTCGTTATCCCAGAAGAACCTGTCATACCTTTGTGTCTCAATAAATCTGTTTATATTCCTTTACTTGTGTGTCTGCATTTGGGTTGTCTTGCCGGTCCGTAACAACCTGTCTGCTGCTGCTGCTCTGTCGGCCCAGTCCAGTCCAGTTATCGGTCTGCTGCTCTGTCGGTCCTCTCTGCTCCTGCACAGCTGACACAGCCCAGCCTCGTCTTCCTCAGCTTCATCTGACTTCACATCCTGGTCCATCTACAACTTCAGCTTCTTTTAAATAAACTTAAACTCAATCAAATCTCTCTTTATTAATGTGCTTCTAGGTCTGAAGGCATATTTAAACTGTATTTCAAGCTTTTAAATCTGACATGATGTATACACTTCATAAGTGCACCGAGTTAATAACTTGTAGAAAGTGTTTTTATTTTTAAATAAACTTTTAAATAACATGAAAGTAGATACAAGCAAACATTCATTGCAGTCTGTCATTGAACATTCAACAAAATAACTAATATATTGTGTCAGCAGGCTCATATTCAGACACAGAATGAAAATGGTCGAAGATTGAGAGATGGAAATTCTGGTCTTTTTTTATGGAACCAGATTGTTCTCTTTCGGCTCCAAACGGCTCTTCATTTAGAACCACTTCTGGCTTTTTAAATTCAGACAAATGTTAATGTGAATGAATAATTTACGTGAAATATGTGCATTAATATCAATGTTTATTTACACCTTAAAATTTACATGAATAAAAAAAGTAAAACTACCAGACACTACTAAGCCTAAACATGTGTATTGAACATTTTATATAAACTATCCAAAATAAAACTATACTAAGCAAACCACACTTAAAATATATACCAAAAAAAAAAAAAAAAAAAAAAATTAAGCTAGTTATTTTTACTTTATAAATTCTACATTCTGCCTTTATGTTTATTAAAATGCATCCAAATGTTACATCGTTTACAAGTCTTTCACATTGGTGCAATGATCTACTGCTGCTACAAGATCAGCAGATTCTGTAGCCATCTTTAAAAAACACCTGAAAACACATCTCTTCCATCAACACCTGACTGACAAACTCTGAATTCTACTTCCTGTCTATCGATTCCTTCTCTTAAAAAAAAAAGAAATCTTTCCTATCTTTAGCTGTGTATACTGTGCTGGGTTGTAACAGACTAGTTTTTGGTGCACTTATGCTTTTTTCTACCTTGTGTTGTTAAAATTGCTTCCATCGTTTTCCTCACTTGTAAGTCACTTTGGATAAAAGTGTCTGCTAAATGACTTGTTTTCTGACCCGATATTTAGCAGGATCTTTTTCAGCTAAAGGAGCTCAGATTTCCGAAGCAACAGCTTCTTCAAAACGAAACCAAGTAAAAACATTTAACAATAGGACTGACTTTTTTTAAAGAAACACATTTGATTTTAATTTTACTCCTCTTTTTTAGTGAAAAATATGTGGCTGCTCGTTCTCTTTAGTGAAGAATAGAACATATGGACATATTTATTGTAGACGACAGGAACTGTAAACTCAAAAATCTCTTTACATTTAAACCTGAAGCTATTATACATCTGTGTAGAACTAAAACTTGACAGAAATAAATATTCACACATTCCACTTCCTGTTTCCACATTTCATCAGCTCTTATCCTCAGCTGCCGACTGTGACCTGGCAACTTTTATTTCAATGTTAAATGTGCGACTTAAACAATTGGGTACAATCAAATGTAATTATAAAACATTATACAAGGTTTAAGAATCTTGTAAATAAAACAGACACATGCATTGTGTTGGTGTGATAGAAAATAAAAGCAAGCAGTGCATAAAACCAAACAAAATCAGTAGAAAACAAGGTTCTTCTCTGAAAACACCTCGCTCTAGAGAATAAAAAACAACCCACTGACCAAACAGTCTGAAGGGCTTAAAAAATACAAATAAAAAAATAAAACAGCTGAGTGGAGAGTGAAAAACATGTCCACACAAGCAGCAGAACAGACATTAACTTTATATGTTTTAAGTGATAACTGCATCTGGACTCAGACAGAGCCCTGAACAGGTTAGTTTAGTGACAGTGTTGACCTGTATAGAGACTAAAAGATAAGCTCTACCTTCAGATGCAGCACATATCAAACTATATTTACAGCTCAGAAGTTTACATACCCTGGCAGAAATTACACATGCACACACTTACTTTTATCTTGAAGCTATTGAAACCACTTGTGCTGTAATGTCCCGCTGTAAACTTGAGTCTGGTCTGTTCAGAACGAGAGCCGTCTCTGAGGCTGGACATCAGCTCAGACACTGAGGTTTAATCAAAATTGGATCTGTTTTTAATCCAGTCTTTTGAGAATTATATTAGGTCCTCATAAATGTTGGTTTGGAAATGTTGTGCCTGGAAGTTTTTTTTTTTTGTTTGTTTTTTGTGCACAACAATTAAATAGTTATATACAGTATATGATTATATAAATCATTAGACTCCACATTTATTTGGCTTACATTTAGCATCTATTCACCAGTGTTACGGCTGGAACACCACTGGAGGCAAGTGTCTTAAGTGTCTTACCCAAGGACACAACGACAGTATGAACTTTGGGGAGAAAGGTAATCGAACCACCAACCTCCCCCTACTGCACACAGCATTCAATTCATGTTTACTTCAAATGTTAAATGCACATTGTGTTTAATGCTTTATTAGTAAAATAAAGACAGTTTTGAAAATACAGCTTATCTTTAAAATCCCCCCACAATGACTACACCTAGTTTAAAATTAAATGAAATAATATTGGCACCATAGATTGTACTGTACCAAACCAAAAACCGTGAGCAAAAACCAAGGTACGTATTGAACCGTGGACCGACTGTATTGTTGTATCCCTACAGCCTTTTATTGTTCATTACTCTGTACGAGCAGATTTGAAATGCTGAGAGCTGTTCTCACACAGATCCGCTGTTCATCCCAGTTCTTCAGGAGCGGGTAAAACAAGTCCATTATGTTTTGGCTAGTGAACAATTTTTTATAGAGTTTGTTTCATATTAATTGTATATTATATGCTCTCACTCCTGTTCCAGTTCATATGCTTATCCACATACACTTATGACTTAATGTCTTTAGCTGTACTTCCTATTGGCACCATGCTAATCCAAACTAGACAAAGACATCACTTTGCACTACATCTAATCATTGTTCAGGGACACACTGTCCTGTACACTTAGTGCCATATACACGTAAACCTATACGAATCTATGACTGACACGTCAGCTCATTACACGTCCATCCAAGACCCTGGAGCTGAGAGGCGGGCATAATGTACACCTATAAAAACTTCAGGATGCAGAGTCTCATTGTGGTCCACACCTCCCCATTTCCACCTCAGCGGGTTGCTTTAGGTGTCGAGAAGAAGTCTGTTTAGAGTAAAATATCTCTCCACACAGCTCACATGGTATCACCAACTCTCGAGTGTGTTCAAGGTAATGTCTCCTAAAAGAACTTGAATATCTAAATGTCTTTCCACAATGGTCACAGTAGTACGGTCTGTGTCCTGTGTGGATGAGCTGGTGTTGTTCTAAACTACCTGCCTGTGAAAATGTATTCCCACACAGGTCACAGCGGTAAGGCTTCTCTCCAGTGTGGATGAGCTGGTGTCGCTCTAAAGTACCTGCCTGTGAAAATGTATTCCCACACAGGTCACAGGTGTAAGGCTTCTCTCCAGTGTGGATGCGCTGGTGTCTTTTTAAATTACATGCATGTGAAAATGTCTTCCCACACAGGTCACAGTTGTAAGGCTTCTCTCCAGTGTGGATGAGCTGGTGTTGTTTTAAATTACCTGCCTGTGAAAATGTCTTCCCACACAGGTCACAGCTGTATGGCTTCTCTCCAGTGTGGATGCGCTGGTGTTCTTTTAAACTACCTGCATGTGAAAATGTCTTCCCACACAGGTCACAGCTGTTAGGCTTCTCTCCAGTGTGGATGAGCTGGTGTTCTTTTAAACTACCTGCCTGTGAAAATGTCTTCCCACACAGGTCACAGCGGTAAGGCTTCTCTCCAGTGTGGATGAGCTGGTGTCTTTTGAGACTCTGCACAGTGGTAAACTTGTTCCCACACTGGTTGCACGTGTGCATTATAGAAGCAGTTGCTGTAGTCAGCTTCTTTATTTAATGAGTTTGCTTCTGACCAAGGATCCCTTGTTTCTCTGTAAGAGACAGAAATGTAAAAGTGAGAAAAAGATCACTTTAATACAAGTTCTCAACATCTTACCAACTTGGGTTCAACCAGTTGAACGCAGCATAAAAAAAAGGGCCCTGGGACAAGAAAAGAAACAGCTTCACCTTTAAAACCTCACCCAGATTTCTTTGCTTTAACCTTGCAGAACCTTCACAGACATGTTAAAAAATAATACATTATTTAGCAACAGTATAATGTATAATAGTTACTAAAATGTAATAGGAATAATATACCCCACCCTCCTCCGTCATGGCCATATCTTGAATGAAAAATAAATTAAAAACACAACCTTCATCAATAAAAAATTTTTATTTTTTTATTTGGGTTTGTTATGGTGAAGACGTAGACGAGTCCCACGGTATGGTTCTTAACTTACTGGTCTTTGTTCCCAATCTCTTATGGTCTACGACCAAAAGGGACATCTTAAATACAAAAGACAAAAACAATTAAAGCATAGCGGCGATAAAGGCCCTCGCCTCCTTACGACCTGAGGACACATGCACTCGGAGGATTGCATTTCGTGCTTTAAAGCGTAAACTTCACGGTAATGTCAAATAACCGGGCCTGTGCTACTGCTTGGGCCTGCTACACCACCTTGTAATTTAGAGTTAAAGGTCTCCACAATCCCTGGTTTTCCTGGGAGCTGTCTGAACCTTTGAAAATAATAGATTATGCTTGGGCTAAGGTGAGAAAAACAAAGTACTGGCTGGAGATTTGAGATGACTCAGGAATCGCTGCACCCCACTGTTTAAAAAGGCAAAATGTAAATATAACTTGTCTAAAAGTACAAGGTTACAAGTTCCAAAGGATTCTGAGGAGTTTTCTAAGACTCTAGCCTTGGCTCTGGAGGGGCCTCCTCTAAAGGAAGGATCCTGGCAATTGGGAAATGGCATTTATTTTCCAAAGAAATGGCTGCCTCTTCACAGACTCATTACGACCACAGCCACAAATGTATCAAAACAAATTGATAACTTTTTGGCACACGTGTCTAGATGATACTCACCAAATTTGGAGCTGTTTAGATGAAAAGTCTTTAGACACAAGGGGTGCAATTGAGGTGGTCACGCATTCCACCCAACATAGTAGATTTCCTGTTGAGTTTACGGTATGGCTGTAATAAACTTTTCTGTTTGCCCTGAGGTGTCCTATGGATGTACCAAGTTTTGTATTTCTACATTGGAAAAATTTACTTTCATTTTCCATAGGCCCAATGTTTTTTGACTTTTGTAGGGGCCGCCACTGAGTCATTTTTCGTATATTTTTTTCGGGAACTTCAAATACATAAATTTTTCGCCGGGCTTGAAGTCTGGGACCAATAAAAATGACTTTAAGTTGCACGTTTACTGGGTCAAATTGAGGATCATTTTGCAGAAAAATTATAATAAAAAAAATATATACCAAATTATTAAAAAAAATATATATATATATAACTTGAGCAAAAAAGTCTAGAAAAACACTTGTCTATTTTACATACATGTGTTTAGCTCATTTTGCCCAAGTTTGGTGTCTGTGGAATGAAGCAGCTATTTTCTGTGTTCTTTTAAAAAAGAGGTGTATTTTAAGTCGGTTCACATTTTCAATTCAAAATGGCCGCCTTCCCGTGTGTGATAGGGTGTGGTCCCCATTGGCTTTTTTGTTCATAAGCCCATGCTGGATGTGTGTTCATTTGCCTACGACAAACTAAAAATTTCACTTCCCATTGACCTTTTCCACATATTTGGGACGTTGCTATGGCAACACATTTATAGATAGGGGGTGGTTGTCATTGGCTTTTATGCTCGTCATGACATAAGAGATGTGTGTACCAAATTTTATGTCTCTATGACAAACTAAATTCTTGGGTCCCATTATAAGTTTGTAGGGGGCGCTGGAGAGCCATTTCTAAAGATAACCCTTTTATTTACATATCTTTGTGTTCAAGTCATGAATGTGCACAAACGCCTTTTGGGTCCGACTCGATCCGAGAAGGCGTTTGAGAGTTAAGAGACATTTTATTTTCACAAAAATGGCCAGCTCGTTACAGGCTTGCCACACCCATACCCGATAAGATATCATAAACAAAGTCACAACTTTGGTTGGCACATGTGTCTAGATGATACTCACAAAATTTGGGGCCATTTAGATTAAAACACAATGATTTGCATCTTTCTGCGCAAAGTGCGATTTTAGTGGCCGGGCATTTCACCCCACATGGCGGACTTCCTGTTGAGTTTAGGGTGTGGCTGTCTTAGACTTTTCTGTTTGCCCTGAGGTGTCCTATGGATGAACCAAGTTTCATTTTTCTACGTTGGAAAAAAGTTACTTTCACTTTCCATAGGCCCAATGTATTTTGACTTTTCTAGGGGTCGCCACTGAGTCATTTTTTGTAATTTTTTTTCGGGGACTTCAAATACATAAAATTTTCGCCGAGCTTGAAGTCCGGGACCAATAAAAATGACTTTTCGTGCATGTTCACTGGGTCAAATTTAGGATCATTTTGCAAAAAAAGAAAGAAAAAAAAAAAAAAAAAATATCCGAGCAAAATACAGGCCCTCCCGGTCATCACCGGCTCGGGCCTAATAAGCACTACTTTAGAGACAGTACAGTAGGGCAAGCCCAGAGAACAGCAGCTGCTCCTCCACATTAAGAGGAGCTGAGAGAGGCTCGGTCATTGGTTCTGGAAGCCTTTTGGAGACTTTCTAACACGGTTTAAATAATGTTAAGAGATAAAAGACTGGCAAGAAACGGGCCTCTGGAGGGAAAAGAATGTACTCTGGGAGACAAGACGCAAGCAAGCAGCCAGTAAAGCTGGGGGATGCTAGGGTGATTCTCAGGGCCTATAAAGATATTAGTTAAAAAAATAATAATAATAATAACTTTGTGTTTGTTGCAAAAAACGTTCAAGAAAAAAAAGCCGGTTTTGCTTGGTTCATTTGCCCAGATAAACAGTGATACATGGAGTTGTAAATAATATCTTTGTCGCCCTCTTCTGGTGAATACAGAGTAGTGTTTGAACCAAGTAGAGCACATTTTGTGTAAATACTCTGCCACTGAAAGATTTATATTATAAAACTGCATGTTTAAACTTTAATTTCATTGTATTTGAATATTGTCTTTTTGAAAGTGACCTGTGATTAAAAATGCATCAAAAGGAGGTGGCATTAAACAGAGACCACAACATAATCATGTTTTACACAAGCCTCTCCTATGGTACCTCTTAAATGGTTGTCGTGTAAGGGCGCCGCCATACGGTGATTTTACAGCGAAATACAGCGACATACCTCCGTCCACCAGAGGGCAGGCTCCAAAAGCGGAAATATAAGGAGAAACCCAATGGCGACTTTACAAGAGTAAAACGAAAGTTACAGATGTAACTACGGTTCTATGAATCCCGGATGACCGCCAGAGGCGGTGCTTTAAGCACTGGATGATCATCCTTGAGCATTCGCAGGTCGAGAATTAATAACAACAAAGTCACCTGTGACCTCCCGGTGACCCACGTGAGGCTATATAGTCACGTGACACCGGAAGCTCAGTCCCAAAGACCTTCTCGCGAAAACACGAGGATTCCGAGGGACCTGGCACTCTGGCGGTCATCCGGGATTCATAGAACCGTAGTTACATCTGTAACTTTCGTTCTATTTCATCCCTTCTGACCGCCAGAGGCGGTGCTTTAAGCACTGGATGAAGAATACCAACAAGGTCCCGAGGAACCAACACCAGCCATACCTCAGTGTGATGCAGCCGGATGACGTCTGAGAACCCCTTCCAGTGGTTGCGGGATACGGCGTTCACTCTGTAGAACCTTGCAAAAGTGCTTGGGTGTGTCCATGATGCTGCTGCACAGATCACACCAGGGCACTCCTTTCATGGCAGCCCAAGAAGTCGACAGGCCCCTTGTGGAATGGCACCTCACTCCAGGTGGCAGCGACTGCCCCTGTAAAGCATATGCCTCAGCAATAACTTCCACTATCCAGTCGCGAGGACGTTGCTTTGAAAGAGCCTGACCTTTACGTGGGCGGCAAAGCAAGCGAACAGGCTGTTCGACCGCCCGTGTCGGCGCCGTGGAGCGTATATAGGCCTCGGCGCACGTACAGGACCGAGGGCCTCTGAAGGAGCCCCAGCTTCAAAGCGTGCAGTTGTAGCGGCTGGGTGAGTGGCGCACTCCGAGTAGATGGAGCTCGTGCGTTACTCCTGGTATGCCCAATCTCCCCGGCATGATCAGAGACTGTCACGCCGGGCCCTGCAGGGGCCACACCCAGAGCTTCAGCCGAGTGGGGTCGGGGTGGAGGAGCCGTCCCCCCAGCTGTGACAGGAGATCCTCCTGGGGGAGGCGCCTCGGAGAGCCGCAGCAAAGCTTGCACAGCAGAGGAAACCAGGTCCTTGCTGGCCAGAACAGAGCCACCAGGAGGAGACTGTGGCCCTCCTGAAGGACCCGGAGTTTCCGGCGGGACAGGAATTCGGCTAACTTGTTCCGCACCCCGGGCATGTGTACTGCCCTCCGGCTGGGAAACAGTGGTGCTGCCCAGTTCAGGATCCGCTGAGCAACCCATAATAGGCTCTCCGACTTGGTGCCGCCCTGGTGGTTTATGTAGAAAACCACGGCAGTGTTGTCGGACCTCACCATCACGTGCCGCCCTCGCCGAAATGGGAGGAAATGGTTCAAAGCAAGTTGAACGGCCATGAGCTCCAGTACATTGATATAATGCTTGCTCTGGCATAGGGACCACGCCCCTTGAGCCACCCGTCCTTGCCATGTTGCGCCCCAACCCCACCGGGATGCCACTGTGTGCACAGTTTCCCTTCGGGAGAGAAGAGGACCCAGAGGACCCCTCCAGCATAAAGGTCTCGTCCCTCCACCGAGAGAGAGACCTCCTGCACTGGGGAGAGATGATCACCCGCTGACGTCTGTGAGCGCGACATGCGGGGTCCAAGCGCAGGCCATTGAGCCACCCTTGAAGGGGTCGCAATGGGAGGACTCGAGACTGGTAGTGCTTCTCCTGAAAAGCGAAGCGGAGAAATCGCCAATGTTGCGGCGCAACAGGGGCATGAAAATAGGCGTCCTTCAGGTCTATGGACGTGACCCAGCCTCCTGGGTGAATTGCCTGAGGAGCCTGTCTGACACCCGACATCTTGAATGTGAGGAACTTTAAACACATTCAGACCCCTGAGGTCCAAAACTGGGCGGAAACCGCCCATTTTTTTCGGTACTAAAATTTAGCGGGAATAAAAGTCCCCTGGATCTACCAGGGGTCTACGGGAATTATAGCACCCGTGCCCAGTAGGGTGCCAATTTCCCGAGTCAGTGCCTGTGCTCTGATCGGATCCTGGATCACAGTCATCCTGATTCGACCAGGAACGGTGGCCGGCGGTGGAACTGGAGGCGATACCCCCGAGATAAAGTGGCCACAACCCAAGTATCTGGGGTGTGGGCCATCCAGTATTTGATTTGCCCCGGGGTAAAACGTCCCACCGCCGGCACCCAAGCCTCACCTGGGACCCCCCTGGCGCCCTGAGGGCCCTGGGGCGGCACCGGCTGCTCAGCCCTTGGAGCACGAGATTCCCGGGCTCTGGCCCTTGGAAACGGTCTTACCTCCGAGCTGCTGGGTGCAGCAAAAGAGTGTTGTGGCGTTGACTATCTCAGAGAAGGAGCTGGTGGGACAACCGGCGCCCTCTGGCGGGGCGCACGCCTATGCAGGCCCGCCAGCTGCTGTCTCGTGCGGCTAGCCTGAGCTGTGCGCTCTAAGGCCTCCAACGCCGCCGAACCGAACAACTCCCCTGGGAGAACAGGAAGGCTTCTCAAAGCCCTCCTACAGGTCTCGGCCAGAGGAGATTGCGCCAACCAAACCTGGCGCCTAGTTTGCACTAAGGTCGACAGTAGACGACCAAGTTCTCTCGACTGGAGGGCGAATGCTTGTAAAGCTGCATCCACCAGTCCCTGCGTAGGCTGATCCACCGGAACAGCCTCCAGTGACGAGGCCAGGCCCAGCATTAGATGCGACAAGGAGTTCCCAATGCGACCCATGCGGGCCCCCATGTCGTACGCCTTACAGAGCAGATCGTCTGTAACCCGGCACTGCGGTCGTGGGCCCCGGGCATTTGTCCTTAGAGTCTCCTCAGGATGGACAATAAGTGACGCAATGGCCGGCTCCACCGCCGGCATATGGTCCAGGCCAAACCTCTGAGCGGCCTGCATAGCAGCCAAAGCCCTACCATCAGAGGTAGGCCTTGAAAAAACTCTGGGGTCAGCCCAGCAGGCGTGCAGTTCCCTCACGTATTCCTCCGACGGAGGAACCATAAAGTGGGGCGCCGCCGGCGCTCTGGAAGAAAGCACTGGAAGGAGCCGCCTCAGCCGGTGGGATCTCCACCCCTAGGCGAGTCAACGATGTACGTATCGCAGGGATGACAGATTCCCCTGCCCCGCTCTGAGAAGCAGTAGAGGGCATAGACCCCGACTCAGAACTTCTCGGACTCAAATCGCCAAACCCCTGATGAAACAGGGTGTCCGAGGCTGCCAGGGAAATGGAATCCTCGCACACCGGGGCAATAGTGTGACCCTGCTGGGCCGCCACCGTAGGGCTGGGATTTGCCTGGAGGCCACTAACAAGGGCTCTCATCTGGGCCAGTTCGGACTGCAGTGCATCCACTTGTGCAGCCAACCGCCCTCCGTGCCCTTTCCTGGTCCTTTTCCGAGGAGGGTCACTAGCTCCAGCAGCTGGACGCTTGTGCCCCCCCGGCTGACCTGCCGTCGGCAGCTCCTCCCCGAGACACGAGGGGCACAAATCATGCCCATCGTCCGGTTCCAGCTGCGCCATGCAGGACCGACAACCAAGGGACTCCAGCATCATAGCAGTCACGCTAGTCTGAAGTCAGCAGGAGTCGGGTCGAGTCGAAACCGCCACTAGCAACTCCGCACGGAATAAACCGGCACGCTTGCCGTGAAAAAGGGTGCCAACGTCGGAGTCGAGCAGAGGCACTAGTGACGGCGTTATGCGTAGATTAACAATCTGAATGAAAAGCCGAACGCGGCTATTCAGCAAAAATGACAAAACAAACAAGGAAGCAGCCAACGCGGCTGTATAATCAACCAGCAGAGTAGACAACCGAATGCGGCTCCACTAAGCCAATAATAATTCAAACTGAACACCTCTGTAGTTAAAAGGGTGCCAACGGGTCAGGTCGAGCAGAGAACGCCACTAGTGACCGCGTTATGTGTTAATTAACAATCTGAATGAAAAGCCGAACTCGGCTAATCAACAAAATTGACAAAACAACCAAGGAAGCAGCCAACGCGGCTGTATAATCAACCAGCAGAGTAGACAACCGAATGTGGCTCTACCAAGCCAAATAATAATTTAGGCTGAACACGTCTGTCCGTGAAAAGGGGTGCCAACGGTCAGGTCGAGCAGAGAACGCCACTAGTGACCGCGTTATGCGTCGATTAACAATCTGAATAAAAAGCCGAACGCGGCCATTCAGCAAAAAAATGACAAAACAAACAGGGAAGCAGCCAACGTGGCTGTATAATCAACCAGCAGAGTAGACAACCGAATGCGGCTCCACTAAGCCAATAATAATTCAGGCTGAGCACTTCTGTAGTTAAAAGGGTGCAAACGGGTCAGGTCGAGCAGAGAACGCCACTAGTGACCGCGTTATGTGTCAATTAATAATATGAACGAAAAGCCGAACGCGGCTATTACACAATATGATAAACAAACAAGGAAGCAGCCAACGTGGCTGTATAGTCAACCAGCAGAGTAGACAACCGAATACGGCTCTACTAAGCCAAATAATAATGTAGGCTGAACACGTCTGAAGTGAAAAGGGGTGCCGCCAGGTCAGGTCGAGCAGAGAACGCCACTAGTGACCGCGTTATGTCTCAAGTAAACATGCAACACCCAAAGTAAATCTACCGAGCTCAAGCCCGGCGAAATAACTCACAAATTGTCAAATAATCAGCCTTACCTCCAAACGTTGGTTCGAACGCAGCTTGTGCAGCCCCTGGAGGGCGAGAACACTCGCAACCCCGACTGTAGAGCAGTCGCGGGGCTACAGGCAACAAGCGGCGAAATAGAACAAAATTAGTGGTATTTTTAGCAGTAAAATGCAACAATACCCACACATGAACCTGCAATGCGAGAAGGTGAATAGGGACTGAGCTTCCGGTGTCACGTGACTATATAGCCTCACGTGGGTCACCGGGAGGTCACAGGTGACTTTGTTGTTATTAATTCTCGACCTGCGAATGCTCAAGGATGATCATCCAGTGCTTAAAGCACCGCCTCTGGCGGTCAGAAGGGATGAAATAGAACTCATGTTTACAGCCTGGTACAAAAGATGGCTCCGGTCTCTAGAGCTAAGTTTTTACTACGTGACAACTCTGGGGGGGGGTGAATTTTTGAAAATTACGTTGGTTTATGCTATCTAAAAACTATTGTTTTACTATGAAGTAAAACCCGAAAAGCCCGGATGTAACGGCCATTTTATTGCCCATTCGTAATGACAATATTAATACAATGGGCGGATATCATCCATAATTATTATACAATCTATGGTTATACACTGCTTTATTTCTGGTTAATTTGCAAACTAACTCCAGCATACTAACTATGCAATCAATTGGGTTGCTTGATTTATTAGTCTGGCTATGTGGCTAGGCTAACTGTAACATACCAAACACATAGTTTGTATAAATGAGCACATAATTAACGATTTACGGCTTCGATCAAATGTTCACAAACATGTATTTCAGCTTGAAAAACACTTTTTCTATTTTATTTATGTGTGTGCATTTTGAATAACATAAATAGCCTACTTTTCTCTGACCTGTTGAGTAAAGTCAGAATGCATTAGGAGACGTGGACAAAGTCCGAGCGGACAGTTTTAGACAAACCCTGGCCGTTTTTACAAAAGTGGCCGGACTGTTTTCGTAGAGGCTAAAACAAAGCGCCCTCGTGGTTGTGGCTTGTTTTTCAAAGCAGCTCAAACTCTGCAGATGTAGTCATTTTGAACATGGATTACTCCATAGACGTGTAACGCTAGTGAAGACGGGATTAGCTCCGCCAGTTTCTTCGTTGACTACATTTACACTTTTCTGCAGCAAAGCCTCTAAAACACGACCCTTTTAAAATGTGGTCACACTCACAAACAGACAAAGACACGGACACAAACCTGGATTGTTGCAGGCGACGTCCCAGACAAGACTGTGACTCTGCAGCGGGAGGCGGACAAAGAGTTCTGCTGTGAGCGAGTCTTCGTGTTTACACAGAGACAGAGACTGTAGACGATCCGGTTTAGAGTCAGAATTACGATAATAGTCGACACGCGGAAGTATTATGACCACGAGCAAATGATTTCAATTGACTTGTGCAGATATGAACTCTCCACACGCATTTACTTCTTCTTCTTCTTCTTCTTCTTCTTCTTCTTCTTCTCTAGTATTATTGGCGGGTCGCAACCAATTTTTTCAGTGCATACCGCCACCTACTGTACCGGAGTGTGTAATTCATGTTCTAGTACTTCAAGTTACGTTCTATTGATGATAAAAAAAAAAACAACCTCTCACCTCTTCTATCCATTGTAGCCCTAAAATAATAGCAACCATTTCTGCTGTATATACAGATAATTTATCATTAATTCTTTTACATATACTTACATCAAACTCTGGTATATAGACTCCTGATCCTACATGTTCTGTCCCAGGATCTTTAGATCTGTCTGTAAATATTAGCATATAATTAAAATAATTCCTCTTCACATACTCTTCAACCAAAAATCCTATATTATTCTTATTACTTTCATTCCATTCTTTTTTCTTCACATTGCGTACAGGAAATATCCATGGAGGAACATTACCCCATACAGTATTTGGTCCATATTCAATTTTATTTAATCCATATTGTTCTGCTACAGTATTAATATTCCATCCAAATCCTTTTCCTTTAAGTTGTTGTGTATATTCCCAACACTCACACAGAACATTTGCTGCAGGTTGTTCCTCCCCAGATCCTTGTAACTTTATCCAATAAGCTAAAGACAGCTTAGATCGTCTTAAATATAAAGGTAATTCATCAGCTTCTACCAGTAGTGCATTAGTAGGGGTTGTTTTCACTGCACCTATACTGAGTCTTAAAGCTCTAAACTGTATTCTGTCTAATGTTCTTAAAATACTCTTGGCTGCTGCTCCATATACCATACACCCATAATCAATACACGATCGTATTAAGGCCCTATAAATATCTAGTAGTGATTGTTTATCAGCTCCCCATTGATATCCAGAGACTGACCTCATGAGATTTACTACCTTTTTACATTTTGTTTCAACCTGTTTAATATGATTCTTCCATATACATTTCTCATCAAACCACAATCCTAAATACTTGAACTCTTTCACTCTTTCCATATTTTGTCCGTACAATTTTAACTGTATATTATTAATCCTTCTCTTTCTGGTAAATATCATATAACAAGATTTTGTAACTGACATCTTAAATCCCCAATCATATGACCATCTTTCAACTTTTAATATCGCATTCTGAATACTATTAGTCACATGTCTAATGTTTTTCCCTCTTTTACATATAGCCCCATCATCTGCATAAAGTAATGATCCAATATCTCTATCAACATTTATAAAAATATCATTTATCATTATATTAAATAGAATAGGACTTATAGCACTCCCTTGAGGGATACCATTTTCAATATTAAAGTACTCCGACAAATCATCCCCAACCTTTACACGAAAAGTTCGGTTAGACAGGAAGTCTAACACCCAGTTGTTAAATCCATGTCAAGTGCCGAATCTTCACTGTCTTTTTTCATAATTACCTCACTATTTGTTCTTAAAATATCCTTTTTCCGTTGTTTATATATTTCATCTAAATGACTCCCACTATGTACACTTGCAAACTTCTTACCTAGTATCTCAGCTTTCTCCTTATTTGTAATTGCCTGATGTTCTCCCTCTATCAGAACTGGGATTTTAACTGATTTCCTTTTCCCACTCATCTTTTTGATCATTGTCCAAATATCTCCCAATTTAACTTCTCTGCCAATGGTGGAGCAAAATTGTCTCCATGCATTCTTCTTGGATGACTTAATTACTTTACGTACTATAGCTCTCTTTCTTTGATAATCAATCAAATTATCTTGGTTCATATTTTTTCTTAGCCTTCTGAATGCATGATTTCTATCTTTTATAGCATTTTTACACTCATTGTTCCACCATGGAACTATTTTCCTTTTCTCATTCACTATACTCATAGGGATACAGGTTGTTGCAGCATTAATAATCATGGAAGTCACTTCTACTGTGCAGCTATTTACATCACCCTCCATCGATATTCTTTCAGAATACTCACTACAAAGTTCTTTGAATTTTCCCAATTAGCTTTAGGAAAACACCATCTCTGTATTACATAACCCTCCTGAACATACATATCAAAGTTCATGGAACACAAAATTGGAAAGTGATCACTCCCTATGTTGTTGTCATTCTTAACATTCCATTCACATAAATGACTCATATTTACAGAGACTAAAGTAAGATCTATACAAGAAACTGAGTTTCTTGTAACATTAACCTCTTCCATCATTAAGACAAGCAAGTAATCTCTCATCAATTAGTTCTTCCACCACTTCTCCATTTGTGTCTGTATAATCACTTCCCCACAGAGTATTGTGAGCATTAAAGTCACCACACCATATTTCTCTTCTATGAACACTTTCTGAGATTTCTTGGAATGTTTGTTTTGATAATTTCTTACACGGATTATAAAAATTGACTACTTTGATATTTCCTCTGGGACTACACATTTCTATTACTATACATTCATATTCATTTGGGACAGTTACCCGTCTGTATGCCAAAGTATCCTTAATAAATGTTATACATCCTCCACCTTGTTTTCCAATTCTGTCACATCTAACCGCACTGTAACCTGATATTATAAAGTCTAAATGAGGTTTTAACCAAGTTTCTTGTATACACATAACATCAGGTCTAACTTCCAGATCATCTACAACCTTTTTGAACTCTTGACCATTTGCAATTAAGCTTCTGACGTTCCATTGTAGGATATAATACCATAATGAGGTTAATCACCTTGAGACATTCCATTATTTGGATTCAACATCTCATGAATCATTTCAGCTGTAACTTCAGTTACCCCCAGTATTTCTATGGCTGCCTCTACTATTGTCTTGATTCTATCACTTTTTTTCTTTTGCTGCCACATTGACAATCTTACAGATGAAAGCAATAAATTTGGTTTTACCCACAATCAGCGTGTCTTCATTAATCTCTCTTATCCATGAATTTATTTCGGTTTGCCTCTGACTAGACGTTGGAGATGTACTCTCAATTATTCTTCTGTTCTCAGATTCTTTTGCTTTATTTATTACTTGTACCACACTGGGTCTGTATATTTCACTTTCCTTGACTTTTTTTGCTGCATCAGCATAAGACACCTGATTAGTTACTTTATATTTCTGGACCTCTCTGGCTTGTCTTTGTACAGGGTATCCTCCAAAAGCAGCGCTATGCTCATCACCACAATTACAGCATTTTACTTTTGTATCCTGACCACAATTTCCATACTCATGTTCACCTCCACATCTAGCACATCTTTGTTTTCCTTTACATTGCCCAGCAGTATGTCCCATTCTTTGACATTTGTAACATCTAAGTGGTGCTGGGATAAACTCTCTTACATCATAACTCAAATATCCCAATCTTACCCTCTTTGGCATCTCTTTTTCAAATTCTCTGCTAACTGTAACTGTTGACAAACCTGGTTCTGTTTGCTCTTGCAGACGCGCTCACTTTATGGTATCTCCCTCTTGTGATATAAGTAGGAACTACACTTACACTTGTACTGCAAATCTGAGACTGGCAGACAACATTTGTGGTTTTAAAAGCAAAAGAACAAAATGAAATGACAGACAGACAGATTAAACAATTAACAAAAATATAATTTGTAATTGTTTGTGTCTGTCTAATGCAACCACACCTTTTGAGACAAAAACGATTTTTCCACAGAATTTTCATTGTGTGAAATTTTAAGGTGTCTGAAAACTTTTTCCCACCACTGTAATAGTCACAGCCTGCATGAATTTGTGATTGTTCTGTTATTGTTTTATAGACCTACCATGAAATACTCGACTTGGAGGATGATAAAGAAGTAAGTTATCTAACACATCTTACTTCATCAAATGACTCAGCTGTCAATGTAAGAATAGGACCGGGCTTTATCAATGTGCAAGTGCAAAGACTTTTTATTGACTATTCCTGTAGACATCCAGTTATCCAGTGGACTCTGAGATCAATGTAAGATAATCACAGACATTAACCATTACATTTCTTCCTGACATCATTATTTACAGTGTAAATATAGAGTGTTGTTTTGGGTTAATCTTTGGAGTAGATGTATGGATTTGAACAAAAGAAACATGCACTGTCACATCTTACACAAACAAGATCAAACTACCTTGATGTTTACTGCTTAGTGAACTTGTTATTGGGGTTCTTATGATTATCTCTTTCTGTTTGCTTGAAATTGTGTCTTTAATCAGTGTCTGGCCCATTATTTAAAAAACAATTCACACAAGATTACATTCATATCCATGCAGCATATGTGGCCAGAGGGAGAGGTAGTTACTACATTTCATTCAATATAGAATTTGATTTGTCTGTCACATGACCATCCCTTTGACCATGTCCTTAAAAATGAATTTGATGTTTATACACATCTCTCCACATCAACAGCATCACACTGGAATCACCCGAAGACACTGTTGAGCACCACAGCAGGGATTCTATTTGTGTGGGTTTGTGTTTGTAGCTGTCTTGTTTTATAAAGCTAATATTGTTGTAATTTGTGAGCTTATCAGACCTCCTAAAGTCTCTTGGAGAAAAGGTTGACAAATCCAAAACATTTCATATAAATGTGACAAGAGAGGCCCTTTATCAGAGGGGTCTTAAGCAGTGGTCCAGACAGAAGCAAGCCTCTCCAAAGAACCTCCTCCGACTCTCTTTTATTGGAGAAAAATACACTGATGAAGGAGCCCTTCAGAAAGAATTCCTCACAGGTTTGTATTCCTCATCGAGGCCATAACAAATAATGAAATCCTCTTTAGCACAATTGCTTTTCCTTCTTACAGAAATGATGCGTGGCATTCAGTCACATTTATTTGAAGGAGATGCAGAGAAGGACAAAACCCCAAATATAGTATCACAGATGATCAGGAAAACAAATTCAAGTCTGTGCCTTTATTTATGAAATAGATTGTGCTAACAGGTAACCTCAATACTTTTTCATAAACATGTATGTTTGTTTTTTTGTCAGGATCTGTGGGAGATCTTTGCACTAGTTTGATACAGGACCTGCACCAAACTTTCTCACTAGATGGTCCTATCATTTTTGTGCCATGGAGAAGTACAAAGTGATGGTTTACTGGAACTTACAGATCCGAAATCACCAACTTGATTAAAGAAGTAATAAAAAATAAAATGCAGTTTTCTATGTCACTTAATTATGTTATTGCTTGTACCAATATCAAGATTAAATTTGTTCTTTTAAGGTGGAAAACATTGAAGGAGAAAAGCTTTTGGAATAATCAGATGCTATTGTGGTGTGTGGCTTTACTGGACCAATAAATGTTGAGCAGAAAAAGGCGATCCAGGAGTATGTTAATACAAATTCACAATTGTTTTGAATGACTAACTAATGAAGCATTTTCATATTCTATGTTAGTGCCATCACTTTGCATTCACTTGTAAGACTGAGTCCCATCCTTAATCAGATCCACGAAGGACGAGACATTTATGGATTTGACAAGGAACTGGCACAACACCATCAGCTGTTCCAGCAGCTTTTTGTTCCTGGAGACCTAAAAGAGGTACGTAACATGTTAACCGTAAACTTTAATGCATGTTTGTGTTAATTTAACTTTATTCTGTAATATTTTAATCCCTGATTTAAGGTGGATTCAGACTTTATTTTTCAAGCTCTCTGTTCTCACTACAATAATATAATTTTATAAGAATTAATTACCTCAGCACACTCCAGTACTGTTTAATCTCCCACGATCTGTAGCAAAGTTGATTTCCGTTTTCCGTAAATCAAAATAGTGCAAGGGTCAAGGGATCACGGGGCGGGATTACTGGAAAGGTGACCAATCACAGGAGGTACAGTGCCACCGGTAGTTCCCCCCAATCCCAAAGTCTTTCTACGAACCGATAATAAATTATGGAGCGATGGAGGAGATAGTGATAGTATGTCATGGCAGGAAGTAAATAATAAGAGGAAAGGAAGGTGTGATAGTTCTGGAAGTTCCAACGATGAGGTGGTTGTGAGTGAAAAGTCCAAAAAAAGTGAAAGCTATAATTATAAATGGGAAAAAGGAGAATGAACAAACTGAATGGAAAGTGATGATAACGTTTAAAAAAGAAGGGGGACATTTTCACTAAAACTAACAAAAGCAATTGAGAAAGAAATGGGTAAGATCAAGTTTGCTAAATATTTGAATAATAGAAGGCTGCTGGTCTTTACTACAGATAAAATACAAAGAGATAGATTTCTCAGAGCTGAAACACTTAATGGGGAAAGGATCAGTGTTCATATCCCTGGGAATGCAGCAAAGCTTAGAGGTGTTATCTATGATGTACCTTTGGCAATAACAATGGAGGAGACAATACAAGAAGTGAAAGGAGGGAAAGTTTTGAAAGCCACAAGACTACAAACACAAAGAAAAGGGTGAAAACTGATAGCTTATCAGTAAAGCTAGAATTTGAAAAAGAGATGCCAAAGAGGGTAAGATTGGGATATTTGAGTTATGATGTAAGAGAGTTTATCCCAGCACCACTTAGATGTTCCAAATGTCAAAGAATGGGACATACTGCTGGGCAATGTAAAGGAAAACAAAGATGTGCTAGATGTGGAGGTGAACATGAGTATGGAAATTGTGGTCAGGATACAAAAGTAAAATGCTGTAATTGTGGTGATGAGCATAGCGCTGCTTTTGGAGGATGCCCTGTACAAAGACAAGCCAGAGAGGTCCAGAAATATAAAGTAACTAATCAGGTGTCTTATGCTGATGCAGCAAAAAAAGTCAAGGAAAGTGAAATATACAGACCCAGTGTGGTACAAGTAATAAATAAAGCAAAAGAATCTGAGAACAGAAATATAATTGAGAGTACATCTCCAACGTCTAGTCAGAGGCAAACCGAAATAAATCCATGGATAAGAGAGATTAATGAAGACACGCTGATTGTGGGTAAAACCAAATTTATTGCTTTCATCTGTAAGATTGTCAATGTGGCAGTACAGCAAAAGAAAAAAAGTGATAGAATCAAGACAATAGTAGAGGCAGCCATATAAATACTGGGGATAACTGAAGTTACAGCTGAAATGATTCATGAGATGTTGAATCCAAATAATGGAATGTCAAGTTCAAGGTGATTAACCTCATTATGGTATTACATATCCTTCAATGGAACGCCAGAAGCTTAATTGCAAATGGTCAAGAGTTCAAAAAGGTTGTAGATGATCTGGAAGTTAGACCTGATGTTATGTGTATACAAGAAACTTGGTTAAGACCTCATTTAGACTTTGTAATATCAGGTTACAGTGCGGTTAGATGTGACAGAATTGGAAAACAAGGTGGAGGATGTATAACATTTATTAAGGATACTTTGGCATACAGAAGGGTAACTGTCCCAAATGAATATGAATGTATAGTAATAGAAATGTGTAGTCCCAGAGGAAATATCAAAGTAGTCAATTTTTATAATCCGTGTAAGAAATTATCAAAGCAAACATTCCAAGAAATCTCAGAAAGTGTTCATAGAAGAGAAATATGGTGTGGTGACTTTAATGCTCACAATACTCTGTGGGGAAGTGATTATACAGACACAAATGGAGAAGTGGTGGAAGAACTAATTGATGAGAGATTACTTGCTTGTCTTAATGATGGAAGAGGTACCAGGGTTAATGTTACAAGAAACTCAGTTTCTTGTATAGATCTTACTTTAGTCTCTGTAAATATGAGTAATTTATGTGAATGGAATGTTAAGAATGACAACAACATAAGTGATCACTTTCCAATTTTGTGTTCCATGAACTTTGATATGTATGTTCAGGAGGGTTATGTAATAGAGAGATGGTGTTTTCCTAAAGCTAATTGGGAAAAATTCAAAGAATCTTTGTAGTGAGTATTCTGAAAGAATATCGATGGAGGGTGATGTAAATAGCTGCACAGTAGAAGTGACTTCCATGATTATTAATGCTGCAACTACCTGTATCCCTATGAGTACAGTGAATGAGAAAAAGAAAATAGTTCCATGGTGGAACAATGAGTGTAAAAATGCTATAAAAGATAGAAATCATGCATTCAGAAGGCTAAGAAAGAATATGAACCAAGATAATTTGATTGATTATCAAAGAAAGAGAGCTATAGTACGTAAAGTAATTAAGTCATCCAAGAAGAATGCATGGAGACAATTTTGCTCCACCATTGGCAGAGAAGTTAAATTGGGTGACATTTGGACAATGATCAAAAAGATGAGTGGGAAAAGGAAATCAGTCAAAATCCCAGTTCTGATAGAGGGAGAACATCAGGCAATCACAAATAAGGAGAAAGCTGAGCTACTAGGTAAGAAGTTTGCAAGTGTACATAGTGGGAGTCATTTAGATGAAATATAGAAACAACGGAAAAAGGATATTTTAAGAATGAAAAAAGACATGGATTTAACATTACATGAGTTAAAAATGGCCTTAGAGGGAAGTGGATATACGGCTCCAGGGCAAGATCAACTATGCTATGCAATGTTTAGACAATTACCAAAAGAAGTACTGGAAATGATTCTAAAACTGTTTAATAAGATATGGAGAGAAGGTGTAATGCCTGATAGCTGGAAAAGTGCATTGATACTTCCTTTTGGTAAGCCAGGTAAAGACTTAGCTAATGCAGGGAACTACAGACCTATAGCTTTAACATCACATCTATGTAAATGGATGGAAAAGATAATTGTTTGTAGATTGACATATTATTTAGAGCAAAGAGGAATGTTAAATAAATACCAAAGTGGATTTCGTAAAGGAAGATCAACGGTAGAGGCTTTGGTTAAAGTTAGCAATGAGGCAGAAAAGGCGATTAGTATGAAAGAGATCATGGCTATAGTATATTTTGATATTGAAAAAGCTTATGACTCAATGTGGGGAGAAGGATTATTGATTAAAATGCATAAAATGGGTATTGGTGGAAGGCTATACAACTGGGTGTTAGACTTCCTGTCTAACCGAACTTTTTGTGTAAAGGTTGGGGATGATTTGTCGGAGTACTTTAATATTGAAAATGGTATCCCTCAAGGGAGTGCTATAAGTCCTATTCTATTTAATATAATGATAAATGATATTTTTATAAATGTTGATAGAGATATTGGATCATTACTTTATGCAGATGATGGGGCTATATGGAAAAGAGGGAAAAACATTAGACATGTGACTAATAGTATTCAGAATGCGATATTAAAAGTTGAAAGATGGTCATATGATTGGGGATTTAAGATGTCAGTTACAAAATCTTGTTATATGATATTTACCAGAAAGAGAAGGATTAATAATATACAGTTAAAATTGTACGGTCAAAATATGGAAAGACTGAAAGAGTTCAAGTATTTAGGATTGAATACAGTTTAGAGCTTTAAGACTCAGTATAGGTGCAGTGAAAACAACCCCTACTAATGCACTACTGGTAGAAGCTGAAGAATTACCTTTATATTTAAGACGATCTAAGCTGTCTTTAGCTTATTGGATAAAGTTACAAGGATCTGGGAAGGAACAACCTGCAGCAAATGTTCTGTGTGAGTGTTGGGAATATACACAACAACTTAATGGAAAAGGATTTGGATGGAATATTAATACTGTAGCAGAACAATATGGATTAAATAAAATTGAATATGGACCAAATACTGTATGGGGTAATGTTCCTCCATGGATATTTCCTGTACGCAATGTGGACTTGAAACTTCTAGAGAAGAAAAAGAATGGAATGAAAGTAATATGAATAATATAGGATATTTGGTTGAAGAGTATGTGAAGAGGAATTATTTTAATTATATGCTAATATTTACAGACGGATCTAAAGATCCAGGGACAGAACATGTAGGATCAGGAGTCTATATACCAGAGTTTGATGTAGGCATATGTAAAAGAATTAATGATAAATTATCTGTATATACAGCAGAAATGGTTGCTATTATTTTAGGGCTACAATGGATAGAAGAGGTGAGACCAGAGAGAGTAGTCATTTGTGCAGACTCCTCTGCTGCCCTGGTTAGTTTGAATTCTAAAAAGACCTTAAGAGATGATTTATTGATTGAAATATATACAATAATGCTGAGAATACAAAGAAATGGTGGGGATGTCAAATTTGTTTGGGTCCCGGCTCATGTTGGTGTAGTGGGAAATGAAAAAGCTGATGAGATTGCAAAAACAGCATTAAAATTAAAAGATGATGAAATAATGAAAGTTCCCTTTGGAAAAGGAGAGGCCAAATCATTAATCAGAAAAGCAGTGAGTGACGAATGGCAAAACAAGTGGGACACAAATAATAAAGGGAGACACTATTACAGTATTCAGAAATATATTAAAGTGAAGGGTTTCAAAGGGAAATATAGAAGAGATGAAGTGATCTTTTCAAGATTAAGGCTGGGACATACTGGGTTAAAATCAACGATGTACTTAATGACAAAATGTGTGTCTGATAAATGTGAGGAATGTAATGTTCCTGAAAATGTAGAGCATGTCATAATGAAGTGTAGTAAATTTGATTTTGAGAGGAACATCTTACGTGATAAGATATATGAATTAGGACGGGATGGAGTTTAGAAGGGATACTGGGGATAAGTGAGGTAACAAGGAGTGCTACGAAGCTCTCTTTAAATTTCTTAAAGATACAGGATTAGATCATAAAATATAGGGCCCACCCACTGTTTTTATTTATTTATTTATTTTGTAACCTGAAGTACTAGAACATGAATTACACACTCCGGTACAGTAGGTGGCGGTATGCACTGAAAAATAGTTGCGACCAGCCATTAACACTAGAGAAGAAGAAGAAGAAGAAGGAAAAAGAAGAAATAATTTGCTCGTGGTCATAATATTTCCGCGTGTTAATTCTGACTCTAAACCGGATCGTCTACAGTCTCTGTCTCTGTGTAAACACGTAGACTCGCTCACAGCAGACGTCTTTGTTCGCCTCCCGCTGCAGAGTCACAGTCTCGTCTGGGACGTCGCCTGCAACAATCCAGGTTTGTCCGTGTCTTTGTCTGTTTGTGAGTGTGGGGGGGTCCAAAGCTAGGGGCAGCTTATTAAGAGATAGACAATATTGGTTAGATTCTGTGAAGCAAATATAGTTGAAGGTCCAACCCCAGGACATTTTGGATTAAGTAGATGTGATTTCCTGCATTCTAGTGGATTTTTGGGTGGTCTGCTAAAGACCCCTTGCACCCATGTGCAATACCTGAACTTATTCTGGTTCATGTTTGGCATCAAAACTTGTAGGGCCTTCTACACTTGATCTGAACATTCAACCAGAAAACTATTGTTGTGCCTAAATCCTTTAAATTTCTAGGAACACACATTAGCAATAACCTGAAGTGGACAATTAACACTAAACAAATCATTGCAAAAGCTCAACAAAGACTTTACTTCCTCAGACAGCTTAAAAAATACCAGATCAGGCATCAGCTCCTTGTTCTGTTCTATTCCGCTATCATTGAGTCCATCATTACATCATCAATAACAGTATGGTATGGTAGCACAGACAGCCAAACAAGGAAAAAACTACAGCAGATTGTCAACAAAGCATCCAAGATTATAGGAAAACCACTGCCTTCAGTTGATTCCCTCTATAAATATCGGACTGTAAAGCGGGCAAAGAAAATCATCTCTGACCCCCTACATCCAGCGAATCACCTTTTTCAGCTTCTTCCCTCACGTAGGCGCTACAGGTCACTCTCTACCAAGACCAAACGCTTTACAAACAGCTTTTACCCCATAGCTATTGGGACTCTGAACTACTCTCTTTAGTCTAGCCTCTCCTCTTACACACTAAGCATGGTTATGTAAACACTGTATCTTGTATTGCTACATGTTGTGAAGTATATTGTCTATTTGTTGTTTGTAAGTGTATGATAATGTAGAGCTTAAACATACTGTACCGAAAACAAATTCCACCGGCATTGTTGTGTGGCTAAATAAACAATCTATCTATCTATCTATCTAAATGACTGCCTATGGACCACAATAAAGCCTCATACATAGACCAGTGTTTAAAATTTAACCTAGGTAGGTTGATTGATATTTTGAATGAATGGTATAACTGAAACCTAGCCTATGTTGTGAATGATTGTATTCTTAAGAGCACTTAATGATTTATGTTCAGCCAAAAATGACAAGATTAGTTAGGGAGGGACATTATTCTTCATTCAAATCCTCCCAGCACATGGTCCATCAGAAACAAAGTGCAACAAAAAATGTTATTAAACAGTACAACTTTTTCAAGTAATAAAACAGATGAATACATTACACACACAACTTAAAATGAGGCATAATCAGTATCAAATACAGATCAGAAGCTGGTAAAGTCCTTGTCTATGATCTGTGGGCATGGTTATACTGGCCTGTGGTCTTCTTGGAGGCCTTGATGATATCTGAGGGGGGCTCCCATTTAAAGAAGGGCTCCAAATTGGCCATCTTTATGGTCATTATTGATGACAAGGTGCCATCCAATGCTAGGCTGGTTCTTCTTTTGGTTTTGTTCAGTCCCACAACTGAAAAGTAAGTAAGTAAGTAAATTTTATTTATATAGCACCTTTCACAGATATAAATCACAAAGTGCTTTACAAAGTGCAATAAAAGAACAATAAAACTATGAGAATAAAAATTAAAACCACAAAAAAACCCTGGCCTGTTAATAAAAAGATAAATGCCATGTGAATAAATGCTAGGAACTGATGTTTTGAACATGCAGCAGCCTATACTATGAGGTTAACAAGGTGCTCTCCTGCTATGACAGCTGATTCACTCATGTTCACAAACGAACACACAAGCTAATTATTTAATTCAAGATGTAAAGTTTAAGAGCGTAAGTACTCAAGGATGACATTTCATTGTAACATACCTAGTCTCAGTTGAGCTCAGATTTTCATCACCAGTCGTCTTCTCGCAGTAGTTTTCCCTGGTTTTCCCCGCTGTATTTCGTGTATCTTCTTCTTCTGTTACTTGCTTCAGGGTGCAGCGCATAGGGTTCAGGGACACTTATTAGCGCCATCTATGGTCGGGGAGTTTGAAAGGAACGAGCGATTCAGCGATTCTCGCCTCAAGATTAGATTATTTTTTTTTGCGTGAGAAATGTGATGTGTGGCGTGAGTGCGTGTGAAAACAGGCAAAACCGTGTGTCACACGGCGAAAGCGTGAGAGTTGGCAGCTCTGTGTTTGGTATGTTACAGTTAGCCTAGCCACATAGCCAGACTAAAAAACCAAGCAACCCAATTGATTGCATAGTTAGTATGCTGGAGTTAGTTTGCAAATTAACCAGAAATAAAGTGGTCTCAGTTTAATGCCACCTCCTTCTTGATGCATTTTTAATCACGGGTCAGTTCACTTTAAAAAAGACAATATTCAAATACAATGAAATTAAAGTTTAAACATGCAGTTTTATAATATAAATCTTTCAATTGCAGAGTATTTACACAAAATGTGCTCTACTTGGTTCAAACAGTACTCTATATTCACCAGAAGAGGGCGACAAAGATATTATTTACAACTCCATGTATCACTGTTTATCTGGGCAAATGAACCAAGCAAAACCCCCGCTTTTTTTCTTGTACGTTTTTTGCAACAAACACAAAGTTATTATTTTATTTATTTTTTTAAACTAAAATCTTTATAGGCCCTGAGAATCACCCTAGCATCCCCCCAGCTTCACGGCGCGGCTGCTTGTACTCCTTGTCTCCCAGAGTACATTCTTTTCCCTCCAGAGGCCCGTTTCTTGCCAGTCTTTTATCTCTTAACATTATTTAAACCATGTTAGAAAGTCTCCAAAAGGCTTCCAGAACCAATGACCGAGCCTCTCTCAGCTCCTCTTAATGTGGAGGAGCAGCTGCTGTTCTCTGGGCTTGTCCTGGTGACTGTCTCTAAAGTAGTGCTTATTGTTTTTGTCTTTTGTATTTAAGATGTCCCTTTTGGTTGTAGACCATAAGAGATTGGGAACAAAGACCAGTAAATTAAGAACCTTACCGTGGGACTCATCTACGTCTTCACCATAACAAACCCAAATAAAAAAATAAAAATTTTTATTGATGAAGGTTGTGTTTTTTTTTTTCATTCACGATACGGCAGACGGAGGAGGGTGGGGTATATTATTCCTATTACATTTTAGTAACTATTATGTACATTATACTGTTGCTAAATAATGTATTCTTTTTAACATGTCTGTGAAGGTTCTGCAAGGTTAAAGCAAAGAAATCTGGGCGAGGTTTTAAAGGTGAAGCTGTTTCTTTTCTTGTCCCAGGGGCCTTTTTTTTTTTTATGCTGCGTTCAACTGGTTGAACCCAAGTTGGTAAGATGTTGAGAACTTGTATTAAAGTGATCTTTTTCTCACTTTTACATTTCTGTCTCTTACAGAGAAACAAGAGATCCTTGGTCAGAAGCAAACTCATTAAATAAAGAAGCTGACAGCAACTGCTTCTATAATGCACACGTGCAACCAGTGTGGGAACAAGTTTACCACTGTGAAGAGTCTCAAAAGACACCAGCGCATCCACACTGGAGAGAAGCCTTACCGCTGTGACCTGTGTGGGAAGACATTTTCACAGGCAGGTAATTTAAAAAAACACCAGCTCATCCACACTGGAGAGAAGCCTTACCGCTGTGACCTGTGTGGGAATAAATTTTCACATGCAGGTCATTTAAAACAACACCAGCTCATCCACACTGGACACAGACCGTACTACTGTGACCATTGTGGAAAGACATTTAGAAGTTCAAGTAATTTTAGGAAACATTACCTTGAACACACTCGAGAGTTGGTGATACCATGTGAGCTGTGTGGAGAGATATTTTACTCTAAACGGACTTCTTCTCGACACCTAAAGCAACACGCTGAGGTGGAAATGGGGAGGTGTGGACCACAATGAGACTCTGCATCCTGAAGTTTTTATAGGTGTACATTATGCCCGCTTCTCAGCTCCAAGGTCTTGGATGGACGTGTAATGAGCTGACGTGTCAGTCATAGATTCGTATAGGTTTACATGTATATGCCATGGACAGTGTCCCTGAACAATAATTAGATGTAGTGCAAAGTCTTTGTCTAGTTTGGATGAGTCTGGAGCCAGTAGGAGACAAAGCTAAAGACATTAAGTCATAAGTGTATGTGGATAAGCATATGAACTGGAGCAGGAGTGAGAGCATATAATATACAATTAATATGAAACAAACTCTATAAAAAATTGTTCACTAGCCAAACCATAATGGACATGTGTTATAAGAATTCTATATCCTTATATTATCCAGAGAGACACGGAGACAGATTATATTATAAAAAGTGAAAGGCCAGGTTTTATTCTTGCAAGGACGAAGCAAAGACACACAGATATATCAAAGGTACAGAGTAGTTTACAGCGGGACATTACAGCACAAGTGGTTTCAATAGCTTCAAGATAAACCAATGTATTTTCTCCAAACCACTTTAAAATAATGAATCTAATCTAGTGGCACCATGCACACCTCTTTTTTTCCACTTTTGTGTTTTTTTTTTAATTTTATAAAATACATGTATTTTTTTTTAATAGCTTTCAGGTCATGTGACCTAGTCACTTCCACCCACCCTGTATTCAAAGCACTAGCTTAGTACCATGCACATGTATGAAAAAAAAAAAACTTGTTTTCCACTGATTTTGTTTGGTTTTAGGCACTGCTTGCTTTGTTTTCTATCACACCAACACAATGCATGTGTCTGTTTATTTACAAGATTCTTAAGCCTTATATAATGTTTTATAATTACATTTTATTGTACCCAATTGTTTAAGTCGCACATTTAACAGTGAAATAAAAGTTGCCAGGTCACAGTCGGCAGCTGAGGATAAGAGCTGATGAAATGTGGAAACAGGAAGTGGAATGTGTGAATATTTATTTCTGTCAAGTTTTAGTTCTACACAGATGTATAATAGCTTCAGGTTTAAATGTAAAGAGATTTTTGAGTTTACAGTTCCTATCGTCTACAATAAATATGTCCAACACTTCACTTTGTCAATTTGACAAATCAAAATAAATGTCTGAAAAACCATTAAAAAATGGTCTTTTTTTATTTAACAACACAAGGTAGAAAAAAACTAGTCAGTTACATCCCAGCACAGTTTACACAGCTAAAGATAGGAAAGATTTATTTATTTTAAAACGAGAATGAATCAAAAGACAGGAAGTAGAACTCAGTGTTTGTCAGTCAGGTGTTGATGGAAGAGATGTGTTTTCAGGTGTTTTTTAAAGATGGCTACAGAATCTGCTGATCTTGTAGCAGCAGTAGATCATTGCATCAATGGGAAAGACTTGTAAATGATGTAGCATTTGGATGCATTTTAATAACAAACATAAAGGCAGAATGTAGAATTTATAAAGTCAAAATAACTAGCTTTAATAATCTTATATTTTAAGTGTGGTTTGCTTAGTATGGTTTTATTTTGGATAGTTTATATAAAATGTTCAATACACATGTTTAGGCTTAGTAGTGTCTTTTTTTTATTCATAATGTAAATTTTAAGGTGTAAATAAACATTGATATGAATGCACATATTTCACGTAAATTATTCAATCACATTAATATTTGTCTGAATTTTAAAAGCCAGAAGTGGTTCTAAATGAAGGAGGAAGAGCGAGGCTGGGCTGTGTCAGCTGTGCAGGAGCAGAGAGGACCGACAGAGCAGCAGACCGATAACTGGACTGGACTGGACCGACAGAGAAGCAGCAGCAGACAGGTAACCGTGAGGGCTCTGCAAAGACAGAACAAAGTAAAACTTATGTTTAAAACAAGTCTTCCTGTTGGGACCGTTCACCTCTGTACATGAGATATACTGTTAATCACAGAAACAAATGTTTTATTCTCCAGCTCACTGTGTGTTACTGTGTGTGTAAGGACTGTTTTTATAAAATAGTGGACTTTGATTTGAACTTACATTTGCCTAAATACTTTAGTAAATGTGAACTGTACTGGGTTAGAGGTAATGCATGCTCCTGCTGCTCCTGACACTTCTGTTTGCTCATGCCAGCTTTACTTTTCTTTTTAGTCATTTCCTCCTTTAGCCAATGATTTTATGATCAACTTTTTACTTTCTTTTAACTGGATTTTTATGTTTTTACTTTTTTTTTACTTTTTCAACAACACGTTGGACCTGCTGAGCGACTGGAGCCTTGGAATCTATTTCAACATGTCTGGGGTAAAAACAACTACTACAAACTCTTTTTGACAAAATTGTTTGAACATGATGCCACCTGCATAAACTTGGTGCCCAGCCAAAGCAGCACTGGATCAGAAAAAAAGAATGCTGGCATCACAGAAGCATATGTAACATCAGCAAACATCCAGCTAAAAAACAGATTCCAACCACTGACTGAGCTAAAGGTGAATGATCCAGAAAACTCTGCTGTGACTGAAAAACATGGAGTAAATGGTACCTATTCTCTGGAAAACAGGAAACATGAATCTGTGAAAAAGCACCAGGCAAACAGAGACAGAGAATCTATGTCAAAAGTCAAGGACAGAGATATCCTGCTGCTTGGAGACGGTGCTGTCAGAGACAAACAGTAGATTTGTTACATGCATCTGTCCAAGTGCTACAGTCACTGATATAACAGCACTCCTCCCCCAGGTAATATCCAAACACACAGGGATTAACTCCAGGACATATGCAATATCCATCCATCCATCTCTCCTGCTGCCATAGACCACTGGACTACTATATTCATTCATCACATTGTGTTTTTGTATTGAATAAACAGAAACCCACCAAACGTACTTCTCAGTCTGGACATTGGTTCTGTTTAGCGTGTTATACCATAATCCCCACCCTTAAGCCACTAAAATGGTAGGACATCCAGTCTGGTTTTCCGGCCTTGACCCTTACACACAGAGATTGTTCCAGATTCTCTGAATCTTTGGATGATATTATGCAGGGCTGGACTGGGACAAAAAAAAAGGCCCTGGCATTTTTGCTCAGACCGGCCCACCACACATCGGTCAGACACAACCAACTAGTACACCATCCTTGTGGTCCCTGTAGATATGGATATCTACTGTTCCATTCCAAAAAACCCTACAAAGCTGAGAACTAAGTGCCATGGACCAGTGTACTCACTCTCTCTTGACAGACTCCCTGGTGATCAAAGGTGGCAGTGAAGTAGGGCCTGTATCCTTGAAGAGCAGGATTTCTAGATGGACAAAGTGCTCCATGTTATAAAAGCTAGTTAACCCTTTAGAACCCAATATAATGTGGATGTAGAATACTGCTAAGTCTAAAAATAAATGTTTTTTTTTTTCCAATGAACCAGACAGCAGAAAAACTAGTTTACAATTGCAAGTATAGGATACTTTGTTTTAAAGAGCACAAACCCCTCTTTAATATGACAAACAAGATTTACCTCTCATTGTTGAGATACTCTTAAAAAAAAAAAAAGAAACCAACCTATACTACCAAATTACTCACACAAAACGTCCTAAAAATAAATGATATTCATATTATTCACTCACCGTAAATATTGCATATTAATGATGTTGGAAATTCATTAGAAACATGAGCAAATATCTACTTCTTTGAATATACAGCTAAACAAAAATATACAGCTTTCAAAATGCAAGGGTTTTAATCCCCAAATAGCATGCGTTACTCGTCGTGGCGCTTTGGACGCAGCCATTCTGAGTAATAATTAAAATAATCAAATGGCATCATTTAAGTTTTTCTAGAGAAGGGCCGCACGGCCATTATGGGTATTAAAGGGTTAACATTAGAATAGTCAGCCAAAGTTGCAATTGAATAAGTTAACTCTGCTAACCTAGCTTATGCTGTGTTATTTGACTTTAGCTGACTGAGTGGCTAGTGCAGTGGGTGACAATCTGACAGACTATATAATGGCAACAACGATTAAGTTGTCTTATTATAATATTCATTAATTTAGGTAAATCATCATCTTCGTCGTGGCCCAACCAGGCCCACACACACACACACACACACTTTCCTCCTGCACCCGCCCTGATTAACACTCCTCCCTGTTAATCATGTAGCTAACATGCTTACCGTTTCAATTACACTCTCCTGCTCACTCTGTCCCTCCTTGACTTTACTGTCTATCTGACACCTGCTCCTCTGCCTGGGTCCCGCCAGCGCTGCCATGGCTAGTCACCTCTCCTCCATGTTTCTGCAAAATGTCGTCAGGTACTGTAGGCTTGGATACTGAAGCTACAGCACTAAACATGTCTGTTATTTTTGCACATGTTGAGGCATCAACCTCTAGCATTTTTATTTTTTGGCCCAACTTCTCCGCACCCCCTTGCACTTTTGTTTCTCCATCCTAAATCCACAGATTTCTGGCTCTGAGCCACTAACTGCCTCTGACACAAGAAACTGAGGAGGAGGGGTGGAGCCTGTTTAGAGATGATTGGGCCAGCCCAGTGTCAGTATGAAAAATGAACCAATGGGCCGCTGTCCCTGCTTTATGGGCCGGTCATTGGCCAATTAAAAAGAAAAATAAAATAAAATAAAATTCATATTATATGGACCGGCCCCCCCACCGGGCATTTGCCCGGTATGCCAGATTAGCAGTCCAGCCCTGTTCACAGGTGGTCTTCAGGTTAGTGCAGGAGTTTTTTCTGGAATTAAAGTGTTGGAGAAGAGAGTTTAAAACATGGCAAGTCACTTCACTGGAATAAATGGAAAAAAATAGAAAGTGAGCAGCCGACTGTGAAGTGACCGTGTGACTGACAGAACAATTCTGTCTCAAGAGCTGTGTTTAGGCTGCTGCTAATCACATCATCATCATTTTCCCTTCAACAAACCCCAACCCTACATGAGTTTGGAGTTGGTCTGAAACTTGAATCAGATCTATTCCAATCTATCAGAACACATACAGTAGATTTACTCACTATCATTGCTGTGCTTTATTCTGTTATTTAATGCAATTTGAGACAATTTTTGTTTAATTTATTTTTTTTAACTCAAAAGCCACACTGGAGTAATCAGTGATGGATGAATAAAACCTTGTGAAGCATTTAGGTTTTCTTTCCTCTCGGACCAAAAAGGATTTGAAGCTTTGACAACAGTGACATCTAGTGGCAGACTGGAATTACAGCAGCTGCTTCATATTCTGATCAAAGCACGAGCACAAAACATTGTTCCAATCTCAAATGTGTTCAGTGAAACTCACTTAAAGCTGCATATTCCTAAACCGACAACCTTTAGTGATGTGCTTCTGTCTCTTTTTGTTTCAGCAATAAAAGTACACGACAAAGTCATGAGAACATGGCTGGATTCTTCTCCAGACATTACAAACACTGCACACAACTAACAGAGTGTGAAACATTGATTTGTTTCTGGTGTGTCTCTGAGCAGAAGATGAATCCTGCTCCGCTGCTGGTGTTGGCTCTGGTCGTGTTGGTGCCCAGTTTTTCTGAAGTGGACGCCATGTCCCGCTGTGAGCTCAGAGAGCAGCTCACGGACAGCAGCATTCCTCCAACTATTCGACTCGACCTGAGGAGTTTAGTAACAGGTGAGTTTCACTGGTTTAAGCTCGTCTCCTGCGCCTCTTAAAGTTCAAACATGGATTAATAAAGTTCAGGTCTGGGCTGGAGCCATCAGTAAAATCCTGGTGCACTGATCCATTTCAGGAACTGAGAGTGACAGAAAAGGCTCCACCAGGTTCACTTTTGGGACTTTATCAAAGTTTTCAATGAGCATGCTCAGATCTTTTGACACAGCAATTAAAATGATTTGTCCTCCACTCAGTCTAGTCTACAGTTCTTTATAAAAGAGGTGTCTTTGGAAACACATGCTTGTTTTACTTTCAAACAATCTTCATTTAAAATTTTGATTTAGTCTGTTAGATCGCTCTTTAAGGATTAACTTGAGAAACTGTTAAGCTACAAACTGCTTAAGAAACCCAAGTTTCTGTCAGGCTTTATGTTTAACATTTAGGCCAAAAAGACGTGCCTTCTGTGCAGTCCATCTCTGAAGGCACTGTGTCCAGACTGGCTCACAAGATCCTTAACCATCCTCTCACAGTTTATTTACAGAGTCTGAGCTTCTTCCTCAGGCAGAAGGTACAGAGCTTACAGATGGAAAACTAACCGACTGAAGCTCTCCTTTATTCCTACATCCATTACTCTGCTTAATAAGGAGGCTCGCTGATTTACTTTTTATTTTCTGGAACATTCTGATCTGTTCTCAGGGTCGGCCTTTTATTGTTACTTATTTATTTTTTATCATATGTATATTTTTAGCTGATCCCAGGTTTATTTTTCTCAAATGACTTTTGCTTAGAGCCAGTGAAATTATTTATTGGATATATCCTGTATTTGCACAGATTTTGAAGGTTACAGTATTGTTGCTGTATGTATGTTGTATGTATGTTGTACATATACGTTTGTACTTTTTCTTGTTGGTTGGTGTACTGTATGTTCTGCTGCTGCTGTTGCACTGCGTCTAAGACAAATTTCCCTTTGGGACAAAAACGTATATTTGATTTGAACATGACGTCATCATCAATTTTGAACAAATAGGATTGTTTAAATAACACTGTCTTTGTGACGCATGAACCATAACAACCTTTTTTCTATTGTCAGATAAAGACTTTGAACCATGAGCCAATGGATGTCTGTTTTTTTTTATTTCCAAATGATTTCTAGAGTGTATATTGTGGTCTTCCTTCCTGTCTTCCATCGTATCTCACTGTGGCCTGCACCAAGGTTAACACTAGGTTTAGTCCCTTTTGAAAAAGAACTCTGTTCCACATGTCTGTTCTCTCAGCACCACATCAGCTTCAGGAGAAGGACCTTTGTTCCACTCTCTGAGAAACTCTGTGTCCCTCGTGCTGTGGAAGAATTCTTATATTCTTTAGGGATTGTTCTTACAGTAAGCATTTCCATTTTTTATATTGATATAATATTCTATATGTACACACTAAATTTAAATAAAAAATAAAAGTCATAGTAAATTCTTATACATCATTTCAAGGCAGGTCCAAAACTTACTTTGTGTTTGAAAGTCACTGTCAGTTGCACTTATTGGACATTCAAGAAGTGACAAAAGAACATGTCCAGAGGCCTTCCTTTAGTGTTCATGACCTGGATGAGTGAGAACCTCCACAGACAGCAGCTGGAGGAGCATTAGTAGGAGCTCATAGTCGGGACAGAAGCAGCAGAGGTCGGGGGCTTTGAGCACAATCTGAGTCTGAGTCAAAAATGTGCTCAGAGGATGGTTAATAATGTCTTTTATGAACCAGCTTTATTCCAGCTCGGTTTTGACCTTTGAATATTCTGCACAAAGTCTTTTGTTCCTGAACAAAGACAAAGAAAGACTCCAGATGGATTTGTCTGAACTAAAGTGCATCTGTCAGAAGTCTTCAGTGAGTCTGCTCCAGAACTTTGACTTTATGATTCAGAGTTTTGTGTCAGAGCCGTTAGAGCCTCAGCAGCAACATCTACCAGAACATTCTCATTATTGTCCCAGATTCTCCCAAAAGTCCCATCCAGCGCCCTCTGCTGGTGACGCACTGCTGTGCTTCTTTGTCCACATCAGACTTTTGTCAAAGAGACGTTGGAGTTTGTTTTAGTGTTTCTGTTTCCTTCTGTTACTGTTTATTCTTCTACATTTACATTAGATTTATTTATGACTCCACAAATGTGTGACTTTTATAAAGAAACAAAGAGGAGCAGGAAATGGAAATAAAGCTCTTTCACTTGAATTCGTCTCAATCATTGTCAGACACAGGTTTAATACGAGGACAGCGCCCCCTGATGGACATAAAGGAGTTGTTCTCACACAAACTAAAAGAGTTCCGAGGTTTTCACTGAAGACAGTTGTTGACTCAAATGTTCAGCTCGTTTCAGAAGAGCTTAGTTTCAGAGACAAATGTAAAGAGTCATTTTCATTTTGAGCCTCACTTTTTATGATCATGAATGTGATCTGTGTGGATTTCAAGTCTTTCCATCAGTGACCTACAGCTGTAGTTCTACTGCTCCACCTCCAGGGGGCGTGCCTTTTGTGTTTGACAGCTGCTGATGTTGTGAAGGCTTTGATCTTCTGCAAAAGGCTTTATTCACTTTGATCTCAGGTCTTTGTCAAATAAAACATCACAAATATATTTGTGTGAAAATGAATCTGAGAGTGCTCCTTCACCACAGTTGGACTTTTCCACTTGTCTCTGTTCAGGGTTGGAGCAGGACTCTGAGCGCCGCCTACAGGGAGCACAGAGAACTGCAGCCTGACTCCTGACAGGGACTGAACAGGAGGTCAGAGGTCACTTCAGTAATGTTAGGTGCTTGTATTCTTTGATTCTTTGGATGTGTGCCAGTACAGCACTTTAGTCACTGAAGTTGTACAAATCAACTTGACTAATGTTCTCTGTTAATGAGCTCAGTGTCAGACATGTCCCTCACATTTATTCATCTCTTCAGCTTCATGTCACAATGTGATGTTTGGAACACAAGACAAGAGCTGTTAGCCTTTTCCAGCTTCTATATGATTACAGCTCGTTTTTTGCTGATGACAATCTGTTGGATTTATAATTCTTAAAGCAGCTTTTTGCACAAGAACACTTGGTTTTATTGTTGTTTTGTCTCTATTTCCCAGATCTCTACAATATGTCATGTGTGGCTCTATTAGAGACTGCTCCAATATGTTTAGGGCCTTTGAATCAACAACACATTTGATTTTGGACTTGGAACATTTGTGACTTTATGTAGGTTCTGTGGGATTTCCCACTGAGCTAGTGTTCAATAATGACACTTAAGAATGAACTTTCAGTCCAGTCCAGTTATCGGTCTGCTGCTCTGTCGGTCCTCTCTGCTCCTGCACAGCTGACACAGCCCAGCCTCCTGGTCCATCTACAACTTCAGCTTCTTTTAAACAAACTTAAACTCAATCAAATCTCCATTTATTAATGTGCTTCTAGGTCTGAAGGCATATTTAAACTGTATTTCAAGCTCTTAAATCTGACATCATTTATACACTTCATATTTAAGTGCACTGACTCATTCCAGTCTGTCATTGAACAATCAACAAAATAACTAATATATTGTGTCAGCAGGCTCATATTCAGACACAGAATGAAAATGGTCGAAGATTGAGAGATGGAAATTCCGGTCTTTTTTTTATGGAACCAGATTGCTCTTCTTTCTCCAAACGGTTTAATTCAGACAAATATTAATGTGATTGAATAATTTACGTAAAATATGTGCATTCATATCATTGTTTATTTACACCTTAAAATTTACATTATGAATAAAAAAAAGTAAAACTACCAGACACTAAGCCTAAACATGTGTTTTGAACATTTTTTATAAACTATCCAAAATAAAACCAAAAAAAAAAAAACTAAGCAAACCACACTTAAAATATAAGATTATTAAAGCTAGTTATTTTGACTTTATAAATTCTAAATTCTGCCTTTATGCTTGTGTTATAAGAATTCTATATCCCTATATTATCCAGAGAGACACGGAGACAGATTATATTATAAAAGCTAAAGCCAGGTTTTATTCCTTGCAAGGGAAGCAAAGTACACACAGATATATCAAAGGTACATAGTGCGTTTTGCTTAAAGAGCTAAACAATACATGGGGTTTTATACCCAGCATTACATAATGTTTAAGGCGGAGGATGATGATACTCCTCCGCAGTCTATGACCCAGGTCGAGATGGCCTCTGCCTAGGTCCTGTTTGTAATAACATAAGCAGACAGAAGAATCATATCTAAAGTAAAACACATACAATTCCCATAACAGTTTGTTATTAAAATGCATCCAAATGTTACATCGTTTACAAGTCTTTCACATTGGTGCAATGATCTACTGCTGCTACAAGATCAGCAGATTCTGTAGCCATCTTTAAAAAACACCTGAAAACACATCTCTTCCATCAACACCTGACTGACAAACACTGAATTCTACTTCCTGTTTATTGATTCATTCTCTTTTTAAAATAAATAAATCTTTCCTATCTTTAGCTGTGTATACTGTGCTGGGTTGTAACTGACTAGTTTTTCCTACCTTGTGTTGTTAAATAAAAAAGACCATTTATTAATGTTTTTTCAGACATTTTTGTTAAATTGACAAAGTGAAATGTTGGACATATTTATTGTAGACGACAGGAACTGTAAACTCAAAAATCTCTTTACATTTAAACCTGAAGCTATTATACATCTGTGTAGAACAAAAACTTGACAGAAATATTCACACATTCCACTTCCTATTTCCACATTTCATCAGCTCTTATCCTCAGCTGCCGACTGTGACCTGGCAACTTTTATTTCACTGTTAAATGTGCGACTTAAACAATTGGGTACAATCAAATGTAATTATAAAACATTATATAAGGCTTAAGAATCTTGTAAATAAACAGACACATGCATTGTGTTGGTGTGATAGAAAACAAAGCAAGCAGTGCCTAAAACCAAACAAAATCAGTAGAAAACAAGTTTTTTTTCATACATGTGCATGGTACTAAGCTAGTGCTTTGAATACAGGGTGGGTAGAAGTGACTAGGTCACATGACCTGAAAGCTATTGAAAAAAAAAATCCATATTTTTAGTTTTTACATACAAAATATAAAATAAAATAAAAATATAAGTGGAAAAAAAGGTGTGCATGGTGCCACTAGATTAGATCCATTATTTTAAAGTGGTTTGGAGAAAATACATTGGTTTATCTTGAAGCTATTGAAACCACTTGTGCTGTAATGTCCCGCTGTAAACTAGAGTCTGGTCTGTTCAGAACGAGAGCTGCCTCTGAGGCTGGACATCAGCTCAGACACTGAGGTTTAATCAAACTGTTTTAAGTCTGTTTTAAATCCGGTCTTTTGAGAACTATATCAGGTCCTCATATAAATGTTGGTTTGGAAATGTTGTGCCTGGGTGTTTTTTGTGCGCAACAAAAAAATACTTGTATACAGTACTGTATATGATTATATAAGTCATTAGACCCCACATTTATTTGGCTTACTTTAAGCATCTATTCACCAGTGTTACAGCTGGAACACCACTGGAGGCAAGGGGGCTGTTCTCACACAGATCCTGCAGTTTATACAGCGCTGTCCATCCCAGTTCTTCAGGAGCAGGTAAAACATGTTGTTATAATAATTTTTATTATTATATTTGTTTATATTGTTTATAGTTACTGGGTGCTCATAGTTCTTTACAGGTCATGTCAAATCATGTTATGTCCTCCATGTTAGTCCAAGCATGGAGTAGACATAACTGGAGACATGGCTTGTCATGGGACTTCTGCACCTGGAGCTGGGGCCTTGGGGGAGTGTGTATGCAAGATACACCTCCCACTGACAGCCCCCACTGCAGTGATATAAAATCTCATGTTTTGTTTACTTCTTGAAGCAAAACGCACTCTGTACCTTTGATATATCTGTGTGTCTTTGCTTCTTCTTGCAAGAATAAAACCTGGCCTTTCACTTTTTATAATATAATCTGTCTCCATGTCTCTCTGGATAATATAAGGATATTGAATTCTTATAACACATGTCCATTATGGTTTGGCTAGTGAACAATTTTTTATAGAGTTTGTTTCATATTAATTGCATATTATATGCTCTCACTCCTGCTCCAGTTCATATGCTTATCCACATACACTTATGACTTTAGCTGTCTCCTACTGGCTCCAGACTCATCCAAACTAGACAAAGACATCACATGCACTACATCTAATTATTGTTCAGGGATAAGCTGTCCTGTACACTTAGTGGCATATACATGTAAACCTATACAAATCTATGACTGACACGTCAGCTCATTACACGTCCATCCAAGACCTTAGAGCTGAGAGGCGGGCATAATGTACACCTATAAAAACTTCAGGATGCAGAGTCTCATTGTGGTCCACACCTCCCCATTTCCACCTCAGCGTGTTGCTTTAGGTGTCAAGAAGAAGTCTGTTTAGAGTAAAATATCTCTCCAAACAGCTCACATGGTATCACCAACTCTCGAGTGTGTTGAAGGTAATGTCTCCTAAAAGTACTTAAACATCTAAATGTCTTTCCACAATGGTCACAGTAGTACGGTCTGTGTCCTGTGTGGATGAGCTGGTGTCGTTTTAAACTACCTGCATGTGAAAATGTCTTCCCACACAGGTCACAGCTGTAAGGCTTCTCTCCAGTGTGGATGCGCTGGTGTTGTTTTAAATGACCTGCCTGTGAAAATGTATTCCCACACAGGTCACAGGTGTATGGCTTCTCTCCAGAGTGGATGAGCTGGTGTAGTTTTAAATGACCTGCCTGTGAAAATGTATTCCCACACAGGTCACAGCGATAAGGCTTCTCTCCAGTGTGGATGAGCTGGTGTAGTTTTAAACTACTTGCATCTGAAAATGTCTTCCCACACAGGTCACAGCTGTATGGCTTCTCTCCAGTGTGGATGCGCTGGTGTCGTTCTAAACTACCTGCATGTGAAAATGTCTTCCCACACAGGTCACAGCTGTACGGCTTCTCTCCAGTGTGGATGAGCTGGTGTTGTTTTAAAGTACTTGCCCGTGAAAATGTCTTCCCACACAGGTCACAGCGGTAAGGCTTCTCTCCAGTGTGGATGAGCTGGTGTTGTTTTAAAGTACTTGCCCGTGAAAATGTCTTCCCACACAGGTCACAGCGGTAAGCCTTCTCTCCAGTGTGGATGAGCTGGTGTTTTTTTTAAATTACCTGCCTGTGAAAATGTCTTCCACACAGGTCACAGCTGTATGGCTTCTCTCCAGTGTGGATGAGCTGGTGTCTTTTGAGACTCTTCACAGTGGTAAACTTGTTCCCACACTGGTTGCACGTGTGCATTATAGAAGCAGTTGCTGTAGTCAGCTTCTTTATTTAATGAGTTTGCTTCTGACCAAGGATCCCTTGTTTCTCTGTAAGAGACAGAAATGTAAAAGTGAGAAAAAGATCACTTTAATACAAGTTCTCAACATCTTACCAACTTGGGTTCAACCAGTTGAACGCAGCATAAAAAAAAAAAAAAAGGCCCCTGGGACAAGAAAAGAAACAGCTTCACCTTTAAAACCTCGCCCAGATTTCTTTGCTTTAACCTTGCAGAACCTTCACAGACATGTTAAAAAATAATGCATTATTTAGCAACAGTATAATGTACATAAGTTACTAAAATGTAATAGGAATAATATACCCCCACCCCCCTCCGTCTGCGTGCCTTATCTTGAATGAAAAAAAATAAAATAAAATTAAAGCCGCAAGCGGCGATAAAGGCCCTCGCCTCCCTTGAGACCATGGGACACATATATTCGGAGGATTGCATGTCGTGCTTTAAAGCAAATTTGGAGCTGTTTAGATGAAAACCCTTTAGCACAAAGTGTACGATTTAGGTGGTCATGTATTCCACCCAACATTTTCTGTTGAGAAGGATCCTGGCAATTGGGAAATGGCATTTATTTCCCAATAGTTGCCTCTTCACAGACTCATTACGACCACAGCCACAAATCTATCAAAAACAAATTGATAACTTTTTGCACACGTGTCTAGATGATACTCACCAAATTTGGAGCTGTTTAGATGAAAAGCCTTTAGACACAAGGTGCAATTTAGGTGGTCACGCATACACCCAACATAGTAGATTTCCTGTTAAGTTTAGGGTGTGACTGTCATTGACTTTTCTGTTTGCCCTGAGGTGTCCTATGGATATACCAAGTTTCATTTTTCTACGTTGGAAAAAGTTACTTTCACTTTCCATAGGCCCAATGTATTTTGACTTTTCTAGGGGCCGCCACTGAGTCATTTTTCGTATTTTTTTTTGGGGACTTCAAATACATAAATTTTTGCCGGGCTTGAAGTCTGGGACCAATAAAATGACTTTTAGTTGTTCGTTTACTGGGTTAAATTGAGGATCATTTTGCAGAAAAATTATAATAAAAATATATACCGAATTATAATAAAAAAATATAACTCGAGCAAAAAGTCTAGAAAAACACTTGTCTCTTTTACATACATGTGTTTAGCTCATTTTGCCCAAGTTTGGTGTCTGTGGAATGAAGCAGCTTTTTCTGTGTACTTTTAAAAAGAGGTGTATTTTAAGTCGGTTCACATTTTCAATTCAAAATGGCCGCCTTCCTGTGTGTGATAGGTGTGGTCCCAATTGGCTTTTTGTTCATAAGCCCATGGTGGATGTGTGTACCAAGTTTTATTTGGCTACAACAAACTAAAAATTTCACTTCCCATTGACTTTTTCACATTTTTGGGACGTTGCTATGGCAACACATTTATAGATAGGGTGGTTGTCATTGGCTTTTATGCTCGTCATGACATAAGAGATGTGTGTACAAAATTTTATGTCTCTATGACAAACTAAATTCTTGGGTCCATTATAAGTTTGTAGGGGCGCTGGAGAGCCATTTCTAAAGATAACCCTTTTATTTACATATTTTTTGTTCAGGTCATGAATGTGCACAAACGCCTTTTGGGTCCAACTCGATCCGAGAAGGCGCTTGAGAGTTAAGAGACGCTTTATTTTCACAAAAATGGCCACCTCGTTACAGGCTTGCCACACCCATACCCGATAAGATATCAAAAACAAAGTCACAACTTTGGTTGGCACACGTGTCTAGATGATACTCACCAAATTTGGGGCCATTTAGATTAAAACACAATGATTTGCATCTTTCTGCGCAAGTGCGATTTTAGTGGCCGCTGCTTCACCCCACATGGCGGACTTCCTGTTAAGTTTAGGGTGTGACTGTCATTGACTTTTCTGTTTGCCCTGAGGTGTCCTATGGATATACCAAGTTTCATTTTTCTACGTTGGAAAAAGTTACTTTCACTTTCCATAGGCCCAATGTATTTTGATTTTGTAGGGTCGCCACTGAGTCATTTTTCGTATTTTTTTCGCGACTTCAAATACATAAATTTTTCGCCGAGCTTGAAGTCTGGGACCAATAAAATGACTTTTCGTGCATGTTCACTGGGTCAAATTTAGGATCATTGGGTCGGAAGAAAAAAAAAAAAAAAAAAATCCGAGCAAAACAATAGGCCCTCCCGGTCATCACCGGCTCGGGCCTAATAAAAAACATAACCTACATCAATACATTTTTTTAATTTTTTTTATTTGGGTTTGTTATGGTGAAGATGTAGATGAGTCCCACAGTAAGGTTCTTAATTTACTGGTCTTTGTTCCCAATTTCTTATGGTCTACGACTAAAAGGGACATCTTAAATACAATAGACAAAAACAACAAGCACTACTTTAGAGACAGTCACCAGGACAAGCTCAGAGAACAGCAGCTGCTCCTCCACATTAAGAGGAGCTGAGAGAGGCTCGGTCATTGGTTCTGGAAGCCTTTTGGAGACTTTCTAACACGATTTAAATAATGTTAAGAGATAAAAGACTGGCAAGAAACAGGCCTCTGGAGAGAAAAGAATGTACTCTGGGAGACAAGACGTACAAGCAGCCGCGCCGTAAAGCTGTGGGGATGCTAGGGTGATTCTCAGGGCCTATAAAGATATTAGATCAAAAAAATAAAAATAATAATAACTTTATGTTTGTTGCAAAAAATAAGAAAAAAAAGCGGGGGTTTTGCTTGGTTCATTTCTATGTGGCTAGGCTAACTGTAACATACCGAACACAGTTTGTATAAATGAGCACATAATTAACAATTTACGGCTTCGATCAAATGTTCACAAACATGTCTTTCAGCTTGAAAAACACTTTTTCTATTTTATTTATGTGTGTGCATTTTGAATAACATAAAAAGCCTACTTTTCTCTGACCTGTTAAGTAAAGTCAGTAGAGGTGGGCAGATCGATACTAATATCGATAATATCGATACCAACGTTGGTATTGGTATTGATCGATACCAACGTGAAAATATCGATACTTAAGTTTCAGTTTCTCTCGTTTTGCGACCTGGCCGTGTTTGTCAAAATGCTGCTGCTGTCACAGAGCAGAGCAAGCTCTCAAGAGTGCTGCTCTTGCTCGACACTGCTCTCCTCTCCCTCTCCTGTGTTGTACCATCACGTGACTCACCACTAGCGCTACCACCAGCAGTCAGGCGCGCGCGCCGCTCAGCCGCGCATGTCTAACAGCAGTCAGTCACAGTCAGAGGCGGAGAATGGCAGCAGAGAGAAAGAGGAGCGTTGTATGGCTGTTCTCATTATATTGTATTACAAGGAGAATTTGTTTTACATTTTTTATATTTATTTTGAAGTAAAACTTTGTGACTTTGTTTATTTAAGAAAAAAATCCGGAAAAGAAGTGCACTAAAGAGGAGAAACATTTTTTGTTAATATGCTACTTGAAAAGAGAATTTTTTTTAACATTTTTTATATTTGTGAAGTAATCATTTTGTAACTTTGTTTATTTAAATAAAACAGAAGTAACCAAAAGTTGTTTCTGAACAAAAGCTTTGTAGTAATGATTAATAACCCAAAATGCAAATCACAAAAACAAATTAAAAGTCATGAAAATTCATTTAGATTTAGGTTGAAGACGCATCCACCTTAATTATTAAAAAGTATCGGTATTGGTATCGGTATCGGCGATACTGGCCCTGTATTTACTTGGTATCGGATCGATACCAAATCTAGCGGTATCGCACACCTCTAAAAGTCAGAATGCATTAGGAGACTTGGACAAAGTCCGAGCGGACAGTTTCAGACAAACCCTGGCCGTTTTTACAAAAGTGGCCGGACTGTTTTCGTAGAGGCTAAAACAAAGCGCCCTCGTGGTTGTGGTTTGTTTTTCAAAGCAGCTCAAACTCTGCAGATGTAGTCATTTTGAACATGGATTACTCCATAGGCGTGTAACGCTAGTGAAGACGGGATTAGCTCCGCCAGTTTCTTCGTTGACTACATTTACACTTTTCTGCAGCAAAGCCTCTAAAACAAGACCCTTTTAAAATGTGGTCACACTCACAAACAGACAAAGACACGGACAAACCTGGATTGTTGCAGGCGTCGTCCCAGACGAGACTGTGACTCTGCAGCGGGAGGCGGACAAAGAGTTCTGCTGTGAGCGAGTCTTCGTGTTTACACAGAGACAGAGACTGTAGACGATCCGGTTTAGAGTCAGAATTACGATAATAGTCAACACGCGGTAATATTATGACCACGAGCAAATGATTTCAATTGACTTGTGCAGATATGAACTCTCCACACTCTTCTTCTTCTTCTTCTTCTTCTTCTTCTTCTTCTTCTTCTTCTTCTTCTTCTTCTCTAGTATTATTGGCGGGTCACAACCAATTTTTTTAGTGCATACCGCCACCTACTGTACCGGAGTGTGTAATTCATGTTCTAGTACTTCGAAAAGTTCGGTTAGACAGGAAGTCTAACACCCAGTTGTATAGCCTTCCACCAATACCCATTTTATGCATTTTAATCAATAATCCTTCTCTCCACATTGAATCATAAGCTTTTTCAATATCAAAATATACTATAGCCATGATCTCTTTCATACTAATCGCCTTTTCTGCCTCATTGCTAACTTTAACCAAAGCATGTACCGTTGATCTTCCTTTACGAAATCCACTTTGGTATTTATTTAACATTCCTCTTTGCTCTAAATAATATGTCAATCTACAAACAATTATCTTTTCCATCCATTTACATAGATGTGATGTTAAGGCTATAGGTCTGTAGTTCCCTGCATTAGCTAAGTCTTTACCTGGCTTACCAAAAGGAAGTATCAATGCACTTTTCCAGCTATCAGGCATTACACCTTCTCTCCATATCTTCCACTCACCTCCTCACACCACGACACAGCAAAATGTCCGTCTGATGCTTTCACTTCCTACAAGTGTCAGTTGAGAGGAGCCCCTCCCCTACCCCCTCCCCTACCTGTGTCAGGTGAGAGAACTACACATAACTTGCCACAGGGGTAACTTCTGCAGCTGGGGAGTGTGTGAGATACGCCTCCTACAGCCTTCACTGATTTAAAATCTCATGTATTGTTTACTTTTGCAAACCTCAGCCTTTACCACTTGTGACATGTTTGTACTTGCCACAAGAATTAAACCTCACCATTCATTTTAAAATTATACTCTGTGTACGTGTCTCTCTGGATAATATTAATAAAGAATTCTTATAACAGTAACAACAGAACAACATCAGTATTAGCTTTTATAACTCTAATACAAGTAATATATAATGTAAAGAATACTCACAGACAAATACTGTCCCAGGACACAATGTTTAAGATTATACATGACACACAGAACACACAACACAAGTGGTTTCCCTTTTGTCTCTGTTTTTCTTTCCTCTGAGTTAAAATTTTATCTTCGTGACTCTATTTGAGTTGTTCTTGTCTTTCACACGAGTCCCCGAGCAGGAAGGAGAGGCCAGCTCCTGAAGCTCACCCCAGGACGAGGAAGAAGGACACGAGAGAACCGGACGTTTCACAGTCTTTACTTTGATGAAGTTATATTTTACAATATTTTTTTATTCAACATTTTTCAATTCTTACTTCATTTATTTATAATTAATACATTTAGTAATATTCATGACTATTTACTTTGTAGATTCTCACTGAAGGCATCAAAACTATGAATGAACACTTATTGAATTAATAAAGAAATTACAGTAAAGAAAAAAGTGTGAAATAATTCCAAACATGTTTTATATTTTAGATTCCTCAAAGTAACAGTCTTTGCTTTGTCGACAGAGCTGCAAACCCTTGGGCCTCTCTCAGTGAGCTTCAGGATGGAGTCACTTAAAATGGTGTTTCCAGGTTAATAATGTATGGGAGGTGTCAAAAACTCTGAAAACCATTTTGTTTGCTGATGATACTAATTTAATCTGTTCTGGAGAAAATCTGGAACAACTTTTGGACACAGTGGAAAATGAATTACAAAAGATAAAGAGCTGGTTTGATGCAAATAAACTAACACTGAACTTAAGTAAAACTAAATTTATAATTTTTGGTAATCGTGCTACAACTGTAAACAAAAAGCTTAGGATAAATGATACTGAAATAGAACGAGTAAAAGAACTTAAATTCTTGGGAGTAATAATCAATGAAAAATTATGTTGGAAGCCACATATACATTATATTAAGGCTAAAATATCCAAATCAATTGCTATATTATATAAAATCATTCATTCATTCATTCATTCATTTTCTACCGCTTTGTCCCGTTAGGGGTCGCGGGTGACTGGAGCCTATCCCAGCAGCTTTGGGCCTGAGGCGGGGTACACCCTGGACAGTGGCCAGTTAGTCGCAGGGCTGACATTTAGACATAGACAGTGACAAACAACCATTTACTCTCACATCCATTCACTAAGGACACTTTAGAGTTGCCAATTAACCTATACATGCATGTGTTTGGACGGTGGGAGGAAGCCGGAGTACCCGGAGAGAACCCACGGTAACACGTGGAGGACATGCAGACTCCTCACAGAAAGACCGGAGTCGGCCGAGAATGTTTGAGTCGGCCGGGTTTTGAACTCACGACCTTCTTGCTGTGAGGCAGGAGTGCTAACCACTCTGCCACGTGCACCCTAAAAATCAATTACCTATTAAATCAGCAAACATTGTATATGTTGTATTGTTCCTTCATACTTCCTTACATTACTTACTGTTTGGAGGTATGGGGAAACACTTACAAAACCAACACTGAACCAATATTTATCCTACAAAAGAGAGCCTTAAGAATTGTAAATAAAACCACCTATAGAGCACCAACTACTCCACTGTTTATTAAATTAAAAGCACTACAATTCAGAGATATTGTTGACTTTAAAACTGCACAATTTATGTATAAAATAAATAATCAGCAACTATCTGACAGTATTCAAGGGTTGTTTCAAATGAGAGAGAGAGCAATTATCACTTAAGAGGAACATTTGTATTTAAAAAGAAATCTATAAGAACAAATTCTAAATATCAATGCATCACAACGAAAGGAGTTATTGTATGGAACAGCTGCAGTGAAGAGATAAAATATGTACAACAATAAGTAATTTTAAAAGATTATTTAAACTGAATATACTAAATGAATACGAAAAGGACTTGAGGTGATAGTATTGTATATATTGGTTCATTGGTCTACATGTTAAGTATAGTATGGAGGTGTTATTATTTGATTTGTTATAGATAAATGGAAAAGAAAGAAAAAAAAATGGGAGTGTGTGTATGCATCTGTATCTATGTATAGGTTTATGTGAACAGAAGGTAGGTAGATATAGGATGTATATATAAGTGAAGCATCAAATTGTTTGTATTTAATTAAAGGATAAGATTAGAGAAATGGGGTAGGACTTGAAAAGTTTGTTATGAACTTCTTCCTACTCCTTTTGAACATGAGAATTTCTAATTTGAATTATCTACAATAATATGGAAAGATTGTGCTGTGAAGTACATGACTTAATTTGGCTGTTATTTTAATTGTATAAATATTATGCATGATTGTATGAATATAAATTTTTATTTGTATTTGTATTTTTTTATTTTTTTTTATTTACATGTTCAAATAAACAAACAAACAAAAGACATCAGTGCACCTTTAAGGAAGCTGCTTGAAGGAGATGTGGAGTTGCACTGGGAGGAGCCCCAGAAAAGAGTTTTGAACACCTCGAACAGCTCGTCAGCAGTGCTCCAAAACAAAAGTTTTATGATGTCAACAAACCAGTCACACTGTTGTCGATGCCGATACTGTTGATGAAATGAGAGATCTGACTGAAAGAATGGATAAAGTGGAGACTCGTGTGTCATGTTGAGGACATGACACTGGATTCGATAAATTATAATAACAAAAACAATACTGACAACGGTAAATATGGGGGGAGCCCTCTCATCCATCAGCCTCAGACAGACCTGCTCTTTTAATGCATCACAGCTATGACACCTTCTGAGTATCAATTAATAAATCAATCAATATCACACACACACACACACACACACTTATCTCCATCTCTTCCCTCTTCCACGTCCCTACCACCTTCCAATTAATTATGTAAATACTTTAATGTTGTCACCTGGTGTTGCATAATAATAATAAACAAACATGAGGAGCCACGTTCATGTGTGGTTCTCACAGCAGATACCTGCTGGATACAAAGAGTCATGTAAAAGTAAGTATGTTTAAGTGATGTTCATTCAGTCTCTTTTTAAAATGTTGATCAGTATTTTTGTCTGAATTTTAAAATGCACAATTATAAAGCTGTTCAAGAGGATTTAGGGAGGTTTGGTCTGAGAGCAGACAGTGGTGCAGTACGACAGCTGGGACAGAATCATTGTGTTTAAAAAGACACAAGCACATTCAAATGTTAAACAGTTCCTGTTCGTCCTGAAATTACTTCTACTGGCCTTCATTTTTAGAGACAGGGTTTATATTTATCTTGTTGGACTTGTTCAATTAGTTGTCCTTTCATTTCAATGTTTTATTTGTTTGCTGTTGGTATCTTTTCTAGAGAAAAGCACATGGATTTGGTTTTCTTTGTGTTCAGGGTCAGACAGGATTTGTTTAACCAAACTGACAAAAGGCCTGCTGAAAGAGTTCTCGTCTGTTGTAGATATTTTATATTCATAAATATTTGATAAACTGTCACTGTAACAGATCAATATTTACAGCACAAGAGGTGCCCACAACCTCAGAAGGTCAACAGAAAGAAGAACAACACATCCATAAAGCCCCGAGAGACTGTGGATACCCCAAATGGTCTTTCAACAAAACCAAGAGGACACAGAAACCAAACAGACAGGAACCAAAGACAAAAGGGAAGGGTGTAGTTATCCATTATGTGTCTGGTTTATCTAAAAAACTTAAAAAGATTTTCTACAAACACAACATTCCAGTCCACTTTAAACCTGGGAACACTCTGTGTCAAAAAAACTGGTCCATCCTAAAGAATAAGACCCCCACAAACAGAGTAATGTAGTTTATACAGTTCAGTGAAGAGTGCACTAACAGTTATGTCAGAGAAACAAAACAACAGATTGACAAGAGGATGTATCAGCACAGAAGAGCCAATCCTGGAGGACCTGAGTCTGGAGTCCACCTCTACCTCAAAGAGAAAGGACATTCCTTTGAGGACAGTAAATGTCCGAATTTTGGCCAGAGAGGCCAGATGGTTTGAGAGAGCCCTCTTTGAACAGAGTAGGTGGTCTCAGATTCATGTTACCTAATATTTATAACAGTGTTCTGAAACCTAAAACAATAGAGTTGCACCCTAGAACAAAAAACACAAATCCTGAATAAAGCAGTGTCACTAACGACTCTCCTGAGCCTTAACGACTCTCACATCAGGAGTCACACTTCCCATTCAGAGCCAACGACTGTGAGACCAGAACAGTCTGGTCCATCAGGTTTGGTTTCAGGTTAAGCACCTCCTCTAGAGATAAAGCTCAGCTCTCTGACCAGTTGAACTCAGATTTGAAAAAGTCTCTTGGAATTAGAGACGAAACGTCTTCACCTTGAAAACTGAGTCCAGATACTTTTACTCAAACTTTTAAAAACTCATTTAGGAGTTTGTCAGTTTTCTAGAGATTAGGATCATGTTATAATCAGAGAGACCACAGCTGTTCCTGCTATTCAAATCTGTTTTGGTGCATGACATTACCTGAGTGTTTCCAAAATTCAGGAGTGAGTTGTGGATGGTTAAACAGTATCCAAAGTTGTTTTAATTGTTTCTTGGAATTCTGAGGACAAGAAATTAAAATCCTACCAAAAAGAGAAGCCATGCCAAACAGATAAGTAGCAGGTGTACTCTCTGATGCTGTTTGTTTGAACAAGGTGAGCCTTTCATCTGTTGTTTATTCTCATTACATGTTTAGGCTTTTGATTTCTGTACTCAATGCTTTGCACTGATTTTAAACAGTGCCCTGTACTTGCTAGATGTTAAAGGCCGTGACAAGAGGAGGATAGAGCCTAACCAACTGTGGGCCATCTTGAATCCCTTGTTTTTAAAACACAACAACCTGGCTGTTCATATCCATTTCTTTCACCAACATATGGTCCATACCTGAGAGTGTCCAGTCTGCAGAGGGGGTCCTCCTGTAGAGCAGACAGGAGCTTTACTCCTGTGTCTCCTGGATGGTTGTAGCTTAGATCCAGCTCTCTCAGATGGGAGGGGTTGGACCTCAGAGCTGAGGCCAGAGAAGCACAGCCTTCCTCTGAGATCAGACAACCTGAGAGTCTGCAAACACACAACATTATACAGATCATCAGTAACAGGTCTAAACATTAACAGGTAAAACTCCAGCACATTTGGATCAGTACATTGTGTTTAATATTTGTTTAGTTAATTAAAAAAAGACTTAAATCAGGCTCCTGTTAAAAACTAAATATATTCAACTCCTGACCTGAGTTTGTTTAGTAAAAAAAAATAATAATAATTAATTAAAAAAAGACAGAGCAGACAAAATGTTTTAAGCACCTTTAGGATGCTTTTCTGACAAACTAACAACGAATAACATTACGGTAATGTTTTAGACTCCTGACCTGAGCTGTTCCAGTTTACAGTGAGGACTCTTCAGTCCAACAGACAACATCTTCAGCCCTGAGTCCTTCAAGTCATTGTTACTGAGATCCAGGTCTCTCAGACTAGAGGACTGGGAGCTGAGGACTGAGGACAGAGCTTCACAGCTTCTCTCTAACAGGTTACAGCAGCTCAGTCTGGAGAGAAAAGACATTTTGTGTAGAAGTGTATTAAAATGTAACTCAGTAAAATAGTCATTACTCACACAGCTTTGTTGGAGGCTTTGACCACTGGCAACAGCCTCAGGAGAGCCTCCTCTGAAGCAGAGTATTTCTTCAGCTCAAACACATCCAGAGCTTTTTCTGACGACAGTAAGATGAAGGCCAGAGCTGACCACTGAGCAGGAGACAGTCCACCTTCAGACAGACGTCCTGAACTTAGGTACTGTTGGATCTGCTTCACCAGAGAACGGTCATTCAGTTCATTCAGACAGTGGAACAGGTTAATGCTTCTCTCTGCAGACACATCCTCACTCATCTTCTTCTTAATGTACTCAGCTGTTTCCTCATTGGTCTGTGAGCTACTTCCTGTTTGTGTCAGCAGACCCTGAAGAAGGATCTGATTGGTCGGCAGTGAAAGACCCAAGATGAATCGGAGGAACAAGTCCAGATGTCCATTTGGACTCTGTAAGGCCTGGTCCACAGCTGTTTGGTAAAGAAGTTTTAATTTAGGTTTTACTTTGAGCAGTGTAGCCCTTTTGGATTTGTCTGAGAGCAGGTTGAACCCAGTGTTGATGAAGGTCTGATGGACGTGCAGAGCAGCCAGAAACTCCTGGACACTCAGATGGACGAAGCAGTAGACCTTGTCCTGGTACAGACCTGGCTCCTCTCTAAAGACCTGTGTGAACACTCCAGAGTACACTGAGGCTGCTGTGGTGTCGAGGCCACACTCGCTCAGGTCTGACTCGTAGAAGATCAGGTTTCCTTTCTGCAGCTGCTCAAAGGCCAGTTTTCCCAGAGACTTCACCATCTTCCTGGTCTCTGGACTCCAGTGTGGGTCTGTCTCAGATCCTTCTTTATACTTGACGTTCTTGACTTTGGCCTGAACCACCAGGAAGTGGATGTACATCTGAGTCAGGGTCTTGGGCAGCTCTCCTCTCTCTCTGGTTTTCAACACAGGATCCAGGACTGTGGCAGTGATCCAGCAGAAGACTGGTATGTGGCACATGATGTGGAGGCTTCGGGACGTCCTGATGTGGGAGAGGATTGTGTCAGTCTCGTCTCTGAACCTCTTTCTGAAGTACTGCTCCTTCTGTGGGTCCGTGAACCCTCGGACCTCTGTAACCACGGCGACACACTCAGCAGGGATCTGATTGGCCGCCGCAGGTCGTGTGGTTATCCAGAGGCGAGCGGAGGGAAGCAGGGTCCCCCTGATGAGGTTTACCAGCAGCACATCCACTGAGCTGGACTCTGTGGTGTCAGTCAGGGCCTTGGTTTTGGTGAAGTCCAGAGGAAGTCTGCACTCGTCCAGACCGTCAAAGATGAAGACCACCTGGAGGTCTTCAAAGCTGCAGAGTCCTGCTTCTTTGGTTTCACTAAAGAAGTGTTGAACAAGTTGCACCAAACTGAACTGTGTCTCTTTCAGCACATTGAGTGCTCTGAAAGTGAACGGAACAGCAGGTATGTCCTGGTTGGCTTTGCCTTCAGCCCAGTCCAGACTGAACTTCTGAGTGAGCACTGTTTTCCCAATGCCAGCCACTCCCTTTGTCAGCACTGTTCTGATTGGTCCATCGGTTTCAGCTGGGCCTTTAAAGATGTCTTCACATGTGATGGCTGTCTCTGGTCTGCCTGGTTTCCTGGAGGCTGTTTCGATCTGTCTGACCTCATGTTCCTGGTTGACCTCTGAAGCCCCTCCCTCTGTGATGTAGAGCTCTGTGTAGATCTGGTTCAGAAGGGTGGGGTTTCCTGCTTTAGTGATGCCCTCAAACACACACTGAAACTTCTGCTGCAGGTTAGACTTCAGTTTACTCTGACAAACTCCAGAAACCCTTCCTGAATGAAGACAACAGATAAAGCCATGAGTCTCAGAGAATATAAAATGACCGTGAGCCTCTTGTTAAATGTGTTAAATGGTCCTACTGCTCCACAGACGCTCAGCCAGCTCCTTCTGCTTCATCCTCTTCAGGAAGTTCAGTGTGATCTTCAGAAAAGCCTCACTGCTGCTCCTCTGCTCTTCATCCTCATCCTTTAGATGCTCTAAGCATTCTGGGTAATCTGTGCTCAGAACCTTGTGGAGCTTCTTCAGCTCCTTCTTGACAAAAGTGCAGATGTTCTCCTCCAGAAGCTGAGCAGATACATTATAAACAACACAAAGGCAGTCAGTTTTCAGATCTGTGTAAAACAAGTTCTCATTCATTTAAACATTTCCAAACTTTAGTGAATGACAGACCATAAATATGGAGTCCAGCTGTGTCTGATCACTGATGACCTCTGACCCCTGCTGCTTCACTCTGTGGATGAGGACACAACAAAGATTATTTCTCTGTTTCATTTTCAGACACACAACTCTCAGCCCTAAACTGTGTACTCTTGATATTCAGTGTCAGGTCTCATTTAAGAAAGGGTTTTAGTGAATCTTTCTCTTGCAGTGATGGACTCTTACATCTATTTCCTGGTTTTAAAGAAGACCTGTCACTCCTGAAGGACACAGGTGTTTGGATCCTGGTTCATAAAATAAAATGCTCCAAATAATGAAAAACATTTAGGTTTTATTTATGTTTTTTGAGACTTTGTTTTTGGCATTCTCACACCAGTCTTATAGTTAAAGAATCACAGCAGCAACTTTTTTTCTTGCACAAACTAAAGCAGTTTATCTTGTGTAGAAAGATCCTTTGTAGTGGTGTCACTATACTGTCAATCTGAATCTGAAGTGTTTTTATGATTTGCCTTTTGTATTATTAATCAGTTAAGATCCAGGTTTTTTTTACATTTTATGTTCTCTTATCTTTTAAATGCAAGACTTTTTTGTGAGACATTATTTGACACAACATTTGATACATGTATCTGCTTCATTAAGTACAATGTAATACACTGTAACGAACTGTAATAACATGGAACTATATACATGCCTTAACCCTACCTACAATATGTAAGTACTGTGTAGTTACATGTTATTGCAGTTTATTACACAGTGTGTTACATAGTACTTAATGAAGTGTTTGTAAAATAAAGTGTTACCAAACTTTTTTCTATTCTTTTCTATTTTCTGTTGAACATATTCTACTTAAACATTAGTTATTTCATTATGTTTTCGATTTACCTGGATCTTATTTTATTCTTCAACAATCTTTTTGTTGCTGCTTGTAATTTTAAGTTTGTTGGTCCCGTAGACCAGTCGCTCCTGAAGGACTCACACCTGGGACCAGGTTCAGAAGACTCTGGTTTGTGATGGAACCTGGTTCATAAATTAAAATAAGTCGTTTGCAAATATTCATCAATAAAGAATAAACTCAAAGTCATTAAAAGTGTCTTGTCCCTCACCTTTTTTACCCAGTCTGGTTCCAAAGAGCTCTATAATGGAGCTGTTTTACTGAATTTTCTCCAGCAGCAGCTCGTCATGTCTCGATTGTTGTGCTTTTAGCTAATTTTATCCTGCTTTTGTAAAACACACCAATGAAGACTTAAAGCGTTTTAAAGTTTACTCTAGAGACTTGTCCCTCCTGAAGGACTCACAGTGGGGCTCAAGGTTAGAAGACTCTGGGTTGTGGCTCAAAAAAGGACATGTGCTTTAAGAAATATGTCCTGTTTCTAGAAGCATCTCTTTTTTGAAGCTGGAGACTTGAGTGAGTCCAGACCTGGTCTTCCTCATCTCAGGCTCGTGCACACATCTACCTGACCACAGCAGGAAACTAAACTCTGTCAGACACAAAAAACAGCTCAGACTTTTGGAACGATAACAGAAGAAGTCAGTCATGTTTGAACTGGACTGAGCTTCTGGACGACACAGACCGACGGCACAAACAGTTACCGGCCGTTTACCGCTGGAGTGTGTTTATGAGCTGATAAAACACATGAGAGCAGTCCTGGAGGATTCCTGAGTGGAGACTGAGTGTAGGAGCAATACATTGGGTCTGATTTCTTTTATGATATTTCCTCTTGTTCTATGCAGTTGTGTGTGTGCATGCACTAACTGACGTCATCGTTACTATGGGTGACACTGGGTGTCTGTATTTATTGTGGGTGTGTGTTCACCTGTGAGGAGGAATTTGTTTTTGGATCATGGCGGCAGGGTGAGCATTGGGAAAAACTTTCTGTTGACCGTCAACGACAACGTCAGCATCACCGTAACAGTCACCTTTCCTGTACTATCAACATCTTGTATGAATGCACTGTCTCAGGTACACTTGTGTGGTATGAAGAACATCTATCAAGTAAGTGTCTGTTCCATGCGAAATAGTGCAATAACGATTCAACATCATGTGCAATGGTTCGGCGTTTTCAGTGTTAACCCACATGTCTTAGCCTGCCGCAGCATTTGGATAAATTTTGGAGTTTATACGCCGCAATACTGAGGGAAAAACGTAAAAATGAAGTAGGATGTCTGTTTTCTTAAAGAAAGTAGCTGTTAAACTGTTGTCCTTGTATTTATTGTGATTGGGACTGATTTATGAAAGGATGGAGCGAGTGAACACTGTTGAACCGCGTGAAGGACATAAAAACTGTTTTTTACACACAGCATCTGACTGAGGAGATTATTGTGTGTAGCCTATGTCCTAAGTCCTCATGTCCTTATTCTGAGAATGGGCTCCTCTTTACACAGGTCTGCATGCACTCACTAGTTTTTCAAAAAGTAATCTGCCTCGGCTTTACTTACCTTTACACACCTGACCTGTGACCTCTTCAGGTCAACGACTGAACGCTGTGAGGTTTTGTCTTTGTCCTATAATTTATTATCTATTCATCCATCCACTACTCTGTTGTTTGTGTGAAACCAAAGGAAGAGATTGTGTTTATACCTGGGGCAGGGCCTGTGTTCAGATCAGTTCTAGTGGAAATCAGTCTTTCTGCACAAAGTCTCAGGCTTTTGTTGGAAATGGCCCAAAAAGCCTGGCTTCATTCTGACTCAAGCAGAACACATGTTTTATTCATGTAGGCACTAGATTTGATATTAAATATGATAAATGTGTTTGTCTTATTAAACTCATGCTTGTGTCTGACTGTAGCTCTCAGTCTGAAGATTAAATAAAAAGTCCTTCTAAAAAGCTTTTGTGATGCTTGATAATTTTAAGGCAATCAGTTTCCTAGGTTTCATTTTGTAACAATAAATGACATGATGTCATTTTTAGGTTTCCTCGATTTCTAATTTTTTACTTTCAGATCTTGATTATTAAATTTAGTATTAAAGTCTTTCTATCCTATTATTTTAATGCAAACTGAAAGACCAGTCACTCCCTTATTAAATATAATGACTTCATTGTGTTCATATTTCTCTTCATAACAAATATTTACAAGATTTACTTTTGAAATTAATCCAGATGAGTCTTTTTCACTGACAGTGAACATTTTAATGTGTTTGTCTGATTCTAAGGATGTGGAGGTCACAGAGTTGTTCTTTTAATTATTCTACAAATAGTTCTGACGATGACTTACTGTGGACCACCTTCTGTTTTAAACCCAATCGGTCGATCCATGGAGTCATCACTTTTAAAGGAGACTTGGCTGGGCCCAGGAGCAGGTCTGTGGATAAAGATGGTGCAGTGGTTTTAGTGCTGACCTCTGACCTGGAGAACAGTGGTGGACCGTTAGAGATCCTCATCTCACCTCTGAGCTTTGGGGGGGTCAGTGGTTTTAGAGGGAGGGGCTCCGTCCTCTCTGTGCTCACTCTGATCCATGCTCAGTCCAGAGCCCTACAAAATGACACAAAGTGAACAAACTGTAAAGGACACTCATTAATCCTTTCCTCTGTCCTACACTGCCCCCTACAGCCACAGACCAGTCACTGCAGCTCAACACACTAAACTAAAGCAGCTCTGAATCCTCAGGGACTAAACTGAGATTAAAACTAAGACTTATTCAGGACTCAACCAGAAATGAACCTGCACCAATATTTATTAAACCTTTAAGAAACATAAATCCAGTCCAAACCTGATTAAAGCAGGTTTGAACAAGGCCTAGAACCAGAACGAAACCCAGGACTAACTTAGGCCTGAGTTAGGTCTTAAATACATATTAGGTCTTAAACTATGCCTCATAAAAACTGTTCCATCGATTGTTTAGAATCAAAGCTAGGTCAAGGTCATGTGACACATCAGTAAAGCACTCTTATCAGTTCTTTGTGTTGGACAATACATATATGTGAGTCTAAAATACATTTGTAAATCTCTGAATCTGCCTCAGGATCAATAAAGCAAAGATCTAATCTGAGTTAAATTAGATTTGTGTTCAGTCCCACATTAGAGTCAGTAACATTAACAGGGACAAGGCATAGAAACTATATGTTTCATTAAGAACTTAAACTAACCACAGCAAACACTTTGTTATTTGTCTCATTTCTATTTTTGTTCAAATGCAGCTGCATCAGGTGAACTGGAGAAAGGTGTCGAAGCCTGTTCGAAACACCTGCAGGATATTACCTCGGTGGATGGATTACGTCAAACTGTTGTCACTTATGGCTCAAGTTTCTGTTGATAATTCATCTGATTTGAAGTGGAACTCTGTAGTTTCTGTCTCAAAGGTGAAGCTTTATTAATCTGGCTGCTCAGTGGTTGGACAGAGCAGAGCACTGAGGTCAGGTTGTCTTGTGGAGAAGTCCAAAGTGAACTGGTGACACTTGAACGACTAGTTTTAGACTTTGGTGTGAGCTTGGTGATGGTTAACAGTAAAAACACAGCTGTCAAAGTAGAAATGTTTGCAGGTCGTTGCTCGTTGGGTTCACTGAGTAAATTTTAGGAATGTGTTTAGAACAAGCAGCATACTGACACTTTGAGAACATTTTCTACGTCTTCTTTGTCTGTTATTGTGTTGCTCTCTACAGTTTGTCTCTGTGTTTGTCCCGACGCAGTGTTGTCTTTAAAAAAGTACCACATCTATCTCTTAAATGACTGCTCTACAAAACCCAAGTGCTTTAAAAATAGATCACTTTTTAAATCTGCACTGTCCTGACAGAGTCCTGAAGGTTTGGATGCAAGCCCTTTATAAGACGTCGGGAGAGCGCTTTAAGTGAACCTAAATCAAATGTTCTAGTCTGCTGTTGGTCCCACACACACTCATCTGAGTCCTTTTATTGTTCTTATACAGTCTACACTGTTAAACCAAAGAAATACATGAACACATGCTCCTTTCTCTCCAATAAACCTTTGACATGTTTTCATGACGATGCGTTAATAATATGTGCTTCATGTTGACTTTGTCATAAATATTGGTTTTATGGTCATTTGTGTTTCCAGCCTTTCATGTGTCACTATTACAAACTAAATGTTGTGTGAACAGTCAGACACAGTTAATGTTGTGGAGCTGTCTTTTGAAAGAGAACTGATGGATAAAAGTCTGTTTCTTGAGGCTGATGCTAAAGAACAAATGTAAACTCATAAAGTCTAAGGCCTGTGGAAGTCCCACCACAGACCTCACAAGTGCACTTTACTTTTAAAGACTTTTTGGTTTGCTCCACTGAAAACACTTAACCCTCTGTCTAGCTTTAATATCCCATCAGTCCCACAGATGTGTCAGATCATCTGTAAATCCAAAGCCTCCAACACTGAGTCCATTCCTACAGTTTTAGTAAAGGCCTGCCTGTCCTTCCTTGTTCCATTAATGACTGACATTATTCACTCGTCCCTGAGTTCTGGCCATGTCCCATCATCTCTTAAATCAGCTGTTATCACGACATGTCTCCAAAAACCTGCTGCAGATCCTCCACTAACTTCAACAACGTCCATCTAAGCTCAGATTTATCATTCATTACTAAAATGTCTGAAAAAAAAAAAAAGCGCTGCATTTCCTAAAAGTAAAATAGTTTTCCTCCTGTTAACAACTCCAGAAAAAAAACATCTGAGAATCGAGAGTTGCTTTGCCTTCGCTCGTATAGAATTACCTGCTCAACTAGTTTTGGCTACTTCCTGTAGCGTCACATGATGTAGAAATGTGTAAAAAAAAAACAGTTTACAAAACAAACATACTAATTTATTTATTTTTTGTGTTTCTATTGTTTACCGTATTTTTCGCACCATAAGACACACTTTTTCTTCACCAAATAGTGGGAGGAAAAGTGCCTGCGTCTTATGGTCCGCAGGCACTTAAGACGCAGGCACCACAAGACTGCCGCTCCGAGTTGCAGAGCGGCAGCGGGTCCCCCGGGACCTTCCGTGTCCCTGGAAACTGCATCATCCCTCCCCCGTAGAGTATGTGAGCGGTGCGGAGTGGGAGCGGAGTTGTGTGATTTTGCTAGGTGCGAGGAGCGGAGTTTTTAAATGTTGGAGCGTTGTGATTTTCTCCCGCTCCGAAACGCTCCACTATCGCTCAATTACCAATCACGAGCCAAGAGTCCCTGCATCTTCTGATCAGACACTGGTGTTATTAAAAACGGAGCGAGACGTATAAGGGCGGAGTGGGGGAGGGAGCGAGGAGCGGAAAATTGTACACCCAGAGCGGAGCTTGAGCGGAGTAATTATGAAATACTTTGAGCGAGGAGCGCAAATTCTTCCCGCTCAGCTCCGCTCACATACTCTGCTCCCCCGCCCTCCCCCCCGTGTCGCCTTGCCTTACCGTAGTGGCAGAGTGGCAGCGGGTCCTCCCTCACCTTAGCTCCGTGAAGTTGGCCCCCCACCAAAATGGATTGACTCAAACTATCTAGATCGTTTGTGCTTCGTTTGTGCTGGTTTGTGCAGCAAAAAATTTTGTTTGTGCTGTTATAGTTTTTGAGATATTAATGATTCTTTTATAGGTCATATGAGGTCACCCAGCCCCCGAAAATGCTTTAAAGTGCTTTAAAATGCCCCAAAATGGTGTCATTCGTTTGTGCTTCGTTTGTGCTGTTTTGTGCTGTAAAGATTTTCGTTTGTGCTGTTATAGTTTTTGAGATATTACAAGATTAATTTTCGGCCGATGCGTCATCCAGCCCCCATTTGTCGTAAAATGGACAAAAATGGTGTCATTCTTTTGTGCTTCGTTTGTGCTGGTTTGTGCAGCAAAAATTTTCGTTTGTGCTGTTATAGTTTTTGAGATATTAATAATAAATGATTTCGGGATTAACGGCTTCATTTCCGGCCAGCTGATGCGCACTTCCGGACAGGTTAGAGGCGTGTTTTTTTTTTTTTTTGGCATGAACGGTTGCGAAACAAAATCATCTGCACAGTGGTCCTCTGCAAGGTAAGCAAATTAATCTTTCTTCTGAATATTTCTTGTATCATATATATATATATATATATATATATATATATATATATATATATATATATATATATATATATGACAATGAATCAGCTACTATGAGCTGATAATGTAGCTGAACTTTCAGTTACGTAACTTTAGCAATTCAAAAATTTACTGGATTTAAATGCCATTATTAATTAGCCCCCTATAGATATCTCAGCATAAGGTTTGATTGTGAAAAATTTGAGAAAATAAGTTATAATTCTTGTTTTTCACGCCGCTCATTGCCACATGCAGAAGTCGTGATATCAATTATGCAAATTGTCCAATTAAGTAACGTGGAAACTTACTTGTGTGCACTATAATTCATCCATCGATTTATTCAACTTTGCACAAGCCTAAATTAAGGATATAAATGATTTAGCTTTACAAATTTTTGCACACAAAATTAAAAATTTTGTCTTTCCACCATTTCGAAGATATTAATCTTTTTCAAAATCTGTGCTTTTTTTTTTTTATATAATCACACGTTTCTGTTTATGCTGAGGCTGGTGATGCAATGTGGTTTGGGCAATGGTTCTTTAAGAACCGAGTTGGTGTTCAAACTAATACAATTACAATAACAGTACATGGCCTACTTGAATAATAATATTATTTACATTAATACAAATTAATACAATTAATTAATTGGTAATTTTCTTGACTGCAGGCTCCATCATACGGGACAACACAAGCAGAAAATGGGGGAGACGCCCAGCAAATAGCTGGGGTCAGGAACCAAAGTCAATGCAAAAAACTACCACTAATTTGAACATTTTTAATAATGAACATAAAAAAAAGTGCTCAAGTAAGTAAACAAGCAAACCAACAAACTCTCAACACACATTTTTTTTTAACAGATTAGCAAATACTGTATAGCACAGCATGGGGGCATATTTGTGTTTTTTCTGCCACTGTCTTCACTTCTTTCCCAAGGTCATTATATAGCTCCCACAGGTCAGGGGCCCTCCTGCAGTAGCTGACATAATGACCCAGAGCATCATGTGATGGTCCTGCTTGAAAAGCAATCACTGCCATAAGCTTGAAGCTTTTCCCTTGGAGCATCACACTGGTAGGGAATTCACACAAAGGGAATTCTTTTTGGGAAGCCCTCTGTGGTGAGGTGGCTAAAAGGTCAGTGTCTATCCACAAAAGTTCTCCAATCCTGTAACTGTGTGCAACCGTTCCTGCACACAGTACATTTCCTGACCCTGCCTGTTGTGTCTGGTATGCAGGAGGGCACAGCAGTGGACACTGGACTGGCCTGAGACAGGGAGAATTTGGAAGATTTAGGCCTTTTTCCACAGCGGTCTCAAGCTGAGCCATGCCAGAAGCCTCAAGCACATCAAATGATGGAAGTACAAGTGGAACTTCCCTCATGGTCTTCCTGCTCAGACTGCAGTATGGTGATGAGCACTGTTTCATTAAATACACACTTGCAGTATTTCTCAAATGGACAAGTGTTTGTGACAGAAACAGTTTGTTTTCCTACTTTAACTGGCTGCAGATGGTTTCCATTTTTTAAAAGTCCAATTCTCACAGTTTTTTTCACAGATTGGTCTGCATTTAGCCATTCAGGACATGGGGCAAGATAAGAATGGAGCTTTCTTTTTTTGGGTGGAACACCGAGGCCTCTCCAGTTTTCCACAGCTTCATCTGTTGACTCAGCAGAAGGGTGAGCATTGTTTTTATTAGTGCTTTCTTGCTGATCTCCTGTGTTAATCTCTGTCAATCCTCTTTCCTCCTCTTCAGCGTGTTTTGCTGAGCAAATCCGCATGTTTCCCTCAATAAAGGAAAGGTGGCGGGCAATAAAACGATCAACACGAATGGGTAAGCGCTCATGTTTAAAAAGCCCATGCTTTAGGTTTTTAAATTCAGCTTCAACTGTTGCAGAACTTGCAGTGAGGCTGGGGCTTTTGAAGAAGGGGACCATTACTCCACTCCAAAGTGGCAAACTACTTGCAAGCCTTTTTATGTTTGGAATTATCTCTGGCAGGAAGTGTATGTTATCACGATCACCTTCTGTTGTTGCAAGCACACTGGCCTCCTCGCAGATGTCTTCTACCCACTTCCTTAAATCAGTCTCAAAAAAACTTGGATCCTCTTGCTCTGTTCCAGCACTTTCATCCTCAGCAACCACTGAAGTGTCTCCAGCTATTTGGGCCTTCAGGTATTCTTTAAATGGTTGTGATGAGACTGGGACATTGGCACTGTCGTTACCCTCTCCTTCACTGAGTGCCACAACCATGATGGCACGTAAGAGACCTTTGGCATGCTCCAGACTCTGTGATTTTATTACCTGTGTTAAAGATCTGATAAAAAAATCTTTAACACGGTGTGTTTTCTTTTTCAGGCACTCCCACTGGCAGATCATTTTTACACAGTGAGCAACATCAACTCTGATGTAACACGGTGGCAGTTTTGCAGAATGGTTTCCAAGCATAACATGGAAGCATTCATTCAGGTAAGTCTTAATATCAGGGTGGGGTGTGAAAGCCTTTACCATTGCTCCCAGAATGGCCAAAGAGAAGTCACTGACCACTTCTTTTGGTACAGGTGCACCTGCCCGGATCCATTCTGTCAACCAGTTAGATATTGCATTTGTATCATGCCTTTCAGACAACATCTGTGTTACTGGGAGACTACCGTGCTTTTGGCCTGTCATAACACCTTGATAGAGGAATATATGACCAGACTTGTCAATCGGTCTCATCAGTTTTCTCACCACTGACCCAGTTGCATCAAAACACACTGTTGGGTGAGTTTTCTTGGACAGTGTTTTGTACATGTGCATTTGTGTTTGGGTCCAGTAGTGACAAAAATTTGTCAAAGCCAATGTCTTTGATGCTGCCACTGTAAGGTGCACTATACTTAAGAAACTGCAGTGACAGGATGGGGTCTTTGTCGTGTAACTCCTGTGAATTTCGCTCTTGTTTTGCTTTTAGCAGGGTTTCTAAATTGGGCAAATGACCTGGCTCAGGATCTCCAAAATCCATCATTTTTGTTGCCTGTAATGCCCGCCATGCATGTGCCTCTAACTTGCCCTCACACAGCTCTTTGGATATCTCCTTTCGCAACTGTCCAGATAAGGAGCGCTTGGAAGAGCCAGTGTGGAGTGCGCTATTACTGTTTTTAGAAGACACTGAAACACCATTGGGCAGTAAATTGCAGGCTCTTTGTTGCAATAAATGTGCAGCTGACCATGACATTCTTTACAGAAGCCTTTGATGTCAATGTAAGTACTGGTGCCAGTCGGGTAAACCTTTGCACGTTTAAATACAAACGTACAAGAACTTTTAATCTTCTTCCAAATCATTGCAGTTAGTTCATGGGACCAAGTGCCTGGTTTTAGTATGGTATAGTCCCTTTTTGATTTGGAGATTTTTGTCACTGTAGGTCACAGTTTGTGGTATAAATCCCATCCATTTTTCAAATGGCACCTCAAGCTCAAAAGCTAAAGGGACTAAGTCTTGTCATTGTCACTTTGTGAATTACTTATGGCTCCATCATCACTATTTTCTGAGTCACTTATTACTATGATGTTGGTGTTGTTGTTGTTATTAAACCCTAAAGCTGACCAGATGTTGTGACGGTTTTGTTTTACAAAGGTATACAGGCCCTTTGCAGACATCTTCATTTCCAGTTGCTCACTGAGTTGTGTCCAGATTTCTGCTGCAGGTGTGGCAATTTGCCCTTCTACAAGTATACCGTCTTTTGATGCACAAAGAATGGCAAGAACAGTGCCAGTGTCCACTCCAGGCTTTTTTGCCATCTAATGTAATAAATAAAATACAAATTTTGATTGTAGTTTTAATTAAAATAATTTTTAAATGACATGACATTTTTGTTTTTTATATTTTAATATTACAAATTACATTTGGCATGAGCACTTGGCTAAGTTAACTAAGTTAGCTTACCATTCTAGCAAAGTGCTATAGGTCTATATTACATTGATTTAAAAACTTAGTCACTTACATTTACCAGTCTTACGGGCAGTCTTCCAAGTAAAAAAAAAATCCAGTGATGCGTGGTGTAGAAAAATAGAAGCTGCTGTATAGTTATTTTATATTTGTTTTATCTCCGTTAAGCTAAATTTAAAAGTTTAAACATTTAAATTCAGCAAATGTGGGGTGAAAACAAATCTATGTTCAGCGCCACCTGGTGGTATAAAGGAAGTAAGGTAGACCATACTTATCACTTTCATTAGACCCATGCTTTTGGAATTCATCCTTTAATCTCTTATAGAGATTCACCTGCTCCAATTTTTTTCTTTTGTTATTTGTATGTAATTGTAATTACATACAATTTTATGTAATTGTCTTTATTTTTAACGTGTACTTAAGTTGTTTTCATTTTATTATTTAACCATTATTTATCCAGGATTTTTTTCCCCATGCATTATAAAAATAAAACACAATCCAGTTCAGTTTGTTCTTTATTGTAAATACACAGAAACATTGTTAGGACAGTTTACAGTTATTTATTTTTGGTATATTTGGGCCTTCAGGATCAGTAACAGGTCAGGAACAAGTATCCAAGACAACTCGAGAAAAAAAGTAACAGTTCATCTATAGCATCTTTTAAAAGTTTATAACTTTGTAGATGTACTTTGATCCAATGATTGTCTCTCAAAATAATTATTGATAAAAAATATGGGCACAGAAAACGTGATTTTATGTAACGCATACAATGCATTTCCACCATTTCAATGGTTAAAACAGTCTTTAACCTGTCCGGTGCGCATCAGCTGGCGGAAATGAAGCCGTTAATCCCGAAATCATTTATTATTAATATCTCAAAAACTATAACAGCACAAACGAAAATTTTTGCTGCACAAACCAGCACAAACGAAGCACAAAAGAATGACACCATTTTTGTCCATTTTTACGACAAATGGGGGGCTGGATGACGTCATCGGCCGAAAATTAATCTTGTAATATCTCAAAAACTATAACGGCACAAACGAAAATCTTTACAGCACAAAACAGCACAAACGAAGCACAAATGAATGACACCATTTTGGGGCATTTTAAAGCACTTTAAAGCATTTTCGGGGGCTGGGTGACCTCATATGACCTATAAAAGAATCATTAATATCTCAAAAACTATAACAGCACAAACGAAAATTTTTGCTGCACAAACCAGCACAAACGAAGCACAAACAATCTAGATAGTTTTGGAGTCAATCCATTTTGGTGGGGGGCCAACTTCACGGAGCTCCTCACCTTCCTTACGGAAGCCGATGTGTGCAGGAAGGCGCGATGCTGCTGTACTGTGTCACGCCAGTATGCTATTGGAGGATAGCATGTAGTAGGCGGTGTTACAGTACACAGCAGTGTGCATGCCCTTCACTCCAGGCATATAATTCAAATATTATTCTGTTATACTTTATTAAATATTTTATTACACTATTTGGTTCAGAATATTTTTTTTCCTATTTTTCTCCTCTAAAAACCAGGTGCGTCTTATGGTGCGAAAAATACGGTATTTCTTTATTTTTATCTTTTTCTGCCAAGTTTGTTCTTTGCTTTTGTGTCATTTCTGTAAAGCTCATGGAATTAATTTGGTACAACGTACTCTATAAATACATTTTCTTCTTCAGTCATAAAACGTCAACACTGCCCCCTACAGCCACAGACCAGTCACTACAGCTAAAAATAAAAACATTAAAACCAGAAATTAAAATGTGATTAACTAGCATTAAAACTTATTAAAACAATGTTTACATCAATTGAAACAAAACCAGATTAATCCAAGACTAAAGCCAATAATCAACAAGGCCTACAACCAGGAAATAAACCAAGAATAAATCAGAACTAAACTACCATTGGTCTAAATCAAGAGTAAAGCAGGTCTAAAGTCAGAACTAAACATGAACTGAACCCAAACCTTATTAAACACAAACTACAGGTTGATTAAATCCAGTCCAAACCTGATTAAAGCAGGACTAAAGCAGGTTTGAACAAGGCCTAGAACCAGGAAGAAACCCAGGACTGACTCTGGCCTGAACTAAATGTGGACTAAAGCCAGACTAAAGCAGGTCTAAAGTCAGAACTAAAGTCAGGACTAAAGCCAGAGCAGAGTGCTGTTGAAAAGAATCAAACTGGTCTAACCTGAGTGGATCCAAAGTGTCCAAAGTGTCCCAGAGAAAAGTGACTGAAGGAAAAGACTTGTTTGTGTGTTTCTTCCTGAGGGACTCAGAGACGCACCTGTGTTGGCTGCAGGCCAGGTGGGAGGGGCTGCAGTGGGCGGGGCTTCACACTGACTCCACAGGTGACAGGAGGCTGCTGGCTGAGTTCTGTGCTTGTGTACGGCTCCTGTGACCTTTGACCTGCAGCAGAAGGAAGAAGGAATATTAAATACATACATATGACTAATGCAGCTGAGACTAAACTCTGAAGGACCCTGGCAATAAAGAAAATCCTCAACATTTTAGAGTTTCCTGTTTCAGAAACATGTTCAGAGTGAGTTCAGTCGACTCTGAGTCTGTTCACTCTGAGTTCAGCTGAAGGAGGAAAATCAACTCTTTTGACAGAAAAGCTGTTTTTTGGACTGAGTTCATTTGATTTGACTGTGACCTCTTTCACAGCTGCAAACATAACTTCAATTTATCACAGCATCTTCCTGAAACTTCTTTCATCTCAATAACATCACCATCTTCCACATTTTCACGTTTCATGTCAGAGAATCAGAAGAAGACTCCAAATATTAATACCTTCCACTGAAGCAGAGTTCCTCTCTGACCTTAAACTTGTGTCTCTGATTTCAGTGGAAGTTAGTCCAGAGCCTTGTCCAACATCACTCAAGTATCAGAGCTTCTATCATTCTCACAATATTTACCACAGTCATGACCTTTCACCTTTTTCTGATCTTCTTCCATCTGTTGACTTCTTTGTTTTTTAAATAATGGCTGAAGTTGAGCTTGAATCTTTCTCTTGTACTGGTTGAGATATGTATTGTGAGATATTTGATGGATTGTTTTCTGTGGGTATAAGTGTCCTCTCGGCTCTAATCTGTGAGAACACTGGCTTGTGTTGCTGCTTCACGCTGGTACTTGTCTGTTCTTCTGTTTGGACACGTTTTTTTGGACATGTTTCTACTGGGACTCGACACAATTGGATTACTTCTTGTAAATACTTTCTTTACTAAAGTTTGGAATGACTGACATGATTGTTTTTTCTGAGCATTTACTCTTAAATTTCAGTTTTAGTTTTCCAACAATTACATCACCTACAAAAAAACAAATGCTGACCTTTTGTAAAACCAGTTGTTTTTCTGTTTCAATAAGAGTTTGTACCTTTGTCAGATTGTTTATCATCTAACTGTCCATCAGAAATCTGTTGTATCTACAATAATACTATTTCCAAAATCTCTGAGAAGCATGCTCGTGTTAAAACTAGACCAGTTCCTTCTTCCCATGTCTCAGCCTGGTTCACTCCTGAACTTGAGCGATGAAAGCTAAAGATCGTCGCCCGGAAAGACTGTTCAGGAAATGTGGACTCATTGAACACTCTGTGGCTTTTAAGGAAAGCACATTTGATGTCAGCTGACTCGACTCACTCAGCAAACTCGTCCTGTGCTTTCACTCTCATCACCGCTCTCACAACGCTGTCACAAGTCATCGAATACATCCTGCCGCCTTTGCCGCAACGTTATCTTTTCCCTCTCATCTCTCTTTCCATCTTTACAATTTTACACATCTTTGAACTTCGCTCACTCGAGCTGCTGCTGAAATCTTAATTCATGCATTAATCACATCACATCTGGATTATTGCAATGCTTTATTTCTTGGTTCAAAGGTCAGCAGCTAGAGTTCTCAGCTCCACCAGGCGTTCTGCTCACATTACTCTGTTTCTGCATGAGCTTCACTGGCGTTCACTTTAACATCTTACTTTGAACATTTAAGGCATTAAATGGTCTCTGAGCTACTCTCCTCCTACTGCCCCCCCCCCGCTCTCTCACATCATCTGAGCTCGCTCTGGTCCATCTTACGTTTTCAGTTGTTGTCTGTAGGTGGCAGATCCTTCAGTGTTAATGCTCCTAAATGATGGATTTTACACTTTGTAATATATCATCTCTGTCGACTTTTAAGACTCAGTAAAACATCTCTATTCAACATGTCTTTTGAATAATGGGACTTGTGTGTGTGTCTGGGCTGCAAAGACACTAGATTACAGCACGTCCAGTCACTGATGAGGCAATGCTTCATGTATTTAAATGATCCCAATGGCTCACTTCAAGTGTCTTTTGCTGTAAAACATGAAAACAGACATTATACAGTGTATGTGAGCGCGGGGAGCATCAAGTGTTTTGAATGTGTACACGTGGGACATAAGTGTGCATCCTGTCCACACAGAGAACTCCAGAGGTATCAGAGGGCCAAAACAGAGACGTGTTAGAGGGCCGAAACAGAGACGTATTAGAGGGCCGAAACAGAGACGTATCAGAGGGCCAAAACAGAGACGTATCAGAGGGCCACAACAGAGACGTATCAGAGGGCCTCACACAGATGGTCAGAGATAAGGTCAGGCACTTGTTGTGTGGTCATTAATAAATGTTCTGATTCTGATAAAAGGCCTTCAGTGTCTCGTGGATTGTTCTGGAATAAATCCACTGGACTCAGCCTCCATCAGGTTCATCCAGTTAAAGAGGCAGCACTTTACACAGATTCACAAATGAATAATGAACCTGAGCCTCTGGAGCCTCTGGAGGATCACAGTCCAACAACTTTACTGTAAACAGCTCCATAAAACCAGACTTTATTCTTTTATATGAGTTTATCTGAGCTCAGAGTCTGAATGGAACAGACTTAAGACTCAAGAGTTTACAGTGAATTAAGAGTTTCAAATAATTACAAATCCAGGATTAACTCATTTTCAAAAGTCAAAATCTGATTTAAGTCAAGTCAGTGTTTGTTCCAGAGACCCTTTAACTAAATATATAAACCCTACACTGTAAAAAACTCAGACGACTTTTTATTATTATTCACTTTTCCCACATTTGGTTTGATCCTGGTTGAACAAGAACAACAGCTGATTAATGAATAAATTAATTAATAAAGCCCTTCACTGTTACATGAACTGTTCTGGGATAAATCCACTGTCTCTGAGCTCTTCTTCTAGATTATTTCACATTTCTGAGCCAGTTCATTCTGCTTTAGTGGATTATTCTCATTTAAACATATTTCTTTTTGTAGAAATATAGCAGCAGAGTTTGGTGAATTCAAATCAAACGTAGGTGCACTCACTGGACCTGGACGTCGTCTGAAGACCGTCTGTTTAAAGACCGTCTGTTTAAAGACAAACCCTGTCACAGTCCAGTCCTCTGCTGGTTCTCCTGTGTCTGTGTCGTCGCTCTCAAAAGAACTGCTGTGGAGTCGAAGCCTAAAGCAGTCCCAACCTGCCGGACCAGTCTCAAAGATCAGCTTCAGTGGCGATTCTAGACTTTTTTAACAGGGGTGGCCTTAGTGGAGCACTGATTAATTCAAGGGTGGCATCATAAAATCATGCATCAAACACCATACTCATAAATTGAAGGACAAAGACCGTACTCTTACATCAAATTTCTTTTTATTTGAATAAAATTAAATATAAATAAACAAACATCTCAAACGTAAAAATACACCTTCAAGACGTTTTGTTTTTCACAATAACAACTCAAACATAATAGCTTTGGCCATCTATTTCTATAGCTGTTAACATCCAAAATCCAAGTTCTCAGCTAAATACTATTTATTCATGGAACGATGAATTACAATTTGTCTGCCAAGCTATATATTTGTGTTAAAACAATTGAATGCGCCGATTTTTGTGTGAGCTGGCGAAAACCTTGATAAAGTCATCCATATTTAAAGCTTTTGCTCTCCTGGATTCAATACTTAACACACCTAAGTGGCTAAGCCTAGCATCAACCATGGTGGTCCGCAAGTGTGTCTTTATTAGCTTCAGGGCTGAGAAGCTCCGTTCACAGCCTGCAGTACTCACTGGGATAGCTGTGGCAACCTTGCAAAGCCTAAAGAGGTCAGGGAACACCTCTTTATAGGGTTCCAAAAATACAGTGAAGTCTGTAACATTTCCCAATTGTACTGCCCCACTGTCCATCTTTCTCTTTACAACCCTTCTGGCCTGATGCAGCTCATGGGTCAAGTCCTCTTGATCACTGCCATACAAATCACCTAATTCTAAGACTTGAGCCTTGTCTAGGAATGTACAGCTTTGAGGGTTCAGTGCCTGTATCCCATTCATGAGTACACAGTTTGACTTTGAAAACCTTCTGTCCATCTCACTCATGATGGAATCTAGGATTGGGTACAGTAACCTTTGCCTGAATGAGTTTTTGTCCTCATCACCCCTGCGTAGGCCTATAGTACAAGTTATATGAGACCCACCCAGTTTTGAGCTCACTCTCTGTTCTCTCTTTTTTGTGACATTTTCAACTGCTACATTACACAGCTTGGCTGTATCCGATATTTCTTGCCACAAATCATGTGCAAATGTCTCGTTCCTGTACTCCTGAAATGTAGCATGAAGTGATTCAATCAAATCAACTGCTATGGCTAAGTCAAGTGAGGGGGCCTATAGCAGGTCAGAGAGTCGCTTTGTGGTTCAAAGGAGTTTTTGGAAAGTTGTCAGTAAGGCTATGAAAGTAAGGTCAATCTGTGCTAATAAACCTCGAGCATCAACAGCTCTGTCCCCATTGTCCTCTGAACTGATCTGCTCAAGAACATGCAGGACGGCTGGTAATCTATCCAATAAGTTCCTGCAAGCCACCGCTCTACACGCCCATCATGTATCACTCAGTTTTTGCAACTCTCTGCATTGGCCACCATACATATCTTTTTGAACCTCCAGCCATTTTTGATGTACATAGGACCCGGTCATATACGTAGAGTCTTTGGAGGAGGGTGAAGAAACAATCTACCTCTGCCACTGACTTCACTGTGTCCACTAAGACTAGATTCAGGCAGTGGGCATTACAGTGGACATAAAATGCCTGTTTAGCCTCTGCCTGAATTCTGGCTGCCACACCAGAGTGTTTCCCACTCATCACAGCTGCTCCATCATAGCCTTGCCCAATCAGGTTATCCTTGTAATTGAGCCCATATTTTTCAAGGCATTGTATGATTTTATCACTAAGTCCCTTAGCATCCAAATCCTGAGCATGCTGAAAGTCAAGGAAACTTTCATGTATAGCCCCTCTGTAGTAATATCTCACTACCAACGACAGCTGCTCCTTTTTCTGGAGGTCTTTGCTTTCATCTGCAATTACTGAGAAAACCTCACTCTCCTTCACCTCCTTTACAATGGTATCCCTCACCATGTTTGCAAGACACTCCAGAATTTCATTCTGTATGGTTCCAGATGTGTACTTTGCATTCCCCTTTTCCCTCATTTTCTCACTTATAAGGGCATCATGATTAGCAATCACAGTTAGAGTTTCTAAGAAATTCCCCCTATTGTCAGAGTCCTCTGACTCCCGATAACCCCTCTGAGCCTGCTTCTGAGTTGCTGTTAACAACAGAACCTCTGCAATTGTTTTTATGTATCTCCTGTTCTCCTCAACCTTTCTTTTGTACTCTTGATCAATTAAATCCATTAACCCAGAATCAGACAGCATACGATTCTTAAATTCTCGCCAAGCAAACATTGCATTAACGTGACTGTCAGACCGCTCATGCAATGTAAGGCCTCCGTCTTTATACAACGCTTTCTTCCAATGTGAAAAACCTGCCTGGGACGTAAATACTGATTCTGACGCTGAAGGGAGTGAGAAATGTCTACACGCATAACAGTAAGCTGAATCTTTGCTAACAGAGTACTCTAACCAAGAATACTTGCTATACCACTGCGGGTTGAATGCCCTTCTTCTCTGACCTTGTGTGGTCTTGGGAAACATCCTCAGCACAGGTTGAGTTGGATCTGATTGCCCTTGATTGGGAGATGTCTGGAAAGAACCAAAGTAATTCAGCAAATCTTACAAACATGTGTTTTCTATATATATTTTAACCAGGATAAAACATACAGTACACACCATGAGGTCCAGGGGTTGGGTTTGTAGCAGCAAGTGGAAAACCAGTGAGACAAGATGATGATGATGGACCTAAATTTAAATGTAAAATACATTTTGTTGGATTAACTAAAACAAGTGCAATTCAATCAGATATAGCTGAGATGTCATACCCGTATAAGGATCTGCAGTGTCTCCAGCAGCACCCTTGTCTGAATCTGAAATAGCATTTAGAATTATTTCACATGATTTCACTTAGATGCCTAAACATTTTTATTTTGTGTAGGCTAAATAAAAATGCTGTTAATATTTTTTTTTCCAAATACATAGCCTATTAAATCAATGATACCATAAAATTTAATTTTAGATTTTACATACCCATGTCATCAGGTGAAGCTGCTAGCTCAGTCGCTTCACCCTGCCTGTCATCATCCTGATCTGACTCGCTAACATTATCTGAACCACTGCTGGTACTGCTAACGTCAGCTGCTCTCAGTGCTCTGATCAGTTCACTGTCTTCATCGGGTTTGCCTTTCTTGCTAACGAAGAACTGTTGGATATTCTGGTTCCTTTTCATACTGCAATGAAGTCAGATTTCCTTCAGAACAGACTGTTCTGAACAGTCCAACCAACCACTAAGGCTAAGCTACATAAACACCAATTAAATACTTTTTTTTTCCATTTACATTATTAGTAATTATTACTTACATTATTATTACAAATTGAAATGAAACAAACATGAAATGGCACAATGCACAACAAAGAACATATTATTTACAATTAATTACACAAAATTAAAGCTTAATCAAAGGCCACATCTGACCTGTGAGCTAAACTATTACCATTTATAAAGTTTAAACGATATAGACTACTCTTTCATGTCATTACTGCATTGGTGATGTGCAAGTCGAATTCAGTGCCTGTCACTTTAAGGCCCTGCCCCTAACGGGCGTGAGGTCTGCTTGATTCTCACGGTTTAAGTTAAATTGTTGTGCATTGTGCATATTATAAGGATATGTGGATGAAATGAATTATGTTTTCCATGTCATTTGTTAAAACTCGAAGAAAATCTGTCTTGGATTACAGGAGATACTGTAAGTGTCTTGTAATGATAATTTTTATGATTTTGGCAAAATAAATAACTATCTCCAGATGTAAATGGTTGCATATCCTATTACTCAAATTCAATTAAACCCACCAGTAGGCTAGACCTTAATTTCACAGCCAACTGTAGGTATGTTAGCAACACAGGGCTTGAAAACATTGACTATATATATAGAACAAACAAAAACGAAACCCTGGCCTGCGTGGAATTTATCTGGGAATATAGCCTAAGCCTAACTTACTGAAGGTAGGCGAGCTACCTTGCTAGCGTGTTTAATTTGGTTCCTTGGTTAAAATATAATGTAGGCTACGTTTTTTTGCACACAATTACGTCTGCTAATCTGCTAATGATAAATCATTAAATGCGTTTTACAAAAGTAGCCTACAGTTAACAGTTAATTACCTAGCAAATGTCGATTGAGTAGGCAGAATAGGCAGGTACAGTAGATAAACTACATGACGTGATTCAACAGACGTGATACTGGGCTGTGTGTGCGATTAGATATCAAGGCAGATGTGATAGGTAAATAGATATCTTTGCGTGCTAGCACAAGTAGTACTGCTGTAAACGCACATGCTAAAAAACAATAAGCCATGTATCGTTGGTTAGCTTACATCAAACACTTGCTACTTACATTTCTGAGTTCTGGTGTCTGACTGTGACTGTCCAAGCTCCCGCGCTGATTTAAAGGCAGCAAGTGCGTCAACAAAGGTTTCGCCTTTGATCACGTTAATGGCCAATCGTGAGAGTAGGATTTTCGGGTGGCACCTGGGGTGGCCAATCGAATTTCAGTGGCGTGGGCCACCCCAAGCCACCCCTCTGGCTCCGCCCCTGATCAGCTTCATATGACTTTACAATAATCAAAGTTCATATGTGAGCGTGCTGCTGTGAGACGGCCGCTCCCATCAGCTCTACGTCTGTTGGAACAGGAAGTGTCTGAGGACACAGTGTCTTTACAGTCTGTCCAGTCCTGTCCTGTCTTTGTCATTTTGGACAAACATTGTGATAAATCCAGAGGACATTACACTCTGTGTGTAGTGTGTTAGTGACTCTGTGGCTCTTTCTCCAGAGTCTGCACTGGCTTTTTCCTCAGACAACTTCAGCTTTAGTTTAAACACACAAGGTATTTTTTTTTCTATTTGGCATTTAATAGGGCTGTACAATTAGAGAGAAATCAAACAAATTAAACAAAGACGATAACAGAAGCAGAAGCATTTCTTTGATTTATATCCAAGACAATCTAAGACAGCCGTGACACCAGTGCACATACAGTACATATACACCTATATAACACATACAGTACATATACACCTGTATAACACCTACAGTACATATACACCTATATAACACATACAGTACATATACACCTATATAACACATACAGTACATATACACCTATATAACACATACAGTACATATACACCTTTATAACACATACAGTACATATACACCTATATAACACATACAGTACATATACACCTTTATAACACATACAGTACATATACACCTGTATAACACATACAGTACATATACACCTATATAACACATACAGTACATATACATACTGTCTACAAACATACCTACATATGCACTTATACATTATACATCTTCATATACACACACATACACAAGTAAATGAATACATACATATATACTATACAGACACATATACACACACACATATATAATAACACACGTATATAATAAACACTAGTTCATCAAATCCACAAAACAAACCCAGAAACACACAGGACAGACACTCATTCACTCATTCTCTTGTCTTCTGCTGCTCCACTGACAACACTATTGAAATATTTACATCAATCCTCAGATTAGAACTGATGCAGATGGTGCTGGGATGATTAAAGAGCCTCATATTCATGCTTCCAGACAGAACTGAACTGTTTTTCTTTATTTTGATTTTACTGATATTGTTCTCTCAATATTTTTTAATAATATTCATTAATGATTTTCAATTTTTCAAACTTGGTGCATCTTTATTTTTCCAGTTTTTCAATCTCAGTTGTTTTTTTATAAACAAATGATGCTAATATTGTCTGTCAGCCTTTGGGGGATTTTATTTTGGACACATTTTGAAGAAAGCAGGTCTTTGGCGTCAATACAAAGCTGTCTTTACAAACAGCATCTTAGACAAGTGTCAAACTCTGCTGTAACACTCTTATCATTAATTTAAACTGAATCAATCGTACATTTTCATTAGTTGGAGCTCTAAACCTTCTTTCATTTTGCTTTAGCATCAGTTTTTCATATCTTTATCCCAGCCCCCATATATTTTTAATGAGTCTTAATTATTCTTGGCTGTGATAAAATACACTTATGGATTTTCTACTTATTTCTTTTGCTCTAAAACGTTTTTTTATTTCCATTGGAGTTCCATTTTAAAATCATAATTCTCTTTTAACTGCATTTATTAATTTTTCTTTAGATCTTTGAGATTGAATTTACCTTTGATTTCATTAAATGAAGAAACACCATTTAAAAGGATAATATGTGTAAAGCTCTAAAGCTTCATCCAAGTCTTCCACATCAGTAGTACTTTGAATCATGGAGTACTCCATTGAATTTCATCTGAATTTAATTTGAGTTGTTCTTTTTACATTTGACGTTTATGTTTTTAAATGTTTGCAACAGCATTTTAGGATTTAAAGCCTCTTGAGTATTTGATTTAGAAAAGAATCCATTTTAGTTTTACACAATGCAACAGACACTTATTTCTAATTGACATTAATTGTACTTTTGTTTCCTGGGTTTTAGATGTTCTGTATATTTTCAGAGTTAAATCTTTCTGCTTGAGAAGTTGTAGTATTTCTGAATTGAACCTGTTCTGACTTTATGTTTTTTGGACAGAGATGATTTTTTGACGTACTGTTTCTATTTCTGTTTGGAAGTTTGATAAGGTTTGTTCTGGATTCATTAAGGATCTTTCATCTTTCCAGTCGCTGGAACTGTTTTTTTTTTCACACTTAGCTGACGTGCATGTCCTTTAACAGTTGTGTATTTGTTTCTAATCGTGTCGACACGAGAGTGGTCAGAGAATGCTGCGTTTATTTCTCCAGAATATTCAGACTTGTTCCAGTGATTTGTGAAAATAAGGTCAATGATTGAGCTGCGTGTTTTTCCACTTCTTGTAGCTCCTTCATTAAGTGACTAAGACCAAGCTTTGAGGCGAGCTTTGAGAGACTTGGATTCAAATCGTCCAAAACACAAGCTCTTTTGTCTTTGCTGCTTTTCTTCGACTGGAGATCTGAGACAGGGAAGTATTTGTCTTATTGTTTGGACCATTAGATGTTACGATGAGGCTAATTGAATGTTGATGTGTCAAATCCAGGACCAGTTGCACTGACTCTGGGTCTGTTTTGATTTTTGTTAAAGCAGGCACATATTTTTGATTGACATACAGGACAACTCCAGCAGTTTTTCCATTTGGGTTTTACAATAGAGTCAATCCTTTACATTTGAGAGGAAGGAGTGAGGACAGCAGGAGTAAGCCAAGGTTCAGAGACTGTCTTTATGTGTTCCTTTGTTTGAGCATCATTTTAAACTCATCCACTTTGGGGACAAGGCTACGAGAGTTTAGATGCACATTTGAAATCCTCTTACTTCTCCGAGCTGAACTAATGTGGTTGTCTTTTTTAAAAGTGGTGCTCTCTGAGTTTTTCTTGATGGGACTTTGGTGAGGAGAGGAAGAGGAATAGATGTTGTAGTAAAAAGTTCATTGGGGGAAAGACAGGTGCTGGGTCTGAGAGTGCAGTGCTGCAGCTGTAGGACTGGGCCGGATGTAAAAGACAAGGATTATTAAGACCAGAGTCATATCTATAAAAATACAGAAAGAATAAGATAAAAGTGTAGGAGTCAGGCCCAGGATTAAGTTCAACATTTCCTATGAATAAGAATAAAAACCAGGACTTAGATTGTCTTCTACCCAGAGCTGAAATATGAAAGCACTGAGATTAAAGTTTTAGAAGAAAATGGCTCCAGATCTGGTCGAGGCCAAGAGTAAGGCTTCCAACTAAAGATAAAGTGGAAAGTGAGAAAACAGGTTGTATAATAGGTTTATTTACTATTATTTTGTAATCAAGGCTTTAAAAACTAGAACTAGTGTTGTGTAAATGAAATAACACTCACAGTGTAAGTGTCAGTCCCATTTATTAAAGCACAGGCCCAACTATTAAGTCAGATGAAGCTGCTTTTGCTGCTGGCCTCATGAGTTGCTCAGCTCCTAAATCTCTAACATAGACTCTCCTGCTGTTCAACAGAGAAAATACACTCTTCAACACAAACATCAGCTGAAAAAGAACAAGACTCAACTCAAAGACTGATCTTTTTATTTATTATACTTGTACTTTTCATTCAAAATTATAGAGCCCTCTTTTCAGGATCAATGGAAAAATCCAGATGGGATTGAAAGGACTGAAGGAGAAATGGTGAGTGAAAGTTCATTCTTAAGTGTCATTATTGAACACTAGCTCAGTGTGAAATCCCACAGAACCTACATAAAGTCACAAATGTTCAAAAGTTGTTGATTCAATGGCCCTAAACATATTGGAGCAGTCTCTAATAGAGCCACACATGACATATTGTAGAGATCTGGGAAATAGAGACAAAACAACAATAAAACCAAGTGTTCTTGTGCAAAAATCTGCTTTAAGAATTATAAATCCAACAGATTGTCATCAGCAACCAACAAGCTGTAATCATATAGAAGCTGGAAAATGCTGACAGCTCTTGTCTTGTGTTCCAAACATCACATTGTGACATGAAGCTGAAGAGATGAATAAATGTGAGGGACATGTCTGACACTGAGCTCATTAACAGAGAACATTAGTCAAGTTGATTTGTACAACGTCAGTGACTAAAGTGCTGTACCGGCACACATCCAAAGAATCAAAGAATACAAGCACCTAAGATTACTGAAGTGACCTCTGACCTCCTGTTCAGTCCCTGTCAGGAGTCAGGCTGCAGTTCTCTGTGCTCCTGTAGGCGCTCAGAGTCCTGCTCCAACCCTGAACAGAGACAAGTGGAAAAGTCCAACTGTGGTGAAGGAGCACTCTCAGATTCATTTTCACACAAATATATTTGTGATGTTTTATTTGATCAAAGACCTGAGATCAAAGTGAATAAAGCCTTTTGCAGAAGATCAAAGCCTTCACAACATCAGCAGCTGTCAAACACAAAAGTCACGCCCCCTGGAGGTGGAGCAGTAGAACTACAGCTGTAGGTCACTGATGGAAAGACTTGAAATCCACACAGATCACATTCATGATCAGAAAAAGTCAGACTCAAAATGAAAATGACTCTTTACATTTGTCTCTGAAACTAAGCTCTTCTGAAACGAGCTGAACGTTTGAGTCAACAACTGTCTTCAGTGAAAACCTCTGAACTCTTTTAGTTTGTGTGAGAATAACTCCTTTATGTCCATCAGGGGGCGCTGTCCTCGTAATAAACTGTGTCTGACAATGATTGAGAAGAATTCAAGTGAAAGAGCTTTATTTCCATTTCCTGCTCCTCTTTGTTTCTTTATAAAAGTCACACATTTGTGGAGTCATAAATAAATCTAATGTAAATGTGGATGAATAAACAGTAACAGAAGGAAACAGAAACACTAAAACAAACTCCAACGTCTCTTTGACAAAAGTCTGATGTGGACAAAGAAGCACAGCAGTGTGTCACCAGCAGAGGGCGCTGGATGGGACTTTTGGGAGAATCTGGGACAATAATGAGAATGTTCTGGTAGATGTTGCTGCTGAGGCTCTGACGGCTCTGACACAAAACTCTGAATCATAAAGTCAAAGTTCTGGAGCAAACTCACTGAAGACTTCTGACAGATGCACTTTAGTTCAGACAAATCCATCTGGAGCCTTTCTTTGTCTTTGTTCAGGACCAAAAGACTTTGTGCAGAATATTCAAAGGTCAGAACAGAGCTGGAATAAAGCTGGTTCATAAAAGACATTATTAACCATCCTCTGAGGCACATTTTAGACTCAGACTCAGATTGTGCTCAAAGCCCCCGACCTCTGCTGCTTCTGTCCCGACTATGAGCTCCTACTAATGCTCCTCCAGCTGCTGTCTGTGGAGGTTCTCACTCATCCAGGTCACGAACCATAAAGGATGGCCTCTGGACATGTTCTTTTGTCACTTCTTGAATGTCCAATAAGTGCAACTGACAGTGACTTTCAAACACAAAGTAAGTTTTGGACCTGCCTTGAAATGATGTATAAATTTACTGACTTTTATTTTTTTATTTAAATGTAGTGTGTACATATAGAATATTATATCAATATAAAAAATGGAAATGCTTAGAATTCTTCCACAGCACGAGGGACACAGAGTTTCTCAGAGAGTGGAACAAAGGGCCTTCTCCTGAAGCTGATGTGGTGCTGAGAGAACAGACATGTGGAACAGAGTTCTTTTTCAAAAGGGACTAAACCTAGTGTTAACCTTGGTGCAGGCCACAGTGAGATACGATGGGAGTAGAAGACAGGAAGGAAGACCACAATATACACTCTAGAAATCATTTTGAAATAAAAAAAGAGACATCAATGGGCTCATGGTTCAAAGTCTTTATCTGACAATAGAAAAAAGGTTGTTATGGTTCATGCGTTCACAAAGACAGTGTTATTTAAACTTTCTGTTAGGCCTCACATCATATTTGTTCAAAATTGATGATGTCATGTTTATATCAAACATACGTTTTTGTCCCAAAGGGAAATTTGTCTTAGACGCAGTGCCACAGCAGCAGCAGAACATACAGTACACCAACCAACAAGAAAAAGTACAAACGTATATGTACAACATACATACAACATACATACAGCAACAGTACTGTAACCTTCAAAATCTGTGCAAATACAGGATTTATCCAATAAATAATTTCACTGGCTCTAAGCAAAAGTCATTTGAGAAAATTAAATCTGGGATCAGCTAAAAACATACTTATGATAAAAAATAAATAAGTAAGTAACAATAAAAGGCCGACCCTGAGAACAGATCAGAATGTGCCAGAAAATAAAAACAAGTAAATCAGCGAGCCTCCTTATTAAGCAGAGTAATGGATGTAGGAATAAAGGAGAGCTTCAGTCGGTTAGTTTTCCATCTGTAAGCTCTGTACCTTCTGCCTGAGGGAAGAAGCTCATACTCTGTAAATAAACTGTGAGAGGGATGGTTAAGGATCTTGTGAGCCAGTCTGGACACAGTGCCTTCGTAGATGGACTGCACAGAAGGCACGTCTTTTTGGCCTAAATGTTAAACATAAAGCCTGCCAGAGACTTGGAAAGGTTTAGAGACAAAACCTTTTTGTGATCACAGCCCCAAGGTCACGGCTGTTCCTAATTATTCAGTTTTGCTGACCTCTGACCTGTGACCTCTGTGAGCCAAAAGTAGCAACAGTTCTATTTAAGTAAAGAAAAAGAGCCCATTGGTTATAAAGTCACATTGTAACTTAACAGTTTCTCAAGTTAATCCTTAAAGAGCGATCTAACAGACTAAATCAAAATATTAAATTAAGATTGTTTTAAAGTAAAACAAGCATGTGTTTCCAAAGACCCCTCTATTATAAAGAACTGTAAACTAGATTGAGTGGAGGACAAATCATTTTAATTGCTGTGTCAAAAAATCTGAGCATGCTCATTGAAAACTTTGACATAGTCCCAAAAGTGAACCTGGTGGAGCCTTTTCTGTCACTCTCTCAGTTCCTGAAATGGATCAGTGCACCAGGATTTTACTGATGGCTCCAGCCCAGACCTGAACTTTATTAATCCATGTTTGAACTTTAAGAGGCGCAGGAGACGAGCTTAAACCAGTGAAACTCACCTGTTACTAAACTCCTCAGGTCGAGTCGAATAGTTGGAGGAATGCTGCTGTCCGTGAGCTGCTCTCTGAGCTCACAGCGGGACATGGCGTCCACTTCAGAAAAACTGGGCACCAACACGACCAGAGCCAACACCAGCAGCGGAGCAGGATTCATCTTCTGCTCAGAGACACACCAGAAACAAATCAATGTTTCACACTCTGTTAGTTGTGTGCAGTGTTTGTAATGTCTCACATTTTGGAGAAGAATCCAGCCATGTTCTCATGACTTTGTCGTGTACTTTTATTGCTGAAACAAAAAGAGACAGAAGCACATCACTAAAGGTTGTCGGTTTATGAATATGCAGCTTTAAGTGAGTTTCACTGAACACATTTGAGATTGGAACAATGTTTTGTTCTCGTGCTTTGATCAGAATATGAAGCAGCTGCTGTAATTCCAGTCTGCCACTAGATGTCACTGTTGTCAAAGCTTCAAATCCTTTTTGGTCCGAGAGGAAAGAAAACCTAAATGCTTCACAAAGTTTTATTCTTCCATCACTGATTACTCCAGTGTGGCTTTTTGAGTTAAAAAATAATAATAAAAAAGTCTCAAATTGCAGTAAATAACAGAATAAAACACAGCAATAATAGTGAGTAAATCTAATAAAGTGATGACCTGTTTGTTCTTGTTCCTCTTGCTTCAGATCCTGTCAGGTTCTCTCAGGATTTATACTCTCATGATTAGTCATGTGACTCACCTGTTGACTCGTAGTCACTCCTGCAGAAATGTGAGAAATTCCAAAGGCTTCAGATACTTTTTCATGCCACTGTATGTGTTCTGATCGATTGGAATAGATCTGATTCAAGTTTCAGACCAACTCCAAACTCATGTAGGGTTAGGGTTTGTTGAAGGAAAATGATGATGATGTGATTAGCAGCAGCCTAAACACAGCTCTTGAGACAGAATTGTTCTGTCAGTCACACAGTCACTTCACAGTCGGCTGCTCACTTTCTATTTTTTCCATTTATTCCAGTGAAGAGACTTGCCATGTTTTAAACTCTCATCTCCAACACTTCAATTCCAGAAACAACTCCTGCACTAACCTGAAGACCACCTGTGAACAATAGATCTTTTACTTTGAGTCCACACATCTCGTCACAAGAAGGATGTGGCTAAATGAACTCTTTGTGGTTTTAGTCGGTCCAAAAGAAAACCAGGTAAAACTTGGTTCAAGAACAAAAGAAGACCAATGGCTCTCATGAACTATACCAAACAAAGACTGATGTTTTTTATTCAAAGTGAGAGTTTAATGAATACAAGCTGAATGTCCAGATGGTCTGTTACACAGAAGGGCTTCTTCAGGAAATGAGGCTCATATGTTTTAAACAACGACAAGTCTTGTATGAACAGCTTTTTCTGGTTTAGGCACAATTACCTTCACTTTGTCAAAAAAAAAATGCATTCTCTGTTTTACACTTTCTTAGACCAGGACTAGACTAGGACTAGAACAGGACTAGACCAGGGCTAGACCAGGACTAGACCAGGACAAGACCAGGACTAGACCAGGACTAGATGTAACAGACCCAGGTTCTGGGCCTGTTGGGCAGATTAAATGTTCCTGTAAAACACAGGGAAATGATGAGACAGGCGACAGTGAAGTTTCTCTTTGCCTCGCTTCTGCCATATTTTTATTAATACAAATCATGTATTTTCAATAATCAGCTTTAACTACTGTTTCTTATATCACAATTATGCAATAAAATATATTATCTTGTACAGTACACAATTTCTTTGAATTTTCTATTAACAATACACCGTTCAATATGATTACAGTTTCCCAATTCACATACTCATTTTTCCGTATTTGTTTTAAAACCAAAAATACCCTTTTTTAATCTTTTAAACTCGCAGCTGAACTGCTTTTTATTGTACCTCCGCTAAATTAATGGCTCATAGATTGCATGGTACTAACCCATGTGTGAACTGGCACTTTAGCTGTAGCTTGAGACATTTTTATTCTTTTGACTGTCTGAACCCATAAACTTAAACATTACATATTCACAATTTTTAACAATGTCAGAGCATTAAATGTAGTTTCTCTACAAAACAGGAGCTTAAATAAAATGCGCACTAAACACAAAATGGCGCCCATGGCTTCGCCTTGACCTGTTTTTCTCGTCTTTTTACATTGCTTCAAACTCAACAGAAATACAACATTTACCAACTGCTAAATTTCTCCAAAGTTAGCTGGGTTTATTATTAGTACTTCGTGACCCATTTTATGTGGTTTTCTACTTAGTTACTAACTTGAAGAACACAGGGAAATGATGAGGCAGGCGACAGTGAAGTTTCTCTTTGCCTCGCTTCTGCCATATTGGAGAGAAGGACACGCTGACCTCACAATACTGTCTCACGAAAACAAGCGCCACCTACTGGCGTGAGGGTGCAATTACAACTTAAAGTTATTTCTTAAATGTAACTTTCTGATTACTTACAAAAATAAAACATAATGTGAATACACATTACTGTGTGTCACATAGACCAGACCAAAAGCAGGACTAGACCAGGACTAGACCAGGACTAGACCAGACCAAAAGCAGGACTAGACCAGGGCTAGACCAGGACTAGACTAGACCAAAAGCAGGACTAGATCAGGACTAGACCAGACCAAAAGCAGGACTAGACCAGACCAAAAGCAGGACTAGACCAGAGCTAGACCAGGGCTAGACCAGGACTAGACCAGGACTAGACCAGACCAAAAGCAGGACTAGACCAGGACTAGACCAGGACTAGACCAGACCAAAAGCAGGACTAGACCAGGGCTAGACCAGGACTAGACTAGACCAAAAGCAGGACTAGATCAGGACTAGACCAGACCAAAAGCAGGACTAGACCAGACCAAAAGCAGGACTAGACCAGAGCTAGACCAGGGCTAGACCAGGACTAGACCAGGACTAGACCAGACCAAAAGCAGGACTAGACCAGAGCTAGACCAGGACTAGACCAGGACTAGACCAGGGCTAGACCAGACCAAAAGCAGGACTAGACCAGAGCTAGACCAGGACTAGACCAGGACTAGACCAGGACTAGATCAGACCAAAGCAGGGCTAGACCAGGACTAGACCAGGACTAGACCAGACCAAAAGCAGGACTAGACCAGGACTAGACCAGGACTAGCCCAGACCAAAATCAGGACTAGACCAGGACTAGACCAGGGTTAGACCAGGACTAGACCAGAGCTAAATTTTGTCAATGTGTTTTGCTCAAAATGAATAAAACAAAGTAAAAAAAAAGTGTGTCTTGTGATAAATGCCATTTTCCAAAAGAAAACTTGATGAATGTTGTAGTTTTTTTCTGAAACAGAGCCAGGGTTTATTTAGAAGTTATTCTCTTATGGCTCTGACTTATTGAATTAAAACGTTACATTGATCGGCTCTGCATTAAACTGAAGCACAAACAGTCCCTCAAATGTAGGAAATGTAATGTTGATAAAGCTGTGAATAAAGCAGAAACACTAATGTTTACTGCAGAATCTACTCTTCAGATGAATCCTGAGCAGCAGTGGAAACACAAGCCTCTTCAGGACAAACTCAAACTGAACCGACCCACATGAGACTAATGTGGCACCGAGCCCCAAAAGTCTTTGAATCCCATATTTGTGCAGACTTTCTAACAGCGCTTTAGGGAGTGAGCAGGTGCCAGAACATTTTTTTGGGATAAAAATGTAAGTTTACTCTCATTTTAAAGCCGTTAGACAAAGGTCTACAGATTACTTCAGTTAATTGTGTCGTTAAATTAACACTAAACAGTATTATGGTGCATTCAAGACCAACAACGGAAATGAAAAGACAAAAATAAGTGTGTGTTCAACTTAAGTCTCTAAAACCTGCTGCTGTTGCCTCGTGGTCCGCTGAAATGTCATGAGTTCGACCTTTACCAAACCAAACCCAGCAACCAGGTTTAAAGCAGGTCTAAAGCAGGTTTAAAGCAGGTTTAAAGCAGGTCTAAACCAGGTTTAAAGCAGGTCTAAAGCAGGTTTAAAGCAGGTCTAAAGCAGGTCTAAAGCAGGTTTAAAGCAGGTCTAAAGCAGGTCTAAAGCAGGTTTAAAGCAGGTTTAAAGCAGGTCTAAACCAGGTTTAAAGCAGGTTTAAAGCAGGTCTAAATCAGGTTTAAAGCAGGTCTAAAGCAGGTTTAAAGCAGGTTTAAAGCAGGTCTAAAGCAGGTTTAAAGCAGGTCTAAAGCAGGTCTAAAGCAGGTCTAAAGCAGGTTTAAAGCAGGTCTAAAGCAGGTCTAAAGCAGGTCTAAAGCAGGTCTAAAGCAGGTTTAAAGCAGGTTTAAAGCAGGTCTAAAGCAGGTTTAAAGCAGGTCTAAAGCAGGTCTAAAGCAGGTTTAAAGCAGGTCTAAAGCAGGTCTAAAGCAGGTCTAAAGCAGGTTTAAAGCAGGTCTAAACCAGGTTTAAAGCAGGTTTAAAGCAGGTTTAAATCAGGTTTAAAGCAGGTCTAAAGCAGGTTTAAAGCAGGTTTAAAGCAGGTCTAAAGCAGGTTTAAAGCAGGTCTAAAGCAGGTCTAAAGCAGGTCTAAAGCAGGTTTAAAGCAGGTCTAAACCAGGTTTAAAGCAGGTTTAAAGCAGGTCTAAATCAGGTTTAAAGCAGGTCTAAAGCAGGTCTAAAGCAGGTTTAAAGCAGGTCTAAAGCAGGTTTAAAGCAGGTCTAAACCAGGTTTAAAGCAGGTTTAAAGCAGGTCTAAAGCAGGTTTAAACCAGGTCTAAAGCAGGTCTAAAGCAGGTTTAAACCAGGTCTAAAGCAGGTTTAAAGCAGGTTTAAACCAGATTTAAACCAGGTCTAAAGCAGGTTTAAACCAGGTTTAAACCAGGTCTAAAGCAGGTTTAAACCAGGTTTAAACCAGGTTTAAACCAGGTCTAAAGCAGGTCTAAACCAGGTCTAAAGCAGGTTTAAAGCAGGTTTAAACCAGGTTTAAACCAGGTCTAAAGCAGGTCTAAACCAGGTTTAAACCAGGTCTAAAGCAGGTTTAAAGCAGGTTTAAACCAGGTTTAAACCAGGTCTAAAGCAGGTCTAAACCAGGTCTAAAGCAGGTCTAAAGCAGGTCTAAACCAGGTCTAAAGCAGGTTTAAAGCAGGTTTAAAGCAGGTCTAAAGCAGGTCTAAACCAGGTCTAAAGCAGGTTTAAAGCAGGTCTAAAGCAGGTCTAAAGCAGGTCTAAACCAGGTCTAAAGCAGGTTTAAAGCAGGTCTAAACCAGGTCTAAAGCAGGTTTAAAGCAGGTTTAAAGCAGGTCTAAACCAGGTTTAAACCAGGACTAAATCTCTGAGCCAGACTGACAGTAGTCAGATTCTGTGCTGGAGCTCAAAAACATCAAAAGGTGAGTCTTTTGTTTCTTTCATTTGATACATTGACAGGTCACTTCTTTTTTGACTCCAACTCAGAGAGAAGGACGTGTGAACAGGAACAGAGCTGTGTTTACTCCAGTGTGAGGCCACATTCAGCAGCAGCTACAGTCCAGTCACTTTAAACTAGAACCATCAGGTCCAACACAACAACACTGACTTTGACTTTCACTTTTTCTTTTAGATGAAAGTTATATTGGAGGTTTGTGTCCAGCAGAGGGCACTGTGTCCATGAGTTAGACATGTTTCTACCAATCTCATGTCGAAGAAGCTTTAAAAGGATTTTGAGGAGATATATTTTTGGGCCTTTGTACCTGTCTCACACACACACACTTAAATATTATACATTCATATTTACTCCACAAATATTATTAACTCTATGTATTTATGTTTATCTTCTAATGTCTTTTGTGCTTTAGTATTTGTTTGGACTCAGGTCTATAACTTGAGTCTAACTGTTGGTCTTGAAGCTAATCCATTGTGTATAAAAGTCTGTACATTGCAGTGTGTTATTTTCTTTGTGATTTTTGCTGATCATGTCAAATTAGTGTCAGACAATGACTTAAATCCACAAACTAAAGCCTCTGTTTGTGTCAAATCTAATGTTTGTGCTTGTTCTGCTGCATTGGTCTGAAAGATTGAACAGTTGGACATGTGCATTCAAAAGTTTAGAGATTGTCAAATGATGTTCACATGTAAAAGTTAAAGTGCATTTTAGGTGCATTCAGACATTTTATCCCAAAATTCAATATCTCTAACTTTTTGCCAGAATTGTATATACACAAGTACTATTTAATTTGGTCTCTACATTCCATTTCAACTTACTACTAAATCTACTTACTTAACCGTGATGGAAAAAGGTTTTCGGGCACTAAATAATGAATTAAGATTCAATATTCAGGTTTTCAAAACTACTAAAGATTATTTTGATGATGTGACTGTTGCACATTTGAAACACAGACAGTATCTGAAAACAAATACTGTGCCGTCCTGATGCACGTCTGGTGCAATGGCTAGGACTGTCTAAATAACACCTTTCTCATATCAAGACTCTGCAGACCGAAGTGCGTTGTCAGCAGGTTTAATGACATTCAAAAGGGTGAAACTAAAAGAAAGACAAAATTACAATCAAAATATGTCTATGTATTACATAAAATAACTCAAAAGACTCCATTAATACAGCGAGACACATTATCCATGGCAAAGTGTGCTCTAAGTACGTCATCTCAACAACTGTGCTAATAGCGGCTAATTAGCATGTGACATTCCTCCACATTACTTAACAAATAATAAATTTCTAAACAATATTTCTTTCAGAAAACAAAGTACAAACTTATATTTTTATACATACCGACGATACAACCTTAAACACAAGGCTTGTGCAGTACTATTTGTCAAAAGACAACCATGAACTGTGAGCGCAACGTGGGTTCTTGTCGTACTAGTGTTACTTCTGTACAATAAAGTTTTATTCAAAACAGACGTTCTTCCACCTGTAGTACCTAGAATGACCCTCGATGGCAGTATAAACATTTGCTTGTGTTAACAAATCAAAGCAATACTAACTTTATCAAAAACAGAACACTCCCCGCCTGGCGTGATTAAACGCCACTAATAAACACTTAAGAAGAAACTATTACAACAACCTCTGAGATTGGTCTAGTAAAAACCTTTGTACCATCCGATTTAGCGACCTTGACCTCTACGGTACGAACTTTACCGTCCTTAGAAGGAAACACCTGAGTTATGAGTCCAAGAGGCCATTGGTTCCTGGGTATTTGACTGTCCTTGAGCACAACAGTACTCCTGGTCTTATATTTGGTTGGTCGGCTTGCCATTTGCGGCGTGGCTGAAGTGTAGGCAGGAATTCTTTCCTCCACTTGTCCCAGAAAGTGTTCGACAGATGCTGGACCTGCCGCCATTGATGCTTGTAAAGGTCTGCCACTGAAAAGTTTCCTGCTGGTGCTTGAAGTGGAGACAATTTCTGCGTGAGCAGAGTTGCTGGGGTTAGAATAAATGGATCACTAGGGTCCACCGAAACAGGAACAAGGGGCCTAGCGTTTATAATAGCGGACACTTCCGACATGAAGGTGACAAGAACGTCATGAGTGAGTTTAGTGTTTTGAGCTGGAAAACATTGTGTCCAATATTCTTCAAGACCAATCATCCTTTCCCACGATCCTCCAAAGTGGGAAGCGTGTGGTGGATTAAAGATCCATGTACATCCCTGTTCTTTCAAGTAAGTTTGTATAGCTGTATTGTCCATGTTTGAAGGATTTTGAGTTCTTTACATGCGCTGACAAAGTTTGTGCCTCTATCAGATCTAATAGTTTTGACAGATCTGACAGTTAGAAACCGTCGCAGTGCATTAATGAAACTCGACGTGTCAAGTGACTCTATTACTTCAATGTGAACTGCTCTTATACTTAAGCAAGTGAAAAGTACAGCCCACCTTTTGTTCTGAATAACATGTCCTCTGGTTCTTTTTGAAGACACAAACCACGGACCAAACACATCCATGCCTACGTTTGTGAACGGAGGGTCTGTAGAGAGACGGTCTGGCGGGAGGTCAGACATCTTCTGTATGCTGAGGGGAAGACGAAGTCTTCTGCAAGTTGTGCAGTTGAATATGATTGCACTAACCTTTCTTTTGCCTCCTACGATCCACCAGTGGTGGACGAAGTACACAAACCAAGTACTTGAGTTAAAGTACAGATACACTAGGTAAAATATTACTTCAGTAAAAGTAAAAGTACTCCCTTTTAACTTTCACTTGAGTAAAAGTACAAAAGTATTTGCCTTCAAATGTACTTAAGTATCCAAGTACTAGGCTATAATGCCCTTATAATTTTTGTCAGTCTCTTGCCCCCTTTAGGCGCCAGGAATTATTTAAAAAATACAGATTTTTGAGATCCAAATTTCAAAAGGCTGTGGTTTGAAAATGATACGAGATAGAGTCCTACTCTAAACTAGAAAAATGTCAGGTATGACCCAAAGTATTTAAGTAAATACATTTTAAGCATCTAATTTGCATATAATTTGCATACTATGACATTATATATTGGCGGTTATGTTTTTTCAGTACTTACACACTAATGAACATATTAGAATAGTTTTTCTTTTTCTGAAATAAAGAATAACTACAACTTCTAATAAACCATAATTAGTAAAACGTATGCAAATAGTTATGAGAAATATACACATGTACTGTATGTGTGTGGTTGCAGTTGCTTTATCTTTTCTTATCCATCCATGTGGCATAGTTAGTAGTTTTAGAGTGTGGGACCTCTCATAAAGCACAGCACACAGCCATCACTTTTATTACGATCGCTGCTTTGATTAGCGCATTCTCGCTGACTATCGCCTCTCCTCCTCGACTGGGTAAAGTGTCAGGATGAACAACACGTATTTGTCCCAAACAGCTGTCAATAGAAGCCGCATTATTCCCAAACTCCCTGTCGCTATCGCGGCCACGGCAGTACACCCGCCCCGGCTTCTAACACCTGTGCTAAAGGTAAAGCTGCAGGTGCTAAAGGTAAAGCTGCAGGTGCTACGCGCTCACGGCTTCCCTTTCCAACATCCTTCACGACTAGTTTCCTCCCGTTTCTTTCACTGATGTTTGGTAAAATGTGGGAAAAACAGCGTGTGCTTTATGAGAGACGCTGAGAAAGGCACGAGCAGCGGCGCCGCTGTTCAAGTCACAGACGCACTCACTCTCGCTCATTCTCACTTTCACTCGGCTGAAAAGACTCTAAAGGTAGATGTTCTCCCTCAGAATCAGAGTCAGCCATTACTAATACCAAAGCTTCATCACAGGTGTATTTTTTATTTGTCATTTTCATGTTTATCAGCTCGCGTGTAGTGAATGAGGCTTCTATTGAGCCGGTCCTGACACTCCCACTGAGACGCGTCTTTGAGGTCTTCTTCTACAAAAATATTTAACGGAAACACAAGGAACGACTAATTTTGCAAAATGTACTTGAGTAAAAAGTAAGATATTTGACGTTGAAATGTAGTGAAGTAAAGTAAAAAGTATCCCTTAATGGAAATACTTAGTAAAGTACAGATACTGGAAAAAACTACTTAAGTACAGTAACGAATTACATTTACTTCGTTACTGTCCACCACTGCGATCCACCATCCTGCAGCTCGAACAGCTCCTTCTGTGAACAGGCGACCTTGGTGATGAGTTTGTTCATGATGGTACCTTATGAGAAGTGCTGCAACATGATGACAACCAGGGACAATAAGAGGGTTCTTTTCATTTTTGTTTAGATTTGAGTTAGCAATGCGACCGCCTACTCGCAAGAGTCCATTTTCATCAAAGAAGGGGTCTAAGTTCTTTAAAAGACTGGTTTTGGGAAGTTTTCCTTGTTTTTGTACACACTTTATGTCGTCATTGTACACCTCCTGTTGCACTGCTCGAATTATAACATCCTGTGCTTTATTAAACTCAGCTACAGTAAGTCCTGTTTCACAGTAGTGCCAACCTGTGCACTGTTTGGGTTTGCGTGAGGATGAACTGAAGTTGTGGATTATATGCAGTAAACGAGCGAGTGCACGGTTAAGTGACTTCCAGGAAGAAAACTTCGTAAATCTCTGAGTGCCAAGTTGGTTGGTGCAGGTAGTGGTTTTGAGCGTGGATACCTGCGGTCTGACTTCTGAGTCAGTGCTGGGTTCAACAAGGTCATATGTACCAGTGGAAAGGTTTCGATTCTGAAGCAAACTGTCTGGGCCGGTGAGCCAGTTACTTAAAGGCAGTTGGTAAGCAGGAACAGAACGAGTGGCGTGATCTGCGGGGTTCTGACTACTGGCTATGTAATGCCACTGACTGGGCTGAGATGACCGGCGGATTCTGTTTACACGATTGCTAACATAGACATAAAATCTACGTGTCTCATTATAAATATAACCTAAAACAACTTTACTGTCTGTATGAAATGTGGTGCTGTCTAGTTCAATGTCTAGTTCACCTGAGATTAGATCTGCAAGCTCTACTGCTAACACAGCGGCACTAAGCTCTAATCTTGGGATGGTCTGATCAGGGCGTGGAGCTAACTTTGCTTTACCCATCACAAAGCCAACTTGACAGTTTCCTCCTGTGTCTGTAAGTCTAAGATAGGCTACTGCTCTTAGTGGAGGCGTCGGAGAAAGCACAGTTCTTTCTTTGCAGCAGTTAAAGGTGAGATTTCTGTGTACACTCTAGGAATCGACAGCTTAGACAGTTCTTTGAGTGAGTCTTTCCAAAGTGTCCACATTTCTTCCATTTCTGGAGGCAAAGGAGCATCCCAGTCTCCGTTCTCGAGAGTAAGTTCGCGTAGAATAGACTTTCCCTGTATAGTGACTGGCGCTACTAAGCCTAGCGGATCATAAAGGCTGTTTATTGTTGATAGAACGCCTCGCCTAGTGAACGGTTTAGTCTCATTTGATGTCTTAAAGGTGAAACAGTCTTTTTTTATGTCCCAAAGAAGGCCGAGACTACGTTGCATGGGGATGGAATCAGCTTCAAAGTCTAACTCTTAGGTCTTTGCGTGGTCCTGGGACGGAAAAGCTTCCAAGACTTCCATTCTGTTGGTTGCAATTTTGTGCAGTCTCAGGTTTGATTTTGCAAGTGTGTCACGCGTTCTTTGCAAAAGAGACACAGCCTTTTCGACAGTAGGTAGGGATTTGAGCCCATCATCTACATAGAAGTCTCTTGTAACAAACTGCTGAATATCTGGATCGCACTCACAACGCAGAACTGACTGATGCAAGCTGGTGAAGGGCTGTTCCCAAAGACATGAACAGTCATGCGGTACTCTGTGTCATTGGAGAGGTCATTGTCACGGAACCACAAGAAGCGTAAGTAGTTCCTGTCCTCCTGACGAGCGTTGAAGCAATAAAACATTTGTTCAATGTCTGCAGTAAAAACTGCTTCTTTCCTAAAACGCATGAGGACTCCGAGCAGTGAGTTGTTAAGGTCAGGTCCTGTTAACAAAACGTCATTCAAGGACACGCCTTTGTGCTTACGCTGCTGTCAAAAACTACCCTAATCTGCTGGGGTTTTCTTGGGTGGTAAACGCCAAATAATGGCAAATACCAACATTCTTCCTCGTCTGTCAGAGGAGGAGCAATTTCTGCATGTCCATTTTTGAATATTTTGTCCATAAACTTTATGAAATGTTCTTTCATTTCCTCTTTTCTTTCAAAGTTGCGGACAAGCGACATTAGGCGATTCAGTGCTTGCTGCCTGTTGTTTGGAAGTTTTGGCATCCGACTTGAATGGCAAGGGGCTGTCCAACTACCCATCTTTGTTTTTATTAGTCCTTCTTCCATTGTTTTCAGGAAAGCCTTGTCTTGAATGGAGGGTGCGATGTAATTGTCAAGTCTGGTATGTTCAAACACATTACATCCTAAGTGGTCAGGTTCACAAGTGGTGCTATCACAAAGCTGAGTTCTGACACTGTAAGGGACTTGTATTTCACAATGTTTTTCTTTACATTGTACACACTTGGACATGGCTTAAACATTGTGATGTTACATTGGTGAATAGAGTTTTACTTTAGTTGTGTGTATATCACCTAAACACACGTTTCCAACTATGACCCACCCCAGGTCAAGTTTTTGCATAGGGTGCGTTGTGAGGGCCACTTATCTGCTTTCGGACTTTGTGAACTCTTACAATGTCTCGTCCAAGGAGCATTAGTATTTGAGCGTTAGAGTCCAGGTCAGGAATGAGATGAGCAACCGACTTAAGGTGACTGTGATACATGGCTGCACTTGGAGTAGGAATCTCATCTCTGTCATTTGGAATGTTTTGCATTCAATGAGGCTAGGTAGTGAAACTTGGACTGTGCCATCTAGAGCTTCCACTACGTAACCAGTAGCTCTCCTACCCATAGTCTCTTTAACACCTGCACATGTTCTGAGTGAATAGGAGAGCTAGAGTCATTAAACAACTCAAAAAACTCTGGGCGGACCAGTGATCTGTTACTCTGTTCATCATGAATAGCATAGAGTGGTACTGCTTTATCTGGACTGCCTGCAGGATAAACTTTCACAAGACAAATTTTAGAGCACGATCTACCTGCCTCATTCTGACCACAAACCTGAGTGCATATTGATGTTATCTCGTCAGGTTGTGTGTTGTCTGGCTCCCCGCCGTGCTCTACTGATGGCTCTGTGTTTGACTTTAGTTCTGTCTGCCACGGGGCTGGGCCGGGGTGAAGTGCAGCACAGTGTTTTTCATTGCCACACTCGGTACACTGGAGTTTGACTTTACAGTCCCTTGCTATATGTTTGGATGAGGCACAGCATTTAAAGCAAATATTGTTTTCTTTTAGAAAAGTCTTTCTCTCGTCGAGAGGTTTCATGCGAAAGGTTCTGCACTTTGTTAGAGGATGAGCCTTTTTGTGAAGCGGGCAGAGTTTCTCATTGTCTGCTCTTTTGCTTGAATAAAACTGTATGTCTAGATTAGAGCCAGGACTTATGTCTGTTTTGTGGACAGATATTTCCTTTGGCCTGTTTGCTCTCCAAGGAGGTTTGTCTGGTTTAGGAGGAGCATCAGCGTATGAGTTGAACTGAAAACTAGGGTCATTCCTAGCATTGGCCTCTTGTGCAACAAAGTTCACAAAAACAGTAAATGGTGGATATGTGACACCGCTTTTGACGTTGTAGTTTGCTCTAACTGTTATCCATTTTTCTTGCAAGTTAAATGGAAGCTTTTGGATAATAGGATTTACACCTCTAGCTGTGTCTAGAAATGAGAGGCCAGGAAGGTCTCCTTGGCTTTAGCGCACTGCAGTTCCATTAGTAAGTCGCTGAACTTTCTAAGTTTCACATGGTCTTTGGATGTGATTTTTGTGAAGGAGTCTACTCTTTTAAAGAGGGCATCTTCAATCACCTCAGCTGAGCCGTAACATTGTTCAAGTCTATCCCAAATCATCTCCAGACCTGCTACAGGATTGTTAATGTGTATAGCTCTAATTTGCTCTGTGTGCTCCGCAGATTCTTTGCCCAGCCATTTTAACATCAAGTCCATTTCCTCACTAGCAGTCAAGTCCAACCCTCTGATTGCGTTTTTGAAAGAGCGTTTCCACGCTCTGAAGCTTTGAGGTTTGTCATTAAACTGTAGAAGACCAGTTGCAACTATTTCTCTGCGAGCGAAGTACCTAATAAAGTCACTTACATTACTGTCCCTAGGCTCTTCGTAAGGATTGCAATGTGTGGATGCTGACACCTTGTGGGACCAACTGGTATTGTCAGGTTTAACAGGACGGGAAAAGGCGCTTGCTGGAACATACTGGGAATAATTGGCATTTGGAAGAGAAGCATGTGGAGTTAAATAGTTATTGTTATTCTCTCCACTGGGATATGATAACTCATTGCTAATGTGTTCCCGTTTGAATTGCATTTGGGTGTCATTGTTTTGTAATGGCTCTAAAGGACGACTTCTTTCATTGTCCACAAATGAGGCTTGAGTTATGACATAATGTTCGGTGCGCTCGGCTGTTTCGGAAGGAGTAGGGTCACTTTGTACATCTAACTGTGAGGCGACAGCTGCCTCTAATGCCTCTGCTTCTGCTATGGCTGAAGCTAAATCCTTTTTCTGCTGTAACAGTTCAATAGATGCTTCAAGTTTAGCTTTTTCTAATTTTAAACTCATTTCTTTTTCTGCAAAGTTGAGGCGGGCCTTTGCTGCCTCAGCTTTTGCTCTTGCCTTGGCTGCTGCAGAACCTGTGGACCCAGCTTCAGACCGGGTTCTGTAGGAGGCTGCTTTGCTGTATTGAGCCTTGGAGGAAGGAGCCTTGTTGAATGGGACTTCGCTGGATGAAGCCTTGACGGATGTTGCGTTGCATGGCGTGCTGTCCGTTGACGAAGCCTTGGTGGATGGAGCTTTGTCGGCCATAGTTGCGTTGACGAGGTGACGATTGCTGGAACACTGCTGTTTGAGCCGAAGTAGTGGTCAGCGTAGATTCACTCTAGTCGCAGAGGGTTGACCGCGGAGACTCCGACGTGGATGCCGTCGTTTCACTGTGCCGTCCTGATGCACGTCTGGTGCAATGGCTAGGACTGTCTAAATAACACCTTTCTCATATCAAGACTCTGCAGACCGAAGTGCGTTGTCAGCAGGTTTAATGACATTCAAAAGGGTGAAACTAAAAGAAAGACAAAATTACAATCAAAATATGTCTATGTATTACATAAAATAACTCAAAAGACTCCATTAATACAGCGAGACACATTATCCATGTCCAAACACCGCAAAGTGTGCTCTAAGTACGTCATCTCAACAACTGTGCTAATAGCGGCTAATTAGCATGTGACATTCCTCCACATTACGAACAAATAATACATTTCTAAACAATATTTCTTTCAGAAAACAAAGTACAAACTTATATTTTTATACATACCGACGATACAACCTTAAACACAAGGCTTGTGCAGTACTATTTGTCAAAAGACAACCATGAACTGTGAGCGTGCAACGTGGGTTCTTGTCGTACTAGTGTTACTTCTGTACAATAAAGTTTTATTCAAAAACAGACGTTCTTCCACCTGTAGTACCTAGAATGACCCCTCGATGGCAGTATAAACATTTGCTTGTGTTAACAAATCAAAGCAATACTAACTTTATCAAAAACAGAACAAATACAAACATGCTTGTCTGCTAACTGCCTGTAACTGTTGACAAACCTGGTTCTGTTTGCTCTTGCAGACGCGCTCACTTTATGGTATCTCCCTCTTGTGGTATAAGTAGGAACTACACTTACACTTGTACTGCAAATCTGAGACTGGCAGACAACATTTGTGGTTTTAAAAGCAAAAGAACAAAATGAAATGACAGACAGATTAAACAATTAACAAAAATATCATTTGTAATTGTTTGTGTCTGTCTAATGCAACCACACTTTTTGAAACAAAAACAGATTTTTCCACAGAAATATCATTGTGTGAAATTTTAAGACTGTCTGAAAACATTTTTTTCCCACCACTGTAATAGTCACAGCCTGCATGAATTTGTGATTGTTCTGTTATTGTTTTATAGACCTACCATGAAATACTCGACTTGGAGGATGATAAAGAATCTTACTTCATCAAATGACTCAGCTGTCAATGTAAGAATATGACCGGGCTTTATCAATGTGCAAGTGCAAAGACTTTTTATTGACTATTCCTGTAGACATCCAGTTATCCAGTGGACTCTGAGATCAATGTAAGATAATCACAGACATTAACCATTACATTTCTTCTTGACATCATTATTTACAGTGTAATTATAGAGTGTTGTTTTGGGTTAATCTTTAGAGTAGATGTATGGATTTGAACAAAAGAAACATGCACTGTCACATCTTACACAAACAAGATCAAACTACCTTGATGTTTACTGCTTAGTGAAATTGTTATTGGGGTTCTTATGATTATCTCTTTCTGTTTGCTTGAAATTGTGTCTTTAATCGGTGTCTGGCCCATTATTTAAAAAACAATTCACACAAGATTACATTCATATCCATGCAGCATATGTGGCCAGAGGGAGAGGTAGTTACTACATTTCATTCAATATAGAATTTGATTTGTCTGTCACATGACCATCCCTTTGACCATGTCCTTAAAGAAATGAATTTGATGTTTATATGCATCTCTCCACATCAACAGCATCACACTGGAATCACCCGAAGACACTGTTGAGCACCACAGCAGGGATTCTATTTGTGTGAGTTTGTGTTTGTAGCTGTCTTGTTTTATAAAGCTAATATTGTTGTAATTTGTTAGCTTATCAGACATCCTAAAGTCTCTTGGAGAAAAGGTTGACAAATCCAAAACATTTAATATAAATGTGACAAGAGAGGCCCTTTATCAGAGGGGTCTTAAGCAGTGGTCCAGACAGACTCTCCAAAGAACCTCCTTCGACTCTCTTTTATTGGAGAAAAATACACTGATGAAGGAGCCCTTCGTAAAGAATTCCTCACAGGTTTGTATTCCTCATCGAGGCCATAACAAATAATGAAATCCTCTTTAGCACAATTGCTTTTCCTCCTTACAGAAATGATGCGTGGCATTGAGTCACATTTATTTGAAGGAGATGCAGAGAAGGACAAAACCCCAAATATAGTATCACAGATGATCAGGAAAACAAATTCAAGTCTGTGCCTTTATTTATGAAATAAATAGTGCTAACAGGTAACCTCAATACTTTTTCATAAACATGTATGTTTGTTTTTTGTCAGGATCTGTGGGAGATCTTTGCACTAGTTTGATACAGGACCTGCACCAAACTTTCTCACTAGATGGTCCTATCATTTTTTGTGCCATGGAGAAGTACAAAGTGATGCATTACTGGAACTTACAGATCTGGAAATCACCAACTTGATTAAAGAAGTAATAAAAAATAAAATGCAGTTTTCTATGTCACTTAATTATGTTATTGCTTTGTACCAATATCAAGATTAAATTTGTTCTTTTAAGGTGGAAAACATTGAAGGAGAAAAGCTTTTGGAATTATCAGATGCTATTGTGGTGTGTGGCTTTACTGGACCAATAAATGTTGAGCAGAAAAAGGCGATCCAGGAGTTTGTTAATACAAATTCACAATTGTTTTGAATGACTAACTAATGAAGCATTTTCATATTCTATGTTAGTGCCATCACTTTGCATTCACTTGTAAGGCTGAGTCCCATCCTTAATCAGATCCACGAAGGACGAAACATTTATGGATTTGACAAGGAACTGGCACAACACCATCAGCTGTTCCAGCAGCTTTTTGTTCCTGGAGACCTAAAAGAGGTACGTAACATGTTAACCGTAAACTTTATTGCATATTTGTGTTAATTTAACTTTATTCTTTAATATTTTATTTAATCCCTGATTTAAGGTGGAGACTTTATTTTTCAAGCTCTCTGTCCTCACTTCAGCGAGGAGGGCTCAATGAGAAGGCAGAAGGAATACAAAATAATAAACTTTCTGCAGGACCAAGGTTTGTATATTTGTATTCTGCTCCTAAATCTCAACAACCTCACACAGGCATTCAATAAAGTAGAATACACTTTAGCACCCCTTAGACCAAGCTCATAAGCGATGAAATACATTACAAATTCATTTTTAAATTATTTTTATTTAACCTTTATTTAACCAGGAAAGTCCCATTGAGATTAAAAAAACTATTTTTCAAGAGAGTCCTGGCCAAGAGGCAACAACATTTACACAAAGAAACATTAAAACAACACAGTAAACCAATTGCACATTATTGAGGCAGTCTCCATTGCTTTCAGCTTAGATTTAAAAGTGTTTAAGGACAAGAGCTCAGTCAGTTTCCAGTCCTTCTGCAGCAAATTCCAAGCAAAAGGAGCCGAGGTGACAAAGGATTTTTTCTCAAACTCAGTGCGGGCAAAAGGAACAGAGAGCAACAGCTGATCATTCGATCGCAGGGAGTAAGAGTCAACACTTCACTGTGTGATTAAGGTACAAATATATGGAGGCAGTAATCCAAGCATAGCTTTGAAAATAAAAGTGTACCAATGTCCCTCCCTCCTAGTGGCCAGAGAGGGCCATCCCACTACCTACAGTTAGTAATGAACCTGAAGAAGAAGCATGATAAACCGTGTCCACCATTTGATGACAGACACCCCTTTGAGAAATCTTAGTGAATGTCATCATTAATAAGAAAGACAAATATAGAGTTTCACAGAACATAGGTAATGTGTGCTCTTTGGATATTCCACTTTTGTCCATTGCAGCAGAACCCTGTTTCCATCTGAGCTCAACACTGGCCTCCAGGTAGATTATAAAACAGACAGTTTGTGCACAGTGCACTTCTTTAATGAAGAGAGGATGTTCCATCCAGTAGTATTCTCTGGATGTATTACAGGATTATGTATTACAGTATTACAGACGTACATATCATAGTCAACGTAATGTGAGAATGTAAAAGAGTTCATTATGGATGTTTTTTTTGGAGACTGGGTTGTCTTTGGACAGGATATAGCCATGACGTCCAAAGCCATTAAAGCCTTTATCAGAGTGACCTCTGTGACCTCTGTGTGACCCTGGGTCTGTGTGCCTCCAGATTTGGTCATGACTTCCTGTTCTCTGCTCAAACACAGAATTTGACCTATATTTTAACTTCCTGTTTCTAGACCTGTTCAGATTTAAACTCTTGGTTCTCGTTGAACTAAACACATTTTGTTTTTTTACACTTTTAAAACTGTTCACTTTTAACATTCTTAAGTATTTTATTTCTCATTTTTAATTCTTTTTAAGTCTTTTAACACAGTGTCCTTGTGGATTTGTGTCTTCCTTGGTCCTTGAAGTTGCACTTCTCTTCTGCGTTCACTACACGAGGTTTGGATTTGTTTGGTTTGATCCAAACTTACTCAACTCTGAGTTTGTTCAACTCTCTTCGCAACAGCCTCAGGATCCTTCCTTCAGAGGCAGCTCCAGAGTCAGGTCTGAAGTCAAGGCTAGAGTCCAAATCCACATGAGCGTCTTTTGGAACAGGCTTCAAGTGGCCGAGCTGCAGCTTCAAAAGCCCCGCCCCCTTTTTCTATCCAAATAAAATTACACTTTTAATGGAAATGTTTTCTTTCTTTAAGTTGTGTTTATTCTAAGCAGTTGTGAACAGTTGAATTAGTGACATAAACATCTGTCTTTTCTGATGAATGCAGTGTGTTGTGTTTAAGTGATTTAGAAAAGCTCAGATCATATTTGACACATTTATTTACAGCTCAACTTAATATAGTCTGAGTCAGGGCCGCGGGAAGTAATTTTGAACAGGGGGTGCTGTGAATTTTTTTTTTTTTTTTTGACAAAAAAACTATGAGCCTATAGGCCTATTTAAAATACATTTTAAAAATAAATACATTGAGATTTACTACTTTATTGTCATATACACCTCAGGGCACAGCCAGCCAGGGTCTGAAACACACAGACATCAGTTCTCAGATATGCGCAATGCGCTATTAATCTGAAGCAGAAGCAGAATCAGAAATAATAGTTTAATAATCGAAAGAAAACAAAATAATTACTTTCATTACAATTTCAGATAGCCTATACATACATGCAACTTATTTAGATACAACAAATAATATTACAACAAAATATAATATAAATCAAACTTCACAATAACGCTAAAACAACGCTGACAATTTTGGTCAGCTGGCTTGAGTCACTGCACGTTTGTCACACGCAACTCTATTAACTCCAAAATCTTTTTACGCACACCACAAGGAAATAATCTCTGACTATTTAAGCAATTTGTTTATTGAACAGTTCTCCACATCCATTACGCAAAGAACACACAAAGCGAAATAATACTCTCATCTCCATCCCCACCACCTTACAAAAATACTATAGTGTACTACTTACAATTGCTTGGCTAGTCAAAGCTGATCCCACACTTGTTGCAAAAAAATAAATGTTACAAGCGCGGCAGCACCATGCTTTTACCTGAGCTACATGCAGGCGGGGTGCCCTGGTTACAGGTGTCCAAATGTCGAGGTGCGCTCTGGGGTCGTGGAGATAAAGTCTCTCATGAGGGGACGAATGTCCAGGGAGTTCAGAATGTCTGTGTTGGTATGCATCAGCGAAAGGTGTGTGAGTCTTTTCTGGGTCATGGTGCTGCACCCATGTCTTCAAAAACGCAAGGCGGAGAAAGTGCGTTCGGATGAGGCCACGGAGATGGGTAGGCACAGACATAACTCGATCAGTTTTTCTGTCTCTGAAAACATGGCTCTTGTTTGTGGCTGGAGCTTTATCAAACATGATGCTAAATCTTGGACTGTGACACACATAAACCCTCTGTCTTTTGTGACATCGGCAAGCTGCTTGGCGATGCTTGGCCTAAGCATTTTGAGCTGGAGTTCAAGGCGGTGACCTGCCTGCCTGACGTTGACAACGTAACTTCCGAACCTGATGAATAGGCCTCAAAATATGAAATTAAAATCCAAAATATACGTAATAGCCGACGTGTGTCAAAATCATTTTCTAAAATATTCATAAGGAATTTATAAATTGTGCAAAATATTTTAATAGGTCTACATTTTTTTTAATCTCCCTCTCGTCTCTAGGGGGTGCTGCAGCACCCCCACTTCCCGCGGCCATGGTCTCAGTAAATGATGACAACTGAGTTAAAACCAACACCAACTGAAAACTCAACTGTGTCATTTATGACACAAACAATATGACAATAGAATATTTCCATTGATGAACAAACATACACTTGGATTTAAACTGAAAACCTCCGTCTCTAAGCACTTCCCCTCATATTGGACTTATTTTCCAAAGACTCATGGTGCATTGTGGGAAGGTGATGAGTTCAGCTGAAGTGCTTTTCTACATTTTGGGGACAATATAGTGGTTTTGTAAGACGTCCCACATGTCCATAAATCCCAATAATAACAGGTTCCACATGAACAGCAGCAGGAATGAGGCCGTTACTGTGGAGTGTTTTCTCATTTCACTTTATTGTCATTTCTCACAGGATTTCAACCCAAATCACATTTATCTCTGTCATATTTCAAATCCACCTTTATATTAATGAAGTGTACAGAAGCACTTGTCGAGACAAATGCTGTGATTGATCCTTCTCTACAAACACAATGAGACCAACATGAGATTGATGTCATCAGTTTGTTTCTGTGTGGGATCTGTTTCTGTCAAAGAAACTGGAAAAGAACTGTTCCTCTGTTTTATACAATCAGACCAGCTCAAAGTAAAAATACAAAGTCCATCTCTGATCATTGAAGTGTGTTTGGAGTCTTTTCTAATCTTTTCTAACATGTGTGAGTGTGTGAGGTCAGGTAGACTGGACTATCTGATCAGCAGTGAGGATGTTTCTCTACAAGAGGACACTCTCAGTCCCACAGAGTTAACGACACTGAGGAGTCATCAGACCAGATTCTAAACCCAGGAAACAGAGTCTGAGTGAATGTGGTGTTGAAGGTGTGGAGGTGGGTCAGTTGGTCAGAGGAGACTGTGTAGAAGGACAGAGAGCCAGCAGGACAGTCCACATACACTGCTACTGTCCCAGAAGAGGACGAGGAGTGAGGGAGGGGGGTTTTGTTTTTATTATGACTAACAGAGTAACCATTTTCAGAGCAGAACAGAGTCCAGGACTGATTGTTGTATCCAAACCCACAGTCATCACTGCGTCCTTTCCTTCTGATTCCTCTGTAAGACACTGATATAGAAACCTCTCCGCTCCACTGGACCTCCCAGTAACAGCGACCAGTCAGACCAGTCGAACACAGCAGCTGAGGCCATATCTCAAATCTGTCCTGATGATCTGGATATGGCTGCTCCTCTTTCACTCGTGTCACCTTCTTGTTGTTGTCAGACAGTTTGAGGATTCTGTGAGCTGTGTTTGGATCCAGTGTGAGTTCACAGAAATCTGATGGAGAGAAGACACAATACAGCTGCAGTTAGTCCTCTGTCCTCTCTGAACACATGAGATTAACACAAATGTACAAGACTCACAACACAACTACAAGATTCTGTTTGATGGAAAAGTCATATTAGAAGAAACACTTGTGTTTGGAGGAGCTTTAAACTCTTCTTCTACTGTTTATTGCTGTAGGACATAAAGCAGCTCCTAAAGCTCCAGCCTCTGACGTCACTACACAGGAGTTTATTCACTTCTCTGTGCTTCATGGAAATGTTCATCAGTCACATTTCTTTGACACATCTGACTCCAAAAGCGATGAGCTTCAGAACAGTGTTGATTATGACACTGATTATTAATAGATGCATTGAAAACAGAGTTGATTCCATTTAAAGAGCTGTTGTCTGGCTGGCTGTTGTCAGATCTAAATATTCATCTGTTCTGAGGCAAATACATACATCTCTGTGAGACAGTCTTTATCACAAATGTTTCAATCAGATCTGGTTCTGACTAAAACCTCAAACAGACACATTCACTTTTATTGTGACGTGTGTAAAACGTGCCTTTATTTGATTTCTCTCATTTTGTCCAACAGCGCTGTGCTCTGGTATCGATAAGTCACTGACAGCTTTAATCCGACACATTTTCTAAGGTGTGTTCCTGCTGCATTGAGGCTTGTGTTCAGGTCTAAAGACACACTGGGGGTGAGTGTGGAGAGGAGCAGCCCCTAACTCTGCTACAGACACACTCTCATACAGCTCCAGCTTATACAGGTGTCTGCAGGCCTCTATGAGTCTGAGTCACACTAACTCTGCAACAAACTACTGCTGCATCACTTTTACAACCATCACTGTCTCAGAGTCACACACACACACACACACACACTTTTCAGGCCAATGTGGAAAAGAAATCACTTTTGTCCCTGAATTTGTGTCTGGCTCAGAGTTTGGACAGAGACAGATCCCAGTGTAAGTCCAGTAAGTCCAGTAATGAATAGGGTTTGTCTGAGTGAACAAAAGGTCAGGCTCAGTGACACATCAATGACAGCATTTACAATCATTATTTCTCAGAGAAAAAACTCACTTTACATCAAGTGGAAGAGAAGAAACATCTGCAGTTTGTACAAAAAGACAAACTGAGCTTCTCCAATATTTCTGAAGCTTTGAAATCTTTCTGTGAGTTTAGAGCAAAGCCTGTGGTTCAGAGATGTCTTGGTCTAAATCAATGAGACTGTCACACTTACACTTCCTGAGACCTGGTCTGATCCAGTGGACTCCAGCAGGATCCAGCCTGAAGGAAAACAGAGACATTACATCAGTCTGATCCACACAAGCTTTTCTTTTCAATCTCATTGTTCCTCCTGAAGCACTCTTTGAGCCTCATTTATCAAACATGTGTTCTCTGACATTTATCAATCTGAACTTCAGCAGAAGTTCACTCAGATCACATGCAGCTCTGAGCTCCAGTCAATTTAACACCGTTTTACAGGATTTTACACTAAACTCTAATAAACTTCAACAATTCAATTCACTTTACAAAGACAAATTAAACATTAAGTCTTACACAGGGTGTACTTAAAGTTCAGAAAATATTTTTGCTTTTTTGAGAAATAGACTATTACACATTTATTCAAAAGAAATGTTTTCATCAATTGTTCTTTTCCATGTTCTGAAAATGTATCTGAAATATCTTACGGTAGTGTGGTTTTTATGTCACTGACACTACTTGGATTTGTGCACGTATAATTGACTGATATTTCTGTTCCATTTCTATTTTCTTTAGTTATCTTTGTCTAATATAAAATGTGTTTTGATCTGAAGCAAAAGCATTAAAAATTATCAAAAAAAGGTTTTTATTAAAATATGTTACAAACTCATATCCCAAAAAGCTGGGACACTGTACAAATTGTTAATTAAAAACAGAATCCAATAATGTGAAGGTTTCAAATTTCATTCATTCATTTTCTGCCGCTTTGTCCCGTTAGGGGTCGCGGGTGACTGGAGCCTATCCCAGCAGCTTTGGGCCTGAGGTGGGGCGACCCTGGACAGTGGCCAGTTAGTCGCAGGGCTGACATTTAGACATAGACAGTGACAGACAAACATTCACTCTCACATTCATTCACTAGGGACACTTTAGTGTTGCCAATTAACCTATACATCCATGTCTTTGGACGGTGGGAGGAAGCCGGAGTACCCGGAGAGAACCCACGGTAACACGTGGAGGACATGCAGACTCCTCACAGAAAGACCAGAGTCGGCCGAGAATGTTTGACCTTACATGACCGTCTTGCTGTGAGGCAGGAGTGCTAACCACTCTGCCACGTGCAACAATTTCAAATTTCAATATTTTATTCAAAATACAATATAGATGACATATCAAATGTTTAAATTGAGAAAATTTAAGTTCATTTAAATTTTATGGCATCAACACATCTCAAAAAAGTTGGGACAAGGACATGTTTACCATTGTGTGCCATCACCTCTTCTTTTTATAACAGTCTGCAAACGTCTGGGACTGAGGAGACAAGTTTAAAATTTAGGTTTAGGAATGTTGTCCCATTCTTGTTTAATATAGGCTTCTAGTTGCTCAACTGTCTTCTTCGTCATATCTTCCTCTTTATGATGCTCCACATGTTTTCTATGGGTGAAAGATCTGGACATTTCAGAACCAGATCCTTCTTCTACGCAGCCATGGTGTTGTAATGGCTGCAGTATGTGGTCTGGCTTTGTCATGTTGGAAAATGCAAGGTCTTCCCTGAAAGAGACGACATCTGAATGGAAGCATGTGTTGTTCTAGAACTTGGATATACCTTTTTAGCATTGATGGTGCCTTTCCAGATGTGTAAGCTGCCCATGCCACACCCACTCATGCAACCCCATCCCATCAGAGATGCAGCTTCTGAACTGAGCGTTAAGAACAACTTGGGTTGTCCTTGTCCTCTTAACAGTTTTCCATTTACCTTTAGTCATTTAGCTGACGCTTTTATCCAAAGCGACTTACATTAAGGTTCCATTCACCAGTGTTACAGCTGGAACACTACTGTAGGCAAGGTGGGTTAAGTGTCTTAAGTGTCTTAGTGTCCAAGGACACAACGACAGTATGAACTGTGGGGAGAACAGGAATCGAACTGCCTACCTTCCGGTTGAAGGACGACCGCTCTGCCACTGAGCCACTGCCACAGTCCATTTTAAATGAGCTTTGGCTTCAGCAAAAACGCCTTCGCTTCTGGATCATTGGTCGTGTTTTCAGGGCATGTGCGGAGCAGCTCGCTGGGGTTTTTACAGACATTTTCAACCTGTCTCTTGCCCAAGCAGCTGTACCAACATGCTTCAAATGCACTTCCATTGTGCCAGTGCCAAAACACTCTAGTCCAAGGTGCCCCAACGACTACCGCCCTGTAGCACTCACACCCATCATCATGAAGTGCTTTGAGCGGCTGGTCCTGGAACACCTAAAAGACTCCATACCACCCACATTGGACCAGCATCAGTTTGCTTACCGCAGCAACAGGAGCATAGAGGATGCAGTTGCTATGGCACTGCACTCTGTGCTCACCCACCTGGACAATAAGAACTCTTATGCACGTATGCTGTTTGTTGACTTCAGCTCAGCATTCAACACTATCATCCCGACCAAGTTAATTGCCAAACTTGAAGACTTGGGCACAATACCTCACTCTGCAACTGGATTCTGGACTTCCTGACCAACAGACCCCAGAATGTCCGATCTGGACCCACCTGCTCCACATCCATCACACTTAACACTGGTGTACCACAGGGCTGTGTGCTAAGCCCATTTCTCTACTCCCTCTTCACCTCCGACTGCAAGCCTGTGTATGGATCTAATGCCATTGTCAAGTTTGCAGACGACACTACAGTGATTGGTCTCATCAGCAACAACGATGAGACTGCCTACAGGGAAGAGATCCAGCACCTGTCCACATGGTGCAACGAAAATAACCTGCTCCTAAACACCACCAAAACGAAGGAGCTCATCGTGGACTTCAGGAAAGAGTCTGGAGGCACACACGACACCATCCACATCAATGGAATTGACGTCGAGCGTGTCTCCAGCTTCAAGTTCCTGGGGACCCACATCTCGGCTGACATGACCTGGACAACCAACACCTCCAGCCTGGTCAAGAAGGCTCACCAGCGCCTCTTCTTCCTGAGGACACTGAGGAAGAACCAGCTCTCCTCGGCCATCCTGGTGAACTTCTACCGCTGCGCGATAGAAAGCATCCTGACGAACTGTGTCACAGTATGGTATGGGTGTTGCTCTGTCGCGGAGCGCAAGGCATTGTAGCGGGTGGTGAAAACTGCCCAACGCATCACAGGGACTCCACTTCCTGCCATCGAAAACATCCAGAGGAAACGCTGTCTGCGTCGAGCTCGCAGCATCCTTAAGGACTCCTCTCACCCAGCCCACAGACTGTTCTCCCTCCTCCCCTCCGGCAGGCGTTTCAGGTGCCTCCGGACTAGAACCAGCAGACTAAAGAACAGTTTCTTCCCCAGAGCTGTCTCTTTACTGAACTCTAACCCTTGCTGACCCCACACCTCTCACAGACTCCTCTCTCACCCCCACCATGCCACTCCTCACAGACTCTCCTCTCACCCCCACCATCCCACTACCCTCATAGACTCTTCTACCCACCACCATCCCACTCTCCTCACAGACTCTCCTCTCATCCCACCATCCCTTGCACTACTGCACCTTTGCTAACAACTGTTCATACAGTACCAACTGTTTACATTTTACTGTTTGCACTACCTTAAATCTACTGCTTACCTTAAGCTAACATACAATTGTATACATCTGTAAAATTCTGTTTATAGTTAGAGACATCTGTATATTACATGTGTGTGTGTGTGTGTGTGTGTGTGTGAGTGTGTGTGTGAGTGTGTGTATGTGTGTGTGTGTGTGTGTGTGTGTGTGTGTGTGTGTGAGTGTGTGTGTGTATGTATGAGGATGTGTGTATGTGTGAGTGTGTGTATGTGTGAGTGTGTGTGTGCTTGAGTGTGAGTGTGTGTATGTGAGTGTGAGACGTGTGTATGTGAGTGAGTGTGCATGTGTGAGTATGTGTGTATGTGAGTGTGTGTATGTGAGTGAGTGTGTGTGTGTGTATGTGTTTGTGTGTGAGTGTGTGCATGTGTGAGTATGTGTTTGTGTGTGAGTGTGTGTATGTGAGTGTGTGCATGTGTGAGTGTGTGTGTGTGAGTATGTGTGTATGTGGGTGTGTGTATGTGAGTGAGTGTGTGTGTGAGTATGTGTGTATGTGAGTGAGTGAGTGTGTGTATGTGAGTGAGTGTGTGTGTGTGTGTGTATGTGTTTGTGTGTGAGTGTGTGCATGTGTGAGTATGTGTTTGTGTGTGAGTGTGTGTATGTGAGTGTGTATGTGTGTATGTGTGTGTGTATGTGAGTGAGTGTGTGCATGTTGAGTATGTGTATGTGAGTGTGTATGTGTATGTGTGTGAGTGTGTGTATGTGTGTGAGTGTGTGTGTGTGTATGTGTGTGTGCTCGTGTGTGTATGTGTGTGTGAGTGTGTGTATGTGTGTGTGTGAGTGTGTGTATGTGTGTATGTGTGTGTATGTGAGTGAGTGTGTGTATAGCTCTCCCGGTGTAATTCCCCTGTGTGTATGTGTGTATGTTTGTGTGTGTATGTTTGTGTGTGTATGTGTGTGTGCGGCGCGATGCGTGTGTATTACATTTACATTTATAGTACATATTCACCTGTAAATGCTGTTTATAGAAAAGAGACACCTGTAATTATATTTATGGCACACACTCACCTTTTATAGTAATAACCATCTGTATATTTATATTCATTGTACATATTACCTGTAAATCCTGTACATCTCCATATCCTGCACATACGCAACCATTGTATATATCCTGCACTTTGCTGCTATTGCACTTCTGGTTAGACCTAAACTGCATTTCGTTGCCTTGTACCTGTACTTGTGTAATGACAATAAAGTTGAATCTAATCTAATCTAATCTTTCTATTGATTCCTTCTCATAAAAAAAGAAAAATTCTTTCTTATTGTTATAATAATTTTTATTTTTACATTATTTATATTGTTTATAGTTACTGGGTGCTCATAGTTCTCTACAGGTCATGTCAAATCATGTCATGTCCTCCATGTTAATCCAAGCATGGAGTAGACATAACTAGACGGAGACATGGCTTGCCAAAGGACTTCTGCACCTGGAGCTGGGGCCTTGGGGAGTGTACTGGGGCGGCAGTAGCTCAGTGGGTAGAGTGGTCGTCTTTCAACCGGAAGGTAGGCGGTTCGATTCCCACTCTACCCACAGTTCATACTGTCGTTGTGTCCTTGGGCAAGACACTTAACCCCCCTTGCCTCTAGTGACTGTAACACTGGTAATTACATTAGAACAATGTAAGTCGCTTCGGATAAAAGCGTCAGCTAAATAAATAAATGTAAATGTAAATAAATAAATGTATGGGAGATACACCTCCCTCTGACAGCCCCCACTGAAGTGATATAAAATCTCATGTTTTGTTTACTTCCTTAAGCAAAACGTACTCTTTAGCCTTGATACATGAGTGTGTCTGCTTTGCTTCATCCTTGCAAGAATTAAACCTGGGCATTTGCTTTTTATAATATAATCTGTCTCAGTGTCTCTCTGGATAATATAAGGATATAGAATTCTTATAACATTTGGTGCCGTGACCCGGATCTCAATATTCGTTGTTTCTCATGCAAAGAGGTGAGCTGACGTGCACGGAAGAAATGCACAAAAAAGCATTTCTTGTAAGTCCCAAGCTGTGCTGTGTAGTGACCATCTGCCGGTCACGGTGAGCACCCCCACAGGTCGACTGGGGTTTACAGCCATAAAACGTCGAACTACGACAATTTATGCCGTAAAACCCCCTTCCAGACGCAAGAAAGTGTTTACTTTGCCAGCAGACCAGAGTTTAACAGCTATGTGCTAATGAACCACAGATGGTCTCTCTGTTTTCTAAGGAAAGAAAACTCCGAGATAACTCTCACTTAATGACAATAACCTTCTCCATCTCAAAAGCAGATCAAAGGCGTTATCGCCAGTCCTCAGACTGGTCGGCGCCCGGATGACAAGCATATGCCCTTAGAAATACGACTTTTGTGTATTCGGCCAAACAAAGAATTGAGACTGTCTGAATGATGCAATGCTGCCCTCTAGCGACAGCATGGAGGAACTCTGCGAAATACTTTTCCAATCAAAACTGACTTCTTAACTCCTGTAAACGGAAAGTTTACAAGGACTTGGACTCTTCACAATAACATTTTTGTGTAATAAAAAGAAAATGTTTAAATGATTGAATGAATGCTTTTCCCACAGGATTTAGAGTTACCCACGGAAAGATACTGTCTCCACCTCAGGGAATGAGCTTACAGCCAATACAATGGTTGAATGAATTTATATGTGTTAACAACATGTTTACAATGCATTCTATCGTTACAAAGCTGCATTATCAAATATATGTGTATGCTTATAATTGTGTTTAACTAAATATGTAATATGTCCTGTGGACGATGAGATTTTGGTTTGAATTACGAACTAGGCGCTTCCCCAAACAAACAGAAACGCCCCAAAGACACAACCCCTCAAGCCAAACAAAACTCTGGCGCACGCCGGAAACGGACTCTTCTCTGCAACGCTCTTGAGCTCTCTCGCATATCTGTTGAAGCATCTCTTTTGTTTCGGAAGTTTTTTCTTCTTGTAGGCCCAAGGCCTCATTTTTCCTTTGTTCCAAGTAACTTTGGTTACGTACGGACTCTTCCTTTCTAGACGCATCTTGTCTTCAAGTTTATACCGTGTACCGGCTGGTACAACGTGATTTTATTTTTAAAGCTACACATTGCCTGTTTGTTTGACGTCATCTCCGGAGACGCACGGAAAATCTGTAGTTCTGCAAAGGACACAGATCTACGCCAAAACCCTCACAGCCGTTTTTACGCCAGAGAAAACGACTCCTGAGAGAACCTTTTTCAGTGATCCAGTTATTATTTTTCAAAGAGTCTAATCTGTTCTTGCCTAAATGCCAACGGCAAGTAAAGAGACTTTCACGGCTCGATACAGTTGACGCCTTCCACAACTACAGCCCACCGGTAGGCCGCGAAACCAGCCAGCGGCCCCCGGTCAGTTAGTGACGGACGAACTTGTGTAAGCGGCATCCCCTCATTCCCTACGGCCCGCTCCATCCAGGACCGAAGCAAAACTTTGGACCTGCCACGGAACCACGGAACCGGTGCCAGCGACAATAAGTAAGCCGCACTTGACATCAAAGAGTTTGGCGTTAAACTGTACTCGATAAGCTCAAATCCATTCACCTATCCTCTTCCCAAACCCCCTTATAATAACCAGTAATTAAAACTTCAGCCGAGTTTTAATCAGACAAAAATATCATCATCCACAAAGCTCTAGTCAATAATTTGTGTTTCTCATTTTGTTTAATCATTATTCCCATTATATGTCAATAATTCATCCTTTGTGTCCTTTCCCATCCATCATGTTAATTTTGTATAATCTTTAATAAAACCCCATAAAATGTTAAAGATTTTGATTTGGTTTTTATGATTATGTCAGAAATATATCCGAAAACAGATTGAATTCAATTCCTTCAGATTAATTGAGACTTAATCAATATAATCAGTTTCCCAGAATCATCTGGGTGGTGCCCCTTTTAACGAGACAATTTCGATAATAAAATATTAATTAATAATTTACCCAAATTAATAAATTAATATTTCTTATTACATTATATTATAGCTCATACACTACAGCTGTTAAAGCAGTACGGGCCAGACTTCCCCTCTGTGTGTGTGAAGCGCGATGACGAGATCTGGATTGAAAAAAATAGAAGAGCAGAGAGACGAGAGGACAGAACAGACAGTCTGGCTGCGGACCAACTGGACTATTGGACTGACAATTCAGGTAAACAGCTGTTTAATTTAATTTTTGGTGTGTGTGTGATTTTGAATACCAAAGCTTCCGGAAGTAGTAGTTTTGGAAATCTGGCGTATGTTGAGTGAGCTGCATGTATTTACATCACCATAGTTGATGTGTTTCCAAGTTGGCCAACATGGGAGATTCTGAAACGCTGAAAGATCGAGATTCCTTAAATGGTGAGATCCGCTTTGTCGAGACCCTGCCTATTTGGTTTATGGTGAGATTAAAGCCAAAATGTATGTGTTTTTGATCGAGACCATCCTATGGTGAGATTTTAAACGGGAATATTCTGATGTTTTAATTTGTCGTTAAAGCTTGTTGTCTTGCTAGAATTAAGTTTGATAGATACCTTATGCTCTGTAAGTATTTAGATGTTCCTTGAAACTGACTCCCACAATAAGTTCAATTGGGTGCGAAATCTATATGAGATAGTGCACCTGATTATAATAAAAGGTATGGGGTCTAAAGAGCTAGCACAAGAATTTATCTTAGATTAATAACCACTTATCGTAATTCGCCACATTCGAATGTTTGGCCTAACTAGCATTGTTGGTTTTTAATGATGCGTTGGACGCACAGGAAAACTCGAGTATGGACTATTAACAAGATACTTAATAACAACAAAAGTGAGATGAACAGGTCCGAGGTCAATGTGACTATAGTGTAAATTGTAGGCCTACGTAGAAGTGTTCACTGAATTAAAGCCCAATAGAAGTGAAAATTTTTTTGCTGAAAAAATGTTCACTGCGTGTGAAATGGTGAGAGAGAAAAATCCCACACGACGTGAGGGGGCTTATACTGAGAATTGTTGACCTAAAGAGTTAAAGATAAAAGGTGTGTGTGTGAGAGAATAAATGTTTTATGAATGGGCCATTGTTGGATGGAGAATGAGTCTAATGATGTGAATCAGAACAAAAGTAATGTTTTGTGTTTAGAAAGTTTGAACAACATGAGAGAGAAAGGTAGCTTCCATAAGCTATTTTTCTAGTTTGAGAAAAAAACAGAGAAGTAGAGAAGAGATTTTGAAAGAAGTACACACATGTACTTCAAAACACTAATCATTTGTATTTTGTTTAAATGTTTCTGGGAGCATCTAGGTCTCGGCCTCCTCCCTCCGCTCCGGAAAACAGTGCCCCTCCAAACTTCCTCTGCACCCCACCTCCCACCTGCTCCTTTTCGGCTAAAAAAGCTGCAGACAGACCAGCAGCAGCAAAAACGGAAGCGGTAAGATAAACAAATTCAGACAAACGTTTATTTATTTTAAATTTTGATCTATTGAGATTGACCAAAAAGGTATTTGTAAAGTGTGTTTGTAAATTGGATGAAATGCGGAAATGAATGAATGGAATATATGTCTCCGAGGAAAATGCACAATTGCCATGGAGACGGAGAATGAGTTGGAAGTGGCAGACAAGAGGGCACTGAGAGAGGAGAGTAGGACAGGGAGGAGGCCGAAACTGGGTCCAGACGAGAGACGATAGGAGAATGACCTCATGATTGACCGCTTCGACTAACAGGTCAGGTACATAAACACACATGTAAATACAGACACATAGACACAAACACGGACACATGAGACACATATCTACAGAGGAGGATGTGATTTTGGTTTATCAGAGAAAATAATGAGTATTCTGTTAAAGAACAGAGTTGGTTTTGTATTTTATGTGACACGGCAGTGTAAACATTAAAGGTTTGAAGAAGTTAAAGATCCAACACTTGGATCCAAAATAAAATTAGTGATTGATGTTTTGCTAAACAATTTTGTGTATTTATTAGTACGAGAACTAATAGAGGTCCTTAATATCAGTGTGGTTCAAACACACGGGGTGCCGCCAATAAAAGAATGAAAATGATTACTTTGTAATTGGAAGAATTTAAATATGTGTCTTGAAGTTGAATTGCGCAGAGTAAGTTTATAAAGATAATATAACTTTATAGTTGGGCCATAAGCTCACATTTAAAAGAAAACAAGGTTACCAGAACCTAAGTAAAGAAAATAAACATTTATGTAGTTTCTGGTTTGGTTTTGATGAATAATGGAGACAGTGGTTTCAAAACAACCACTGTTTTGGTTCATGAAGAATTTTCCACAGTAACACAAGGTAACAGGGTAACAGAACTCACAGCTCCTCCTTGCTCCCAGAGCAGAAATGTTTTGGGATGTTTTTTTGTTTTTTAGATTCAGACATGGTGGGAGCCTTTACATTAAACAAACCCTTTAATGTTGTTAAATACTAGAAATGTCAGTGACAGAGACTTTATTTAACACATCAGTTCTGAACTGAACTGATGTGTTAAATAAAGTTTATGATACTTAATTATGAAAACTGTTTGACTTTCTGACAAGTCTGTTGATACAAATATCCACATTTAAATTTATTGAATCTATGAAACATGATTTGGTAAACTAAACAACAAAATGAATGAGATTGAATATGGTTTTTGAGAAAGAAATTTTGAAAACTGAAATGAAGATAGTTCAAAATAAATCATTATTTATTTTGTTACTTTATAATTAAGGTATAGTGTCATCTATAGAATAAAACATTTAAACTGTAATGTAAATTGAAATCTGGTGATTAAAAACATATCTATATGTTAAAACAGTTCAAACTGTTAAAAAACTCTTGAAGGTTTTATTTGAAAACTTAAGGTAATGAGAAATAAGTAAATAAAAAGGTAATTGTTGAACTAACAAGATACATTGTTAAAGTTCAAGAGTTTATGCCAATGGCTCGCTGGGTTTAATCACTGTTTGAAGTGATTTAAAACTTGAGTTCTAGGACTAACACAATAGTCTGTCCTTTTGAATAGAATCTTTTTTTTTTTGTTTGTTTTGGCCAAACTTTAGAGGTGTTCAAGGTGAACACTGCATCAAATCTTTGTAACCTAAAGAAAAAAAAAGGTTGAGATGTTACATTTAGCAGTTTATTGAATGAACAGTAATGATAATTACTGATTACAATTTTGGTGAATTTGAATAAAGAAAGAGAGACACGTTAATTTGATTTTACACTTAATGTAAAAGTTTCTGTTTAACATTGAGTGAGGTAAATTCTTTATGTGGAATCTGAATGCCAAATTAGTGGAAACATAAAAATAGTCATTGATAAATCGTTTCTTATGTTACGTTAAAATTAATATGGGAAAAATACAAAAACAAAATGGTTTATTGTATTAAGCACCTGGTGGTAAAACAGAGCAGAGGCTTTGTGGTGTGTTCAAGCAGCTGAGACATGCTGCCTGTTACTGGTTTAACCCCAGAGAGGGGGGTCTGACCCAAGGGGGATTAAGAAAAAAAAAAAGTTTTTTTGAAGCAATTCAAATGTATTTTCTTTCAAAATAAAGTAATTTAAGGTAAATTGAACAACATTCTGAGAATTTTGTGAAATAAATAAATGTGAAATAAATAGTGAATTTAAAAAATGTTAAAAGTTTGTGACAATAGATCATGAAAACCCAATTCTGATCTATATAAATTATTTATGTTTGCATCAACTGAGTGAAAATGTATCTGTAGCAGCCTCCCAAGTAAACCTTGAAGCCCCGGTGAGGGTCAGAGGTGGGTCCTGGTGGTGCGAAAGACTGCGATGCGCTTGTAGAATATAAGTAAGTACGCTGAGCTCCAACATGCGTTTGGTAAATTTAATGTTCATGAGATTGTTACAGTTCAGCAGATAAAGGAGGCTTGAACCAGATATGAGATAAACTCCAGGGTTTGAACAGGCGTTTGCGGTCAACAAAGATTGCGGCTACACGTCCCTGACTCTCCACAACCTAGCCTCTCGAAAGTACACACCTTTACAGACCTACGTGCACGTGCATGCGCTCCCGTGAGCCCCTCCACCTCAGCACCAGACCAACACCCACACACAAACACAGTGCACCCCGTTCTGTCTCCTACATTATCAAATTGCGGAAGATACCAATTACAGTTACAGGTAAAGATGTACAACTAATGATAACTAAAATTAAAACTGAACTAAAAAAAAAAAGTTTTAAATATAACATAAATAAAAGTGATTCTATTTGGAAAACATAAATAAGTTGATTAATTAGAAATGTTAATTGATGAAATAACAATGTAAGGTAGTAATTGGTAAAAAACATTCTTTTTATGATTTTATTTTTATTTTGTTTCATATTTTTGTGGTGTTTTGAGCCATAGTCGTCCCATGTCTGAAAAAGGTGGGAGAAGAAGATTTAAACCAAGATGCCTGGTTAACCTAATGGTTAGCATAATGCTATAACAACAGTGTTAAATACAGTTAAAAGAGGAGTTTAAATCAAAAAAATGAAATAAATAAAGTTGACAGGACTTTTCTGGATAAGCACTGTTTAGTCTGATTAAACCTTTTCAGATTAAAATAGATTTCCAGCAGACCATATCTGTGGAAACAGGGTTTATCTGCTGTTTCATTTTTATGGTTTGGTTTTTTTATGGTTTTTTTAAGGGCTTTTATGGTTTCGTTTGACGAAAACCTAGGAGGCACTTTCTATGGGTCTATAATGTCAGATAGCGTTCTGATTTGTTTGTTTGTTCTTTATTTGGATGGAAGCCAACTGCAGCAAGTATACCAGTTCAGAAAAGGAGTTTTGACAATTAATATAGCCACCACCAGTAAGAGCTAATATTAACTTAGTTCTTTGATCTTATATCATCTTGGTTTACACCTGAAGGGAAGTACACCTGTGAGCAGGGCTAGTGACGTGGGTCACATGACTTTCTGTGACATCACTCTGAACTTGACAAACGTAGAGATCAGGGACAGGTGCAGTGCAAAGCAGAAGTCTGGAGGTTTTGTGAAAGTAAGACCATTAGACCAGCGTTGCCTGCTGAACGGAACCATGCGTCCTTAAAGGATCCTCGTTTTATTTGTGTTCACATACAATGTGACGGAGAACATCGTGAAGTCGAACCTCACACTTTAGGAGCCAAACAGCAGCTCCCTCAGGTTCATTTGACGAAAGAGGCGTCCTTCGAAGGTGTCCTTAATGAATATAAGGCTAAAATTCAATTAGCATTAGGATTCAAATTTTTACATTTTGAGACAATTTATGTAAATCTGGATTCATTAAGTATATTTATAACCAGCAAAGATTTATGAATTACACAAGAGATGCTGTAACTGCCACACGTGGCAGAGTGGTTAGCACTCCTGCCTCACAGCAAGAAGGTCGTGAGTTCAAAACCCGGCCGATTCAAAACATTCTCGGCTGACTCCGGTCTTTCTGTAGGAGTCTGCATGTCCTCCACGTGTTACCGTGGGTTCTCTCCGGGTACTCCAGCTTGCTCCCACCGTCCAAAGACATGGATGTATAGGTTAATTGACAACTCTTAAGTGTCCCTAGTAAATGAATGTGAGAGTGAATGGTTGTCTGTCACTGTCTGTCTCTAAAATGTTAGCCCTGCGACTAACTGGCCACTGTTCAGGGTGTATCCCGTCTCAGGCCCAAAGCTGCTGGGATAGGCTCCAGTCACCAGCGACCCCTAACAGGACTAAGCGGTAGAAAATGAATGATTGAATGCTGTAACTGTTAATTGAAACTGGAAATGAGAGAAAACTGGTCCAAGGACTGGACAGAACAAAATAGCACTGAGCATGCTTTTAGCTGAAAAGGGGGGATCTACAAAATGGTAACACAGGTCTAGTTACAGAAGAACTAAAGCCTTTGAGAAAGGACTTCAAACTCTAACAGAGGAATTAGAGTATTCTGGAATAGAGAAATTAATTTTGACATGGTTTTACAACATGTTTGGAAAATTGACTGGGATTTTAGAATCTGTATTGAGATACATGTACTTGTTGTTGCACTTCCATGTCTGATAATGTTTGTTTGTGTTGCTTTCCATGTACCGGAGCTTGTTGGTGAGATTGATGAATGTGGCCATTGTTGGGCATGCACCTGCCAAACGACTAAGGTCAAGGCTTTGACCTCAGATGAACACTTTGATATCTGAGGGACGTTATTGTTTGTACACCAACGGGACAACAGCTCCAGGACGGATCATACTACAGACCTAAGGGCCGTATGTTTCATTGAATTTATTATGCTGAATAGAATTGATTTTAATCATTATGAATGTGCACAAGTCTCACTCCATGTGTTTTTCTTTTCGTTACAGGGACAGAAATGGACAGGCAGGGACAGGCCAGAGATCTTGAGTCCAATGGGTTGACCAGCTTAACCTCTGGCAAATTTTTCCACTTTATTTTGGAGTGACACTGTGTTTTGATTTATGATTTATGGACATTTATGATTTATGGACTTTAAAGAATTTGACTTTGAAGAATCAGTGCATTACTCTGTGGGTTCCCATTTGATTTGAAACATATCCAATTATAATCATTTGTTGAGTTTGTTTTGACATGTGTTGTAAGTTAATCATTTGAAGTGATTACATACGTTTGATGCTTGATGTTTGTGTTTTGTCACCGCCTTTGGGGCGTGGGGTGGATAGAAGAGTTTTTCCCAGCGTTAGGTCATTTACCAATGGGTCAAATGTTCTTCAGGCTAGGTCAACAGCCCTGCTGGGTTTTCGCTTCTGTCATAGTTTACAATTCACACTCAAGCTAGTAGGTTGTTTATGCTAATGGTTATCAGCATAAAGAGTGGGTAATGTTAAAATAATTTGTATTATTATATTTGTTTATATCGTTTATAGTTACTGGGTGCTCATAGTTCTCTACAGGTCATGTCAAATCATGTCATGTCCTCCATGCTAGTCCAAGCATGGAGTAGACATAACTAGATAGACATGGGTTGCCATGGGACTTCTGCACCTGGAGCTGGACCTTAACCAAACTCACTCTGTAGCCTTGATACATGCGTGTCTGCTTTGCTTCTTCTTGCAAGAATTAAACCTGGCCATTTGCTTTTATAATATACTCTGTCTACTTGTCTCCTTGACTAACATAAGGATATAGAATTATTATCCTTACACTCAACACTTATCCTTAGTTTTGTATACCGTGCTGGTTTTTAACAGACTAGTTTTTGGTGCACTTATGCTTTTTTGTACCTTGTGTTGTTAAAATTACTTCCATTGTTTTCCTCACTTGTAAGTCACTTTGGATAAAAGCGTCTGCTAAATTACTAAATGTAAATGTAAGTTCAATAAATATAGTTTGACAAAGAAGTTTGATAAATTAGCCATTTTCTCAGAGCTGTCTATACCTGAGAGTGTCCAGTCTGCAGAGGGGGTCCTCCTGTAGAGCAGACAGGAGCTTTACTCCTGTGTCTCCTGGATGGTTGTAGGTCAGATCCAGCTGTCTCAGATGGGAGGGGTTGGACCTCAGAGCTGAGGCCAGAGAAGCACAGCCTTCCTCTGAGATCAGACAACCTGAGAGTCTGCAAACACGCAACATTATACAGATCATCAGTAACAGGTCTAAACATTACCTGGTTGTTTAAAAGTGACTGAAAAACACAGCAGCTTGGTATATCTTTGAAAACCTAAACTTATTTTACAGGTTAAACAAATGGTTTTGTTACAGATTAAAGCATCTGTCTTTTCCAAAAAGCACTTGATCCATATTTGTCTTTGAGGATCATTAAATAACTTCCTTATGCAAGACCTAGAGTAAGTACCTCTAATAAATAGTGAATAACATTACAGTAAAGTTTTAGACTCCTGACCTGAGTTGTTCCAGTTTACAGTGAGGACTCTTCAGTCCAACAGACAACATCTTCAGCCCTGAGTCCTTCAAGTCATTGTTACTGAGATCCAGGTCTCTCAGACTAGAGGACTGGGAGCTGAGGACTGAGGACAGAGCTTCACAGCCTCTCTCTGACAGGTTACAGCTGCTCAGTCTGAAATAAAATATTACTGTTAGCGATAGATCAATATTCAAATTTCTTTAAGTTAAATAAACAATGCACACAGAGCTTTGTTGGAGGCTTTGACCAATGGCACCAGCCTCAGAAGAGCCTCCTCTGAAGCAGAGTATTTCTTCAGATCAAACACATCCAGAGCTTCTTCTGATGACAGTAAGATGAAGGCCAGAGCTGACCACTGAGCAGGAGACAGTCCAGCTTCAGACAGACGTCCTGAACTCAGGTACTGTTGGATCTGCTCCACCAGAGAACAGTCATTCAGTTCATTCAGACAGTGGAACAGGTTAATGCTTCTCTCTGCAGACACATCCTCACTCATCTTCTTCTTAATGTACTCAGCCGTTTCCTGATTGGTCTGAGAGCTACTTCCTGTCTGTGTCAGCAGACCCTGTAGAAGGCTCTGATTGGTCGGCAGTGAAAGACCCAGGAGGAAGCGGAGGAAAAGGTCCAGGTGTCCATTTGGACTTTTTAAGGCCTGGTCCACAGCTGTTTGGTAAAGATCTATTAAATTTGTAGCCTTTTTGTCTAAGAGCAGGTTGAACCTAGTGTTGATGAAGGTCTGATGGACGTGAAGAGCAGCCAGAAACTCCTGGACACTCAGATGGACAAAGCAGTAGACCTTGTCCTGGTACAGACCTGGTTCCTCTCTAAAGACCTGTGTGAACACTCCAGAGTACACTGAGGCTGCTGTGGTGTCGAGGCCACACTCGCTCAGGTCTGACTCGTAGAAGATCAGGTTTCCTTTTTGCAGCTGCTCAAAGGCCAGTTTTCCCAGAAACTCCACCATCTTCCTGGTCTCTGGACTCCAGTGTGGGTCTGTCTCAGATCCTTCTTTATACTTGACGTTTTTGACTTTGGCCTGAACCACCAGGAAGTGGATGTACATCTGAGTCAGGGTCTTGGGTAGCTCTCCTCTCTCTCTGGTTTTCAACACGTCCTCCAGGACTGTGGCAGTGATCCAGCAGAAGACTGGCATGTGGCACATGATGTGGAGGCTTCGGGACGTCCTGATGTGGGAGATGATTGTGTCGGCCTTGCCTCTGAACCTCTTCCTGAAGTACTGCTCCTTCTGTGGGTCGGTGAACCCTCGGACCTCTGTCACCATGGCAACACACTCAGCTGGGATCTGATTGGCCGCCGCAGGTCGTGTGGTTATCCAGAGGCGAGCGGAGGGAAGCAGGGTCCCCCTGATGAGGTTTACCAGCAGCACATCCACTGAGCTGGACTCTGTAGCATCAGTCAGGGCCTTGGTTTTTGTGAAGTCCAGAGGAAGTCTGCACTCGTCCAGACCGTCAAAGATGAAGACCACCTGGAGGTTTTCAAAGATGCAGAGTCCTGCTTCTTTGGTTTCACTAAAGAAGTGTTGAACAAGTTGCACCAAACTGAACTGTCTCTCTTTCAGCACATTGAGTGTTCTGAAAGTGAACGGGAACAGCAGCTGTATGTCCTGGTTGGCTTTGCCTTCAGCCCAGTCCAGACTGAACTTCTGAGTGAGCACTGTTTTCCCGATGCCAGCCACTCCCTTTGTCAGCACTGTTCTGATTGGTCCATCTGTGTCAGCTGGGCCTTTAAAGATGTCTTCACATGTGATGGCTGTCTCTGGTCTGCCTGGTTTCCTGGAGGCTGTTTCGATCTGTCTGACCTCATGTTCCTGGTTGACCTCTGAAGCCCCTCCCTCTGTGATGTAGAGCTCTGTGTAGATCTGGTTCAGAAGGGTGGGGTTTCCTGCTTTAGCGATGCCCTCAAACACATACTGAAACTTCTGCTGCAGGTTTGACTTCAGTTTACTCTGAAAATCTCCAGGGGAACTTCCTGAATGAAGACAACAGATAAAGCCATGAGTCTCAGAGAATATAAAATGACTGTGAGCCTCTTGTTAAATGTGTTAAATGGTCCTACTGCTCCACAGACGCCCAGCCAGCTCCTTCTGCTTCATCCTCTTCAGGAAGTTCAGTGTGATCTTCAGAAAAGCCTCACTGCTGCTCCTCTGCTCTTCACCCTCATCCTTCAGATGCTCTAAGCATTCTGGGTAATCTGTGCTCAGAACCTTGTGGAACTTCTTCAGCTCCTTCTTGACAAAAGTGCAGATGTTCTCCTCCAGAAGCTGAGCAGATACATTATAAACAACACAAATGCAGTCAGTGTTCAGATCTGTGTAAAACAAGTTCTCATTCATTTATACATTTCCAAACTTTAGTGAATGACAGACCATAAATATGGAGTCCAGCTGTGTCTGATGTTGATCACTGATGACCTCTGACCCCTGCTGCTTCACTCTGTGGATGAGGACACAACAAAGACTGATTATTTCTCTGTTTCAGTGACACACTCCTGACTCTCTGTTGCAAAGTCTGTATTATTGATAGACTCTGGAAGGTCTGGATTATTAATGTTCTCTATTATTTTAGACTATTTTTGTAATCTTACTTTGTTGTTTTAAAGGTCAGAGGTCGTCCTGTTGACCGGTCGATCCTGAAGGACTCACAGCTGGAGCCAGGTTCAGAAGACTCTTGTTTCTTTTTTATTCTGGTTCATTGAACAAAGTTAAAAGATAATCTCAAAGTCATTGTTAAAGATTGAATTTTATGACATTGACTTTTTGAAAGTATTTATTTTTAGCTGAAAAGTGATGCATTAATTAAACAAATGTAATTTGTGAGGAGTTCTGCACTTGAGTTTCTCTTGAACAATTAAGACAAACATATGCAACTTGAACAAAAAAAGTGGTTCATATCGACCAGTCTCCTCATTAAACTTGGACCACAAACTGTTTACAGCAATTACAGCCCATCAATTATCAGAAATTATTTAATGTTTGACAAATACAGATCAGATTGTGTTTATACCTGGGGCAGGGCCTGTGTTCAGATCAGTTCTAGTGGAAATGAGACCCCCCCTCCCCCCATAGTTCTTCTAAAGTGTTCTGACGATGACTTACTGTGGATCATGTTCTCTTTTGAAATCAATCCAATATCCCATGGACTCATTACTTTTACAGGAGACTTGTCTGGGCCCAGAAGCAGGTCTGTGGATAAAGATGGTGCAGTGGTTTTAGTGCTGAGCTAAAGAAAATAAAGAGGTATATTAAATGTTCAACTCCAGATAGAATAAAACACTCTTGCTCACTGCTCACACTGTCTATTATTTATTTCATTTAGACATAGTCCAGCCTTATACTGGACTGGTACGTTTTTAAAGCCTACATCACAAAAGAACACTAAATGGTAAACAATGAGTTATTAAGATGGATGTTATGGGGTCTCTGGAGCTGCTTGTGTTCTGAGTTCTGCTCTTCTCTTTCCAACAAACTAAAGGCCACCAGGACAAAACTCTGAAGAGATTCAACTCAGTTTAACTTTAGAAATCCCCAAGAGGAATTCATCTGTAGAAGATTTGAGCTGTAAAGTGTTTTTATTTGAATTTAAACAAAAACTTGTGCTCAGTGTCGTCAGTTTTCTTTTGTCTTTTTCACTGACAGTGAACATTTTAATGTTTGTCTGATTCTAAGGATGTGGAGGTCACAGAGCTGTTATTTGAATAATCCTACAAATAGTTCTGACGATGACTTACTGTGGACTATGTTCTCTTTTTAAATTACATCCTCGTCTGGAGTCATCACTTTTAAAGGAGACTTGTCTGGGCCCAGGAGCAGGTCTGTGGATAAAGATGGTGCAGTGGTTTTAGTGCTGACCTCTGACCTGGAGAACAGTGGTGGACCGTTAGAGATCCTCATCTCACCTCTGAGCTTTGGGGGGGTCAGTGGTTTTAGAGGGAGGGGCTCCGTCCTCTCTGTGCTCACTCTGATCCATGCTCAGTCCAGAGCCCTACAAAATGACACAAAGTGAACAAACTGTAAAGTACACTCATTAATCCTTTCCTCTGTCCTACACTGCCCTCTACAGCCACAGACCAGTCACTGCAGTTACAAACAAACTACTGCACCTAGGACTAGATCAGGGACTACATCTAGATTTAAAGAGACTAAACTAGGAATAAACCAGGACTAAATCTGTGAACTGAGCTTCAGATTAAAAACAGGATTAACAAGGATTAAACTGAGACCAGGCATAACCAGAAGAAAAAATGCATCAGCCACGATTAAATAACTAAGCCTTTTTAAATCCAGCCTGAACAGTGATTAAAGTCATATATAACCACAGTATTTAACAGGACTACATCAGGTTCTGAATGTGGTAGAGAATAAACAACTCCACAGAACAAAAACAAGGTTTAACACCAATAAATGAACACAGTTAAGCATGAGAACAAGAAAACAAGAAAAAAAAAAGATTTTTTATAAATAAATTAAAATTTCAGGTTTAGCTGACTTGAACACTGACCTGAATAAATAAAGATTATACTAATTTGATGAATAACAATACATTGTATGTTCTTGGACCCAGTTGCCTTGGATAACTGACTACAGGTGGATGTTATCGGTGTATTTTAAGAAAATGAGCTGTAGCTTCAGCTGCACATTTTGGGTCAAAGTGAAATTCTGGTTGTGTGTAAAAACACTGACACATGTATCTGTATCTTATCCTGCCTCTGACGTTGTGCAGTTAACTTAGCTACTATTGGGCTGTAATTGTGCTTATTGGTTATTGCTAATTCTTTAAGAGCAGGACATACACATGATGAATATATATCTACAGCTTATATCTGTGAGGGAGTCTACACACAGAGAGTGTAAAAGGTTGGTTGCGGCAGCATGGTTGTGTGTGTTCATTAACAACAGAAAAGCTGTAGTGAGAATGTGGTACAAAGTAATGGTGACTGGAAGATTATTATTGTGTGTTAGTGATGGAAGTCCGGTTCATTTCTATGAACCAGTGGAAACCCTGATTAATCCTTTGTTTTACCGATGTTTGTCACATTTTGTAGAGATTTGGATCTGCAACGAGGACCCTCTCAGAAAATCTACACTGCCCCCTACAGCCAGAGAGCAGTCACTACAGCAGAAGTACAGCTCAGAATCACATCCGACACTGCACAGCTCCAGCCTCCTCTGCACTCACTGAAAGAACCAGGAAACAACACCAAAAACACCCTCAGCTAAAACAACACCAAACACACCCTCAGCTAAAACAACACCAAACACACCCTCAGCTAAAACAACACCAAACACACACTCAGCTAAAACAACACCAACACACCCTCAGCTAAAACAACACCAAACACAACCTCAGCTAAAACAACACCAAACACACCCTCAGCTAAAACAACACCAAACACACCCTCAGCTAAAACAGCACCAAACACACCCCCAGCTAAAACAACACCAACACACACCCTCAGCTAAAACAACACCAAACACACGCTCAGCTAAAGCAACACCAAACACACCCTCAGCTAAAACAACACCAAACACACCCTCAGCTAAAGCAACACCAAACACACCCTCAGCTAAAACAACACCAAACACACCCTCAGTTAAAACAACACCAAAGACAACTTCAGCTAAAACAACACCAAACACACCCTCAGCTAAAACAACACCAAACACACCCTCAGCCAAAACAACACCAAACACAACCTCAGCTAAAACAACACCAAACACACCCTCAGCTAAAACAACATCAAACACACGCTCAGCTAAAACATCACCAAACAAACCCTCAACTAAAACAACACCAAACACACCCTCAACTAAAACAACACCAAACACACCCTCAGCTAAAACAACATCTAACCCACCCTCAGCTAAAACAACACCAAACACACCCTCAGCTAAAACAACACCAAACACACCCTCAGCTAAAACAACACCAAACACACCCTCAGCTAAAACAACACCAAACACACCCTCAGCTAAAACAACATCAAACACACCCTCAGCTAAAACAACACCAAACACACCCTCAACTAAAACAACACCAAACACACCCTCAACTAAAACAACACCAAACACACCCTTAGCTAAAACAACACCAAACACACCCTCAGCTAAAACAACACCAAACACATCCTGAGCTAAAACAACACCAAACACACCTTCAGCTAAAACAACACCAAACACACCCTCAACTAAAACAACACTAAACACACCTTCAGCTAAAACAACACCAAACACACCCTCAGCTAAAGCAACACCAAACACACCATCAGCTAAAACAACACCAAACACACCTTCAGCTAAAACAACACCAAACACACCTCAACTAAAACAACACCAAACACACCTCAACTAAAACAACACCAAACACACCTCAGCCAAAACAACACCAAACACACCCTCAGCTAAAACAACACCAAACACACCCTCAGCTAAAACAACACCAAACACACACTCAGTTAAAACAACACCAAACACACCCTCAGCCAAAACAACACCAAACACACACTCAGCTAAAACAACACCAAACACACTGTCAGCTAAAACAACACCAAACACACCTCAGCTAAAACAACACCAAACACACCTTCAGTTAAAACAACACCAAACACACACTCAGCTAAAACAACACCAAACACACCTCAGCTAAAACAACACCAAACACACCTCAGTTAAAACAACACCAAACACACCTCAGCTAAAACAACACCAAACACACCTCAGCTAAAACAACACCAAACACACCCTCAGCTAAAACAACACCAAACACACCCTCAGCTAAAACAACACCAAACACAGGCTCAGCTAAAACAACTCCAAACACACCCTCAGCTAAAACAACACCAAACACACCCTCAGCCTAAACAACACCAAACACACCCTCAGCTAAAGCAACACCAAACACACCCTCATCTAAAACAACACCAAACACAACCTCAGCTAAAACAACACCAAACACACCCTCATCTAAAACAACACCAAACACACCCTCAGCTAAAACAACACCAAACACACCCTCAGCCAAAACAACACCAAACACACACTCAGCTAAAACAACACCAAACACACTGTCAGCTAAAACAACACGAAACACACCCTCAGCTAAAACAACACCAAACACACCTTCAGTTAAAACAACACCAAACACACACTCAGCTAAAACAACACCAAACACACCCTCAGCTAAAACAACACCAAACACACCCTGAGCTAAAACAACACCAAACACAACCTCAGCTAAAACAACAACAAACACACCCTCAGTTAAAACAACACCAAACACACCCTCAGCTAAAACAACACCAAACACACCCTCAGCTAAAACAACACTGAACACACCCTCAGCTAAAACAACACCAAACACAACCTCAGCTAAAACAACACCAAACACACCTCAGTTAAAACAACACCCAACACACCCTCAGCTAAAACAACACCAAACACACCCTCAGCTAAAACAACACCAAACACACCCTGAGCTAAAACAACACTGAACACACCCTCAGCTAAAACAACACCAAACACACCCTCAGCTAAAACAACACCAAACACACCCTCAGCTAAAACAACACCAAACACACGCTCAGCTAAAACAACACCAAACACACCCTCAGCTAAAACAACACCGAACACACGCTCAGCTAAAACAACACCAAACACACCTCATCTAAAACAACACCAAACACACCATCGGCTAAAACAACACCAAACACACCCTCAGCTTAAACAACACCAAACACACCCTCAGCTAAAACAACACCAAACACACCCTCAGCTAAAACAACACCAAACACACCATCGGCTAAAACAACACCAAACACACCCTCAGCTAAAACAACACCAAACACCCCCTCAGCTAAAACAACACCAAACACACACTCAGCTAAAACAACACCAACACACCCTCAGCTAAAACAACACCAAACACAACCTCAGCTAAAACAACACCAAACACACCCTCAGCTAAAACAACACCAAACACACCCTCAGCTAAAACAACACCAACACACCCTCAGCTAAAACAACACCAAACACAACCTCAGCTAAAACAACACCAAACACACCCTCAGCTAAAACAACACCAAACACACCCTCAGCTAAAACAACACCAAACACACCCTCAGCTAAAACAACACCAAACACACCCTCAGCTAAAACAACACCAACACACACCTCAGCTAAAACAACACCAAACACACGCTCAGCTAAATCAACACCAAACACACGCTCAGCTAAAGCAACACCAAACACACCCTCAGCTAAAACAACACCAAACACACCCTCCGCTAAAACAACACCAAACACACCTCAGCTAAAACAACACCAAACACACACTCAGCTAAAACAACACCAACACACCTCAGCTAAAACAACACCAAACACAACCTCAGCTAAAACAACACCAACACACACCTCAGCTAAAACAACACCAAAAACACGCTCAGCTAAATCAACACCAAACACACGCTCAGCTAAAGCAACACCAAACACACCTCAGCTAAAACAACACCAAACACACCCTCCGCTAAAACAACACCAAACACACCCTCAGCTAAAACAACACCAAACACACCTCAGCTAAAAACAACACCAAACACACCCTCAGCCAAAACAACACCAAACACACACTCAGCTAAAACAACACCAAACACACTGTCAGCTAAAACAACACCAAACACACCCTCAGCTAAAACAACACCAAACACACCTTCAGTTAAAACAACACCAAACACACACTCAGCTAAAACAACACCAAACACACCCTCAGCTAAAACAACACCAAACACACCCTCAGTTAAAACAACACCAAACACACCCTCAGCTAAAACAACACCAAACACACCCTCAGCTAAAACAACACCAAACACACCCTCAGCCTAAACAACACCAAACACACCCTCAGCTAAAGCAACACCAAACACACCCTCATCTAAAACAACACCAAACACAACCTCAGCTAAAACAACACCAAACACACCTCATCTAAAACAACACCAAACACACCTCAGCTAAAACAACACCAAACACACCTCAGCCAAAACAACACCAAACACACCTCAGCTAAAACAACACCAAACACAACCTCAGCTAAAACAACACCAAACACACCTCAGTTAAAACAACACCAAACACACCTCAGCTAAAACAACACCAAACACACCTCAGCTAAAACAACACCAAACACACCCTGAGCTAAAACAACACTGAACACACCCTCAGCTAAAACAACACCAAACACACCCTCAGCTAAAACAACACCAAACACACCCTCAGCTAAAACAACACCAAACACACGCTCAGCTAAAACAACACCAAACACACCCTCAGCTAAAACAACACCGAACACACGCTCAGCTAAAACAACACCAAACACACCCTCATCTAAAACAACACCAAACACACCATCGGCTAAAACAACACCAAACACACCTCAGCTTAAACAACACCAAACACACCTCAGCTAAAACAACACCAAACACACCCTCAGCTAAAACAACACCAAACACACCATCGGCTAAAACAACACCAAACACACCTCAGCTAAAACAACACCAAACACCCTCAGCTAAAACAACACCAAACACACACTCAGCTAAAACAACACCAACACACCCTCAGCTAAAACAACACCAAACACAACCTCAGCTAAAACAACACCAAACACACCCTCAGCTAAAACAACACCAAACACACCTCAGCTAAAACAACACCAACACACCTCAGCTAAAACAACACCAAACACAACCTCAGCTAAAACAACACCAAACACACCCTCAGCTAAAACAACACCAAACACACCTCAGCTAAAACAACACCAAACACACCTCAGCTAAAACAACACCAAACACACCCTCAGCTAAAACAACACCAACACACACCCTCAGCTAAAACAACACCAAACACACGCTCAGCTAAATCAACACCAAACACACGCTCAGCTAAAGCAACACCAAACACACCCTAAGCTAAAACAACACCAAACACACCCTCCGCTAAAACAACACCAAACACACCCTCAGCTAAAACAACACCAAACACACACTCAGCTAAAACAACACCAACACACCCTCAGCTAAAACAACACCAAACACAACCTCAGCTAAAACAACACCAACACACACCCTCAGCTAAAACAACACCAAACACACGCTCAGCTAAATCAACACCAAACACACGCTCAGCTAAAACAACACCAAACACACCCTCAGCTAAAACAACACCAAACACACCATCGGCTAAAACAACACCAAACACACCTCAGCTAAAACAACACCAAACACCCCTCAGCTAAAACAACACCAAACACACCTCAGCTTAAACAACACCAAACACACCTCAGCTAAAACAACACCAAACACACCTCAGCTAAAACAACACCAAACACACCATCGGCTAAAACAACACCAAACACACCCTCAGCTAAAACAACACCAAACACCCCTCAGCTAAAACAACACCAAACACACACTCAGCTAAAACAACACCAACACACCCTCAGCTAAAACAACACCAAACACAACCTCAGCTAAAACAACACCAAACACACCTCAGCTAAAACAACACCAAACACACCCTCAGCTAAAACAACACCAACACACCTCAGCTAAAACAACACCAAACACAACCTCAGCTAAAACAACACCAAACACACCCTCAGCTAAAACAACACCAAACACACCCTCAGCTAAAACAACACCAAACACACCTTCAGCTAAAACAACACCAACTAAAACAACACCAAACACACCTCAACTAAAACAACACCAAACACACCTCAGCCAAAACAACACACCAAACGACACTCAGCTAAAACAACAGCAAACACACTGTCAGCTAAAACAACACCAAACACACCCTCAGCTAAAACAACACCAAACACACACTCAGTTAAAACAACACCAAACACACACTCAGCTAAAACAACACCAAACACACCCTCAGCTAAAACAACACCAAACACACCCTCAGCTAAAACAACACCAAACACAACCTCAGCTAAAACAACACCAAACACACCCTCAGTTAAAACAACATCAAACACACCCTCAGCTAAAACAACACTGAACACACCCTCAGCTAAAACAACACTGAACACACCCTTTAGCTAAATTAACTCCAATCACACCCTCAACTAAAACAACACCAAACACACCCTCAACTAAAACAACACCAAACACACCCTCAACTAAAACAACACCAAACACACCCTCAGTTAAAACAACACCAAACACACCCTCAGCTAAAACAACACTGAACACACCCTCAGCTAAAACAACACCAAACACAGGCTCAGCTTAAACAACACCAAACACACCCTCAGCTAAAACAACACCGAACACACACTCAGCTAAAACAACACCAAACACACCTCAGCTAAAACAACACCACGAACACACGCTCAGCTAAAACAACACCAAACACACCCTTATCTAAAACAACACCAAACACACCATCGGCTAAAACAACACCAAACACACCCTCAGCTAAAACAACACCAAACACACCCTCAGCTAAAACAACACCAAACACACCCTCAGCTAAAACAACACCAAACACACCATCGGCTAAAACAACACCAAACACACCCTCAGCTAAAACAACACCAAACACACCTCAGCTAAAACAACACCAAACACAGGCTCAGCTAAAACAACTCCAAACACACCCTCAGCTAAAACAACACCAAACACACCTCAGCCTAAACAACACCAAACACACCTCAGCTAAAACAACACCAAACACACCTCAGCCTAAACAACACCAAACACACCCTCAGCTAAAACAACACCAAACACACCCTCAGCTAAAACAACACCAAACACACCATCGGCTAAAACAACACCAAACACACCCTCAGCTAAAACAACACCAAACACACCCTCAGCTAAAACAACACCAAGCACAGGCTCAGCTAAAACAACTCCAAACACACCTCAGCTAAAACAACACCAAACACACGCTCAGCTAAAACAACACCAAACACACCCTCATCTAAAACAACACACCAAACACACCATCAGCTAAAACAACACCAAACACACCTCAGCTTAAAACAACACCAAACACACCTCAGCTAAAACAACACCAAACACACCTCAGCTAAAACAACACCAAACACACCATCGGCTAAAACAACACCAAACACACCCTCAGCTAAAACAACACCAAACACCCTCAGCTAAAACAACACCAAACACACACTCAGCTAAAACAACACCAACACACCCTCAGCTAAAACAACACCAAACACAACCTCAGCTAAAACAACACCAAACACACCTCAGCTAAAACAACACCAAACACACCTCAGCTAAAACAACACCAACACACACCTCAGCTAAAACAACACCAAACACACGCTCAGCTAAATCAACACCAAACACACGCTCAGCTAAAGCAACACCAAACACACCCTAAGCTAAAACAACACCAAACACACCCTCCGCTAAAACAACACCAAACACACCTCAGCTAAAACAACACCAAACACACACTCAGCTAAAACAACACCAACACACCTCAGCTAAAACAACACCAAACACAACCTCAGCTAAAACAACACCAACACACACCCTCAGCTAAAACAACACCAAACACACGCTCAGCTAAATCAACACCAAACACACGCTCAGCTAAAACAACACCAAACACACCCTCAGCTAAAACAACACCAAACACACCATCGGCTAAAAACAACACCAAACACACCTCAGCTAAAACAACACCAAACACCCTCAGCTAAAACAACACCAAACACACCCTCAGCTTAAACAACAACACCAAACACACCTCAGCTAAAACAACACCAAACACACCCTCAGCTAAAACAACACCAAACACACCATCGGCTAAAACAACACCAAACACACCCTCAGCTAAAACAACACCAAACACCCCTCAGCTAAAACAACACCAAACACACACTCAGCTAAAACAACACCAACACACCCTCAGCTAAAACAACACCAAACACAACCTCAGCTAAAACAACACCAAACACACCCTCAGCTAAAACAACACCAAACACACCTCAGCTAAAACAACACCAACACACCCTCAGCTAAAACAACACCAAACACAACCTCAGCTAAAACAACACCAAACACACCCTCAGCTAAAACAACACCAAACACACCCTCAGCTAAAACAACACCAAACACACCTTCAGCTAAAACAACACCAAACACACCCTCAACTAAAACAACACCAAACACACCCTCAACTAAAACAACACCAAACACACCCTCAGCCAAAACAACACCAAACGCACACTCAGCTAAAACAACAGCAAACACACTGTCAGCTAAAACAACACCAAACACACCCTCAGCTAAAACAACACCAAACACACACTCAGTTAAAACAACACCAAACACACACTCAGCTAAAACAACACCAAACACACCCTCAGCTAAAACAACACCAAACACACCCTCAGCTAAAACAACACCAAACACAACCTCAGCTAAAACAACACCAAACACACCCTCAGTTAAAACAACATCAAACACACCTCAGCTAAAACAACACTGAACACACCTCAGCTAAAACAGCACTGAACACACCCTTTAGCTAAATTAACTCCAATCACACCCTCAACTAAAACAACACCAAACACACCTCAACTAAAACAACACCAAACACACCCTCAACTAAAACAACACCAAACACACCCTCAGTTAAAACAACACCAAACACACCCTCAGCTAAAACAACACTGAACACACCCTCAGCTAAAACAACACCAAACACAGGCTCAGCTTAAACAACACCAAACACACCCTCAGCTAAAACAACACCGAACACACACTCAGCTAAAACAACACCAAACACACCCTCAGCTAAAACAACACCGAACACACGCTCAGCTAAAACAACACCAAACACACCCTCATCTAAAACAACACCAAACACACCATCGGCTAAAACAACACCAAACACACCCTCAGCTAAAACAACACCAAACACACCCTCAGCTAAAACAACACCAAACACACCCTCAGCTAAAACAACACCAAACACACCATCGGCTAAAACAACACCAAACACACCCTCAGCTAAAACAACACCAAACACACCCTCAGCTAAAACAACACCAAACACAGGCTCAGCTAAAACAACTCCAAACACACCCTCAGCTAAAACAACACCAAACACACCCTCAGCCTAAACAACACCAAACACACCCTCAGCTAAAACAACACCAAACACACCCTCAGCCTAAACAACACCAAACACACCCTCAGCTAAAACAACCCCAAACACACCTTCAGCTAAAACTCTATACGCCTCTTTAGAATGGTTTATACAGCTTTACCACAAAATGTTTGAACTAAAACTAACTCAATGTCACATTATCTCTGATCATTGAGTTGGTTTTAAAACAGCTCAGAGTCCTCCATAATGTCTCTACATCAGACGTCTTTGTGTCCTGTTGTTTGTACTTTCTTTGGTTAATGTACAGTGTTAATTACATTAGTTTCATATAAAATATATTTAAAACTGTCAAAAAGAGACCAAAGAGAAAACTCACCACTCGATCGTCGACACAAACAGTTTCTGAAGCTCCTTCCTCAAACTCAGAAAGAAGAACCCGTGCTTTTTGTTGTAAAAAAAAAAAACAAGAAGTGTAAGTATTGTGCAACAAAAAAAAAAACGTCTGGCTGTGTGACTTCTGTCAGTTCTCTGTTCCTGTCTCAATCAGTTCTACTTTTGGAAACAGAATACTGTATCTGGCACATGCAGATCTCAAAGTGCCCTTGGGTCAAAGAAAGCAGAGAGCCAAGAGCGAAGAATGAAGAGCAAGTAGTCAGTGTTATTAAAGAGAGTCAGCAACAGCACGACTTAAGAACAGGTGGAATTTGAGAAACTGTGGGTGAAATAAACATGTACGTGGTGTCATGTATTTGAAAAAATGCTGCAGCCCCATCCACTATTGGACACACAGAGTAGACACTGGACACTGCCAATATAAATGTTTTTATTTGTGAATATGTTTGTGTATTTCTATGTATTTTTCAACTGTCCTGGATATGCAACACTGAGAGGATCCTAATAGACTATAAGACACTATTACAGTAGACCAAGCATGTTAGCTGCAGTCCCTGATTTGACCAGCAGGGAACAGAGGACTGTGAGCAGCATGGTGTTAGCTGTTCTTGAGAGAGAACACAGTGTTTGGACTGCAAACACAGGAATACAGTATATACTGTAGAAACTGAGCATCAGCCACAGGAACTATGTCACTAATAATAGGACATGAACGAAGGGAAAATAGTAAATGCAAACCTACTTCACAGAATGACTGAATGAGGCTAATTGAATGTTGATGTGTCAAATCCAGGACCAGTTGCACTGACTCTGAGTCTGTTTTGATTTTTGTTAAAGCAGGCACATATTTTTGATTGACATACAGGACAACTCCAGCAGTTTTTCCATTTGGGTTTTTACAATAGAGTCAATCCTTTACAATTGAGAGGAAGGAGTGAGGGACAGCAGGAGTAAGCCAAGGTTCAGAGACTGTCTTTATGTCTTCCTTTGTTTGAGCATCATTTTAAATTCATCCACTTTGGGGACAAGGCTACGAGAGTTTAGATGCACATTTGAAATCCTCTTACTTCTCCGAGCTGAACAAATGTGGTTGTCTTTTTTTAAAGTGGTGCTCTCTGAGTTTTTCTTGATGGGACTTTGGTGAGGAGAGGAAGAGGAATAGATGTTGTAGTAAAAAGTTCATTGGGGGAAAGACAGGTGCTGGGTCTGAGAGAGTGCAGTGCTGCAGCTGTAGGACTGGGCCGGATGTAAAAAGACAAGGATTATTAAGACCAGAGTCATATCTATAAAAATACAGAAAGAATAAGATAAAAGTGTAGGAGTCAGGCCCAGGATTAAGTTCAACATTTCCTATTAAATCAGATGAAGCTGCTTTTGCTGCTGGCCTCATGAGGTGCTCAGCTCCTAAATCTCTAACATAGACTCTCCTGCTGTTCAACAGAGAAAATACACTCTTCAACACAAACATCAGCTGAAAAAGAACAAGACTCAACTCAAAGACTGATGTTTTTATTTATTATACTTGTACATTTCATTCAAAATTATAGAGCCCTCTTTTCAGGATCAATGGAAAAGTCCAGATGGGATTGAAAGGACTGAAGGAGAAATGGTGAGTGAAAGTTCATTCTTAAGTGTCATTATTGAACACTAGCTCAGTGTGAAATCCCACAGAACCTACATAAAGTCACAAATGTTCAAAAGTCCAAAATCAAACGTGTTGTTGATTCAAAGGCCCTAAACATATTGGAGCAGTCTCTAATAGAGCCACACATGACATATTGTAGAGATCTGGGAAATCGAGACAAAACAACAATAAAACCAAGTGTTCTTGTGCAAAAAGCTGCTTTAAGAATTATAAATCCAACAGATTGTCATCAACAACAAACAAGCTGTAATCATATAGAAGCTGGAAAATGCTAACAGCTCTTGTCTTGTGTTCCAAACATCACATTGTGACATGAAGCTGAAGAGATGAATAAATGTGAGGGACATGTCTGACACTGAGCTCATTAACAGAGAACATTAGTCAAGTTGATTTGTACAACGTCAGTGACTAAAGTGCTGTACCGGCACACATCCAAAGAATCAAAGAATACAAGCACCTAACATTACTGAAGTGACCTCTGACCTCCTGTTCAGTTTGCAGAAGATCAAAGCCTTCACAACATCAGCATCTGTCCAACCAAAAAGTCACGCCCCCTGGAGGTGGAGCAGTAGAACTACAGCTGTAGGTCACTGATGGAAAGACTTGAAATCCACACAGATCACATTCATGATCATAAAAAGTCAGGCTCAAAATGAAAATGACTCTTTACATTTGTCTCTGAAACTAAGCTCTTCTGAAACGAGCTGAACGTTTGAGTCAACAACTGTCTTCAGTGAAAACCTCGGAACTCTTTTAGTTTGTGTGAGAACAACTCCTTTATGTCCATCAGGGGGCGCTGTCCTCGTATTAAACCTGTGTCTGACAATGATTGAGAAGAATTCAAGTGAAAGAGCTTTATTTCCATTTCCTGCTCCTCTTTGTTTCTTTATAAAAGTCACACATTTGTGGAGTCATAAATAAATGTAAATGTAAATGTAGATGAATAAACAGTAACAGAAGGAAACAGAAACACTAAAACAAACTCCAACGTCTCTTTGACAAAACTCTAATGTGGACAAAGAAGCACAGCAGTGCGTCACCAGCAGAGGGCGCTGGATGGGACTTTTGGGAGAATCTGGGACAATAATGAGAATGTTCTGGTAGATGTTGCTGCTGAGGCTCTGACGGCTCTGACACAAAACTCTGAATCATAAAGTCAAAGTTCTGGAGCAAACTCACTGAAGACTTCTGACAGATGCACTTTAGTTCAGACAAATCTGGAGTCTTTCTTTGTCTTTGTTCAGGAACAAAAGACTTTGTGCAGAATATTCAAAGGTCAGAACAGAGCTGGAATAAAGCTGGTTCATAAAAGACATTATTAACCATCCTCTGAGGCACATTTTAGACTCAGACTCAGAATGTGCTCAAAGCCCCCGACCTCTGCTGCTTCTGTCCCGAATATGAGCTCCTACTAATGCTCCTCCAGCTGCTGTCTGTGGAGGTTCTCACTCATCCAGGTCATGAACAATAAAGGAAGGCCTCTGGACATGTTCTTTTGTCACTTCTTGAATGTCCAGTCCGTTTGACGAGCGATAAAACGTCTTCTACTTTAAACTCTGTCCAGACTCCTTCCTTTTCTTCCTTTAGCCTCTGTTCCTGTTCCTACTGTTATTACTGAGGCTGACAGGCTCCACAGAAAGGCCCTGACTGCCTTTGAACTCACTCCTCACTCACAGACTTTAAAGTTCCACACTCACTTTTTTAATCAGTGTCCCAGAACTGTCCCAAAAAACAGTCCCACCCTTCTCAAAGTCAATGTCCCCAAACGTCCCATGAGTCTATGAGTTATTATTATGAAGGACTTTATTATAAAGGATTCTTTGTGTGAGGACCACATGTCGTTCACAAAGGACCGGATTTGGCCCGACTCCAGCCACAAGTCTCAAGCCCAGATAAATGGAGAGGTGTGTTGAGGAAGAGCATCGGGCATAAAAACCTGTGTCAGAGTAAACATGTGAAGGGAAGTGCTGTGGTGACCCTGAGAGCAGCTGAAACAAACTGTTTGACCTACATCTTTAGTTCAGAACACATTTACTGTAAGGTTTGCTCAAAGGCCCTGCTGTGTCTCTTCCTCCTCCTGCTGCCGCTTCATCAGGCGTCTTTGTGATTGTCACACATCATTAATAAAAGGTCTTCAGTGTCACGTGGATTGTTCTGGAATAAATCCACTGGCCTCAGCCTCCATCAGGTTCATCCAGTTAAAGAGGCAGCACTTTACACAGATTCACAAATGAATAATTAACCTGTATGAGCCTCTGGAGGATCACAATCCAACAACTTTACTGTAAACAGCTCCATAAAACCAGACTTTATTGTTTTATATGAGTTTATCTGAGCTCAGAGTCTGAATGGGACAGACTTAAGACTCAAGAGTTTCACAGTGAATTAAGAGTTTCAAATAATTACAAAGCCAGGTTTAACTCATTTTCAAAAGTCAAATCTGATTTAAGTCAAGTCAGTGTTTGTTCCAGAGACCCTTTAACTAAATATATAAACCCTACACAGTAAAAACTTCAGACGACTTAGAGAAGGCACTTTTTTTTGTAGTATTCACTTTTCCCACATTTGGTTTGATCTTGGTTTAACTAAAAACAACAGCTGATATTAATAAAGCCCTTCACTGTTACATGAACTGTTCTGGGATAAATCCACTGTCTCTGAGCTCTTCTTCTAGATTATTTCACATTTCTGAGCCAGTTCATTCTGCTTTAGTGGATTATTCTCATTTGAACACATTTCTTTTTGTAGAAATAAAGCAGCAGAGTTTAGTGAACTCAAATCAAACGTAGGTGCACTCACTGGACCTGGACGTCGTCTGAAGACCGTCTGTTTAAAGACAAACCCTGTCACAGTCCAGTCCTCTGCTGGTTCTCCTGTGTCTGTGTCGTCGCTCTCAAAAGAACTGCTGTGGAGTCGGAGCCTAAAGCAGTCCCAACCTGCCGGACCAGTCTCAAAGATCAGCTTCATATGACTTTACAATAATCAAAGTTCATATGTGAGCGTGCTGCTGTGAGACGGCCGCTCCCATCAGCTCTACGTCTGTTGGAACAGGAAGTGTCTGAGGACACACTGACACAGGTAACTCTCACATTCTGAGTTTTCTGGCAAAAATAAGGTGTTTTTTTTTTTTCTTTATTTGACATTATTAGGGCTGTACAATTAGAGAGAAATCAAACAATTCAGTACATACAGTACATATACACCTATATAACACATACAGTACATATACACCTATATAACACATACAGTACATATACACCTATATAACACAAACAGTACATATACACCTATATAACACAAACAGTACATATACACCTATAAAACACATTTACATTTACATTTACATTTAGTCATTTAGCAGACGCTTTTATCCAAAGCGACTTACAAGGGAGGATAACAATGGAAGCAATTTTAACAACACAAGGTACAAAAAGCATAAGTGCACAAAAACTAGTCAGTTTAAACCCAGCGCAGTATACAATGCTAAGGATAAGAGTTTTTTTTTTTTTTTTTTTTAAAGAAAGGAATCGATAGAAAGGAAGTAGAACTCAGTGTTTGTCAGTCAGGTGTTGACGGAAGAGATGTGTTTTCAGGCGTTTTTTAAAGATGGCTACAGAATCTGCTGATCTTGTAGCAGCAGGTAGATCATTCCACCAATGTGGAACAGAGCCAGAGAAGGTACGTGAGAGTGATTTTTTACCTTTTTGGGACGGTACCACCAGCCGTTGTTCATTTGCAGAGCGCAGGGATCTGGTAGGAACGTAGGTCTGCATTAGTGAGTGAAGATATGAGGGTGCAGAACCAGTGGTGGTCTTGTAGGCCAAGAGCATAGCTTTGAACTTGATGCGGGCATCATCCGGGAGCCAGTGTAACCTAATGAATAGAGGAGTTACGTGCGCTCTCTTCGGTTCATTAAAGACCACTCTTGACGCTGCATTCTGGATCAGCTTCAGAGGTTTGGTTGTGCAGGCAGGGAGTCCAGCCAGTAGAGCATTGCAATAATCCAGTTTGTACAAGAGCCTGGACTAGAATTTGCGTAGAGTGCTCTGATAGGAAAGGTCTAATTTTCCTAATGTTGTAGAGGATGAATCTACAGGACCGGGTGGTGCTGGCGACGTGACTTGTGAAGTGTAACTGATCATCAATTACCACTCCCAGATTTCTGGCAGTGCTGGACGGTGTAATGGTTGATGGGCCTAGTTGAATGGAGAGGTTGTGGTGGGTCTTTGAATTGGCTGGAATCACAAGCAGTTCTGTTTTTGCAAGGTTCAGCTGCAGGTGATGGTCCTTCATCCAAAGTGAGATGTCGCTCAGACATGCCGAGACGCGAGCAGAGACCGTCGGATCGTCAGGTTGAAATGACAGGTGGAGTTGAGTGTCATCTGCATAGCAGTGATAGGAAAAGCCATGCTTCTGGATGACAGAGCCAAGGGATGTCATGTATATGGAAAGAGTAGCGGTCCAAGCACTGAGCCCTGTGGCACCCTGTATTGAGATGTTGGGACTCAGAGACCTCGTTTCTCCAGGATACTCTGAATGACCTGTCCGAGAGGTAAGACTTGAACCATTGCAACGCAATTCCAGAGACACCCATCGCCCTGAGAGAAGACAGGAGGATGTGATGATTGACAGTGTCAAAAGCAGCAGACAGATCCAGTAAGATGAGTACAGATGACTTGGATGTTGCCTTTGCCAGTCTCAGAGCTTCGATGACTGAGAGCAGGGCAGTTTCGGTGGAATGACCGCTCTTGAACCCAGACTGGTTCTGGTCTAGGAGGTTGTTCCGTGTGAGAAAGGATGAGAGCTGAGTAAACACAACTCACTCCAGAGCTTTGGCGATGAAGGGAAGGAGGGAAACCGGTCTGTAGTTTTCTAGCAGTGTAGGGTTAAGAGTGGGTTTCTTCAGTAGTGGTGTGATGCGGGCCTCTTTGAAAGCTGTGGGGAATGACCCAGTGGAAAGAGATGAGTTGATGATGTGGGTGAGAGCAGGCACGACAGATGGAGAGATGGCCTGAAGGAGATGTGTGGGGATGGGATCCAGCAGGCAGGTAGTCGGGTGGTTAGAACTAATGACCTTGGAAACATCTGCTTCAGTTAGAGGAGAGAAGGAAGTGAGCAAACACATATCAGGGGTCTGAATGAGCTCGACAGGTGGTGGCGCAGAGAACTGACTGCTGATGGCGGTCGTTTTCTTTATAAAGAAAGACGCGAAATTATCGGCTGTTAAATCCGATGAAGGTGGGGGAGCAGGCGGACAAAGGAGGGTGGAAAAGGTTTTAAAGAGAGTAACACATACAGTACATATACACCTATATAACACATACAGTACATATACACCTATATAACACATACAGTACATATACACCTATATAACACAAACAGTACATATACACCTATATAACACATACAGTACATATACACCTATATAACACATACAGTACATATACACCTATATAACACAAACAGTACATATACACCTATATAACACATACAGTACATATATACCTATATAACACAAACAGTACATATACACCTATATAACACATACAGTACATATACACCTATATAACACATACAGTACATATACACCTATATAACACAAACAGTACATATACACCTATATAACACATACAGTACATATACACCTATATAACACATACAGTACATATACACCTATATAACACATACAGTACATATACACCTATATAACACAAACAGTACATATACACCTATATAACACATACAGTACATCTACATACTGTCTACAAACATAACTACATATGCACTTATACATCATACATATACATTTATTCATTTAGCTGACGCTTTTATCAGAACTGAATTGTTTTTCTTTATTTTGATTTTACTGATATTGTTCTCTTAATATTTAAATAATATTTCATTAATGATTTTCAATTTTTCAAACTTGGTGCATCTTTATTTTTCCAGTTTTTAAAACTCAGTTTTTTATAAACCAATGATGCTAATATTGTCTGCCAGCCTTTGGGGGATTTCATTTTGGACACAGGTCTCTGGCGTCAATACAGAGCTGTCTTTCCAAACATTTGAAAGGCATCCTTCAGTTTTCCACCATATTTTCTGAATTTGATCACAACAATTATAAAAATAATTAAAGCCGCAAGCGGCGATAAAGGCCCTCGCCTCCCTTGAGACCGTGGGGACACATATATTCGGAGGATTGCATGTCGTGCTTTAAAGCAAATTTGGAGCTGTTTAGATGAAAACCCTTTAGCACAAAGTGTACGATTTAGGTGGTCATGTATTCCACCCAACATTTTCTGTTGAGAAGGATCCTGGCAATTGGGAAATGGCATTTATTTCCCAATAGTTGCCTCTTCACAGACTCATGACCACAGCCACAAATCTATCAAAAACAAATTGATAACTTTTTTGGCACACGTGTCTAGATGATACTCACCAAATTTGGAGCTGTTTAGATGAAAAGCCTTTAGACACAAGGGGTGCAATTTAGGTGGTCACGCATACACCCAACATAGTAGATTTCCTGTTGAGTTTACGATATGGCTGTAATACATTTTTCTGTTTGCTGAGGTGTCCTATGGATGTACCAAGTTTCATTTTTCTACGTTAGAAAAAAGTTACTTTCACTTTCCATAGGCCCAATGCATTTTGACTTTAGTAGGGGTCGCCACTGAGTCATTTTTCATATTTTTTTTTCGGCAACTTCAAATACATAAATTTTTCGCCGAGATTGAAGTCTGGGACCAATAAAAATGACTTTTAGTTGCACGTTTACTGGGTCAAATTGAGGATCATTTTGCAGAAAAATTATAATAAAAAAATATATACCGAATTATAATAAAAAAAAATATAACTCGAGCAAAAAAGTTTAGAAAAACGCTTGTCTATTTTACATACATGTGTTTAGCTCATTTTGCCCAAGTTTGGTGTCTGTGGAATGAAGCAGCTATTGTCTGTGTACTTTTAAAAAAGAGGTGTATTTTAAGTCGGTTCACATTTTCAATTCAAAATGGCCGCCTTCCCGTGTGTGATAGGGTGTGGTCCACATTGGCTTTTTTGTTCATAAGCCCATGCTGGATGTGTGTACCAGGTTTCATTTGCCTACGACAAACTAAAATTTTCACTTCCCATTGACCTTTTTACAAATATTTGGGACGTTTCTATGGCAACACATTTATAGATAGGGGTGGTTGTCATTGGCTTTTATGCTCGTCATGACATAAGAGATGTGTGTACCAAATTTCATGTCTCTATGACAAACTAAATTCTTGGGTCCCATTATAAGTTTGTAGGGGCGCTGGAGAGCCATTTCTAAAGATAACCCTTTTATTTACATATTTTTGTGTTCAGGTCATGAATGTGCACAAACGCCTTTTTGGGTCCAACTCGATCCGAGAAGGCGTTTGAGAGTTAAGAGACATTTTATTTTCACAAAATGGCCACCTCGTTACAGGCTTGCCACACCCATACCCGATAAGATATCAACAACAAAGTCACAACTTTGGTTGGCACACGTGTCTAGATGATACTCACCAAATTTGGGGCCATTTAAATTAAAACACAATGATTTGCATCTTTCTGCGCAAGTGCGATTTTAGTGGCCGCGTTTCACCCCACATGGCGGACTTCCTGTTGAGTTTAGGGTGTGACTGTCATTGACTTTTCAGTTTGCCCTGAGGTGTCCTATGGATGTACCAAGTTTCATTTTTCCACGTTGGAAAAAAGTTACTTTCACTTTCCATAGGCCCAATGTATTTTGACTTTTCTAGGGGCCGCCACTGAGTCATTTTTCGTATTTTTTTCGGGACTTCAAATACTTAAATTTTTCGCTGGGCTTGAAGGCTGGGACCAATAAAAATGACTTTTCGTTCATGTTCACTGGGTCAAATTTAGGATCATATGGGGAGAAGAAGAAAGATAAAAAAAAATCCGAGCAAAAACAATAGGCCCTCCCGGTCATCACCGGCTCGGGCCTAAAAAAGGAAATAATCCGAGCAAAAACAATAGGCCCTCCCGGTCATCACCGGCTCGGGCCTAATTAAAGCCGCAAGCGGCGATAAAGGCCCTCGCCTCCCTTGAGACCGCGGGACACATATATTCGGAGGATTGCATGTCGTGCTTTAAAGCAAATTTGGAGCTGTTTAGATGAAAACCCTTTAGCACAAAGTGGACGATTTAGGTGGTCATGTATTCCACCCAACATTTTCTGTTGAGAAGGATCCTGGCAATTGGGAAATGGCATTTATTTCCCAATAGTTGCCTCTTCACAGACTCATTACGACCACAGCCACAAATCTATCAAAAAACAAATTGATAACTTTTTTTTGCACACGTGTCTAGATGATACTCACCAAATTTGGAGCTGTTTAGATGAAAAGCCTTTAGACACAAGGGGTGCAATTTAGGTGGTCACGCATACACCCAACATAGTAGATTTCCTGTTGAGTTTACGATATGGCTGTAATACATTTTTCTGTTTGCCCTGAGGTGTCCTATGGATGTACCAAGTTTCATTTTTCTACGTTGGAAAAAGTTACTTTCACTTTCCATAGGCCCAATGTATTTTGACTTTTGTAGGGTCGCCACTGAGTCATTTTTCGTATTTTCTTTTCGGCGACTTCAAATACATACATTTTTCGCCGAGCTTAAAAAATTGGACCAATAAAAATGACTTTTCGTTCATGTTCACTGGGTCAAATTTAGGATCATAGGTCGACAATAAAAAAAAAATAATAAAAAAAAATAATAATCCGAGCAAAAACAATAGGCCCTCCCGGCCATCACCGGCTCGGGCCTAATTAAAGCATAGCGGCGATAAAGGCCCTCGCCTCCTTTGAGACCGCGGGGACACATGCACTCGGAGGAGTGCATTTTGTGCTTTAAAGCGTAAACTTCACGGTTAAAGGATTCTGAGGAGTTTTCTAAGACTCTAGCCGTGGCTCTGGAGGGGCCTCCTCTAAAGGAAGGATCCTGGCAATTGGGAAATGGCATTTATTTCCCAAAGGTTGCCTCTTCACAGACTCATTACGACCACAGCCACAAATGTATCAAAAAACAAATTGATAACTTTTTTTTGCACACGTGTCTAGATGACACTCACCAAATTTGGAGCTGTTTAGATGAAAAGCCTTTAGACACAAGGGGTGCGATTTAGGTGGTCACGCATTCCACCCAACATAGTAGATTTTCTGTTGAGTTTACGGTATGGCTGTAATAAACTTTTCTGTTTGCCCTGAGGTGTCCTATGGATGTACCAAGTTTTGTATTTCTACATTGGAAAAATTCACTTTCATTTTCCATAGAACCAATGTATTTTGACTTTTCTAGGGGTCGCCACTGAGTCATTTTTCATATTTTTTTTTCGGGGACTTCAAATACATAATTTTTCGCTGAGCTTGAAGTCTGGGACCAATAAAAATGACTTTTAGTTGCACGTTTACTGGGTCAAATTGAAAATCATTTTGCAGAAAAATTATAATAAAAAAAATATACCAAATTATAATAAAAAAATATATAACTCGAGCAAAAAAGTCTAGAAAATCGCTTGTCTATTTTACATACATGTGTTTAGCTCATTTTGCCGAAGTTTGGTGTCTGTGGAATGAAGCAGCTGTGTTCTTTTAAAAAAGAGGTGTATTTTAAGTCGGTTCACATTTTCAAATCAAAATGGCCGCCTTCCCGTGTGTGATAGAGTGTGGTCCCCATTGGCTTTTTTGTTCATAAGCCCATGCTGGATGTGTGTACCAAGTTTCATTTGCCTACAACAAATTAAAATTTTCACTTCCAATTGACTGTTTCCACATTTTTGGGACGTTGCTATGGCAACACATTTATAGATAGGGGCGGTTGTCATTGGCTTTTATGCTCGTCATGACATAAGAGATGTGTGTACCAAATTTTATGTCTCTATGACAAACTAAATTCTTGGGTCCCATTATAAGTTTGTAGGGGGCGCTGGAGAGCCATTTCTAAAGATAACCCTTTTATTTACAAATCTTTGTGTTCAGGTCATGAATCTGCACAAACGCCTTTTTGGGTCCAACTCGATCCGAGAAGGCGTTTGAGAGTTAAGAGACGTTTTATTTTCACAAAAATGGCCACCTCGTTACAGGCTTGCCACACCCATACCCGATAAGATATCAACAACAAAGTCACAACTTTGGTTGGCACATGTGTCTAGATGATACTCACCAAATTTGGGGCCATTTAGATTAAAACACAATGATTTGCATCTTTCTGCGCAAGGGGTGCGATTTTAGTGGCCGCGTGTTTCACCCCACATGGCGGACTTCCTGTTGAGTTTAGGGTGTGACTGTCATTGACTTTTCTGTTTGCTCTGAGGTGTCCTATGAATGTACCAAGTTTCATTTTTTCTATGTTGGAAAAAAGTTACTTTCACTTTCCATAGGCCCAATGTATTTTGATTTTGTAGGGGTCGCCACTGAGTCATTTTTCGTATTTTTTTCGCGACTTCAAATACATAAATTTTTCGCCGGGCTTGAAGGCTGGGACCAATAAAAATGACTTTTCGTTCATGTTCACTGGGTCAAATTTAGGATCATAGGTCGACAAGAAAGATAAAAAAAAAAAAAAAAAAAAAATCAAAGCAAAAACAATAGGCCCTCCCGGTCATCACCGGCTCAGGCCTAAAAACACAACCTTTTTATTGTTTATCAGCAAATTTGTGGAAATATGTTCTGGTGTATTACTTTAGCTCAGTTCATTGATCATCTATTCACCATCAAGTGGTTTCTAATTATTTTTTAACCTTGAGCAATGAAACGGAAACCCCTATCCAGGTGGGGCACAAAGTGGGCCGGAAAACCCAGGATGTGGTGAGGTGCTAAAGATACCCTGGAGTTATCCCCACTTTCCTTTATGACACAAACAATATGACAATAGAATATTTCCATTGATAGAACAAACATACACTTGGATTTAAACTGAAAACCTCCGTCTCTAAGCACTTCCTCTCGTATTGGACTTATTTTCCAAAGACTCGTGGTGCATTGTGGGAAGGTGATGAGTTCAGCTGAAGTGCTTTTCTACATTTTGGGGACAATATAGTGGTTTTGTAAGACGTCCCACATGTCCATAAATCCCAATAATAACAGGTTCCACATGAACAGCAGCAGGAATGAGGCCATTGTGGAGTGTTTTCTCATTTCACTTTATTGTCATTTCTCACAGGATTTCAACCCAAATCACATTTATCTCTGTCATATTTCAAATCCACCTTTATATTAATGAAGTGTACAGAAGCACTTGTCGAGACAAATGCTGTGATTGATCCTTCTCTACAAACACAATGAGACCAACATGAGATTGATGTCATCAGTTTGTTTCTGTGGGATCTGTCTCTGTCAAAGAAACTGGAAAAGAACTTTTCCTCTGTTTTATCCAATCAGACCAGCTCAAAGTAAAAATACAAAGTCCATCTCTGATCATTGAAGTGTGTTCTGATCATTGAGTCTTTTCTAATCTTTTCTAACATGTGTGAGTGTGTGAGGTCAGGTAGACTGGACTATCTGATCAGCAGTGAGGATGTTTCTCTACAAGAGGACACTCTCAGTCCCACAGAGTTAACAACAACACTGAGGAGTCATCAGAACAGAGTCTAAACCCAGGAAACAGAGTCTGAGTGAATGTGGTGTTGAAGGTGTGGAGGTGGGTCAGTTGGTCAGAGGAGACTGTGTAGAAGGACAGAGAGCCAGCAGGACAGTCCACATACACTGCTACTGTCCCAGAAGAGGACGAGGAGTGAGGGAGGCGGGTTTTGTTGTTATTATGCCAAACAGAGTAACCACCTTTAGAGCAGTTCAGACTCCAGGACTGATCGTTGTTTCCAAACCCACAGTCATTACTGTCTCCTTTCCTTCCGATTCCTCTGTAAGACACTGATATAACAACCCATCCACTCCACTGGACCTCCCAGTAACAGCGACCAGTCAGACCAGTCGAACACAGCAGCTGTTCCCAGTCCTCAAATCTGTCCTGATGATCTGGATATGGCTGCTTCTCTTCCACTCGTGTCACTTTCTTGTTGTTGTCAGACAGTTTGAGGAATCTGTGAGCTGTGTTTGGATCCAGTGTGAGTTCACAGAAATCTGATGGAGACAAGACACAATACAGCTGCAGTTAGTCTGTCCTCTCTGAACACATGAGATTAACACAAATGTACAAGATTCACAACACAACTACAAGATTCTGTTTGATGGAAAAGTCATATTAAAAGAAACACTTGTGTTTGGAGAAGCTTTAAACTCTTCTTCTACTCTTTATTGCTGCAGGACATAAAGCAGCTCCTAAAGCTCCAGCTTCTGACGTCACTACACAGGAGTTTATTCACTTCTCTGTGCTTCATGGAAATGTACATCAGTCACATTTCTTTGACACATTTGACTCCAATAGTTGTTCTATTCTCTGGAAACACAGGAACAAAGTTGGTTGAAGCTGCAGCAGTCGTTCTGATGGTGCTTGGTGCAGACAGTGGCTGAGAGCATGTGGCTCTGTGTTGCAGGAGATTGTTCACAGCTGCTGTCATTTTGCCAGTGTTTGTGTGATATCTGCTGTTGTTCTAGTGATGAGGAGGACTGACAGCAGAGGCACAGCTCAGAGGAGAACAGCTTATTGTCTCCAGAAGAATCCTTCACATGACTCTTCCTACATGTTTGATCGAAAAGGTTAGTGCAGTTAAACAGCTCCAAACTGGACTCTTCAGGAGCTCCTTTAATAAGAACTCTAGAGTCAGTTCTGACACCTGTGGACTACACAGTCAAAGGTCACTGCTGTCCAAGGCTCAGGAAAGAGTTAAGGCACAATCACACATCAATGAGCTCCATGACACAGGTTTTTATACAGGCCTTCTCCTTCCCATAATGCCTTGTTTCTCAGAATAAACTAAGCAGCAGCATCGTCCTGGCTCTTTTCTATGTGTCTGATAGATTTAACACTAAGGACCTATGGCTTACTCTCAAAAGCCACCAGACAATAAGCATCCTTACAGCTTCTCAAACAAAGTCAAAGTATGGCTCACACAGCCATGAGCTTCAGAACAGTGTTGATTATGACACTGATTATTAATAGATGCATTGAAAACAGAGTTGATTCCATTTAAAGAGCTGTTGTCTGGCTCAGATCTAAATCTTCATCTGTTCTGAGGCAAATACATACATCTCTGTGAGACAGTCTTTATCACAAATGTTTCAATCAGATCTGGTTCTGACTAAAACCTCAAACAGACACATTGACTTTTATTGTGACGTGTGTAAACGTGCCTTTATTTGATTTCTCTCATTTTGTCCAACAGCGCTGTGCTCTGGTATCGATAAGTCACTGACACAGCTTTAATCCAACACATTTTCTAAGGTGTGTTCCTGCTGCATTGAGGCTTGTGTTCAGGTCTAAAGACACACTGGGGGTGAGTGTGGAGAGGAGCAGCCCCTAACTCTGCTACAGACACACTCTCATACAGCTCCAGCTTATACAGGTGTCTGCAGGCCTCTATGAGTCTGAGTCACACTAACTCTGCAACAAACTACTGCTGCATCACTTTTACAACCATCACTGTCTCAGAGTCACACACACACACTTTTCAGGCCAATGTGGAAAAGAAATGACTTTTGTCCCTGAATTTGTGTCTGTCTCAGAGTTTGGACAGAGACAGATCCATTGTAAGTCCAGTAAGTCCAGTAATGAATAGGGTTTGTCTGAGTGAACAAAAGGTCAGGCTCAGTGACACATCAATGACAGCATTTACAATCATTATTTCTCAGAGAAAAAACTCACTTTACATCAAGTGGAAGAGAAGAAACATCTGCAGTTTGTACAAAAAGACAAACTGAGCTTCTCCAATATTTATATATATATATATTTATATTCATTGTACATATTACCTGTAAATCCTGTACATCTCCATATCCTGCACGTACGCAACCATTGTATATATCCTGCACTTTACTGCTATTGCACTTCTGGTTAGACCTAAACTGCATTTCGTTGCCTTGTACCTGTACTTGTGTAATGACAATAAAGTTGAATCTAATCTAATCTAATTTCTGAAGCTTTGAAATCTTTCTGTGAGTTTAGAGCAAAGCCTGTGGTTCAGAGATGTCTTGGTCTAAATCAATGAGACTGTCACACTTACACTTCCTGAGACCTGGTCTGATCCAGTGGACTCCAGCAGGATCCAGTCTGAAGGAAAACAGAGACATTACATCAGTCTGATCCACACAAGCTTTTCTTTTCAATCTCATTGTTCCTCCTGAAGCACTCTTTGAGCCTCATTTATCAAACATGTGTTCTCTGACATTTATCAATCTGAACTTCAGCAGAAGTTCACTCAGATCACATGCAGCTCTGAGCTCCAGTCAATTTAACACAGTTTAACAGCATTTTACACTAAACTCTAAAAAACTTCAACAACTATTCACTTTAGAAAGTATTTAGGATATACTTTGATTTTTGGTTCAGAAATGATTTTACTGTTTTGAGGAAAAGGCTGCAACACATTTCTTCAAAAGAAACAAAAGAAAAGATAGTTTTGTGAAAACTCAGAACAGTGTGTATTTCATTGTCTCTGGGTCGGCTTTAGTTCTTCACTTCATTGTCCAACTTGGTCAAAGTAACTTTAAAAACAAAGTTGTCTGGTGCCTTCAAAATAAAAGCCTAAGTTCTAAATCACTAGGATTGATAAAAATGAGCCAGTGTTTATGGACTTTAGTTTTGTTAAATACAGGTGTGTATTATTAAGTTATGTCTGTAACATATTTATATTTTTGTGCTGATTATTCATTTTTACTTTGATTAACATGAGACCATTACACTTAAATACTGCAGGAGTTACTGACATTAAACCCTCTTTTTTTTAATTTAAATTATATTTTTTGATAATATTGTGACATTATTTGTCCACAGTTCTCTTATAATACTCCACAGATCCAGGGCCAGGTTCTTTCTGTGGCTTCAGCAGTTTTCCTTTAAAACATCCCAAACAAAACTTTATTCTTCCAAAAGGGATTTAGAAATATCACAGTTCACATTTAGTGTTAGTTATTGGAGGATTTAAAAGAACTATGACATAATTATGCATGTGTTTAGCTCTGATATTGTGCAGTTCTTGTAAAAAACATGAAAAGTCCAAGTGCAGCAGTCTGTGACTATTCCAGTGTTGAAAGAGTGTGAAATGATAGAAGAGCATGTGTGATGTATGAGACTGAGGCTCTGATTGGTCAGTGAGTGTCTCTTCCTCAAACTGCAGCAGCTGCTGAGCTTTTAAACACACACATAGGTTTTATTTCACAAACAGGACTTCAGCCTCTGTCAGCCTCTGTGTCAAATCAAACACTCTTTAGACATAATAAGGAACAAGAGTTAAAAACATGTTTGTCTTCATTAGCCTCATGATGTTGGAGTTTCCATCAGACAAACATGTTTCCCTCTAACCTTGTGTCACACATGGATTGAACACAGTAGTGTTAAATGTGTACACTACAGTGCACTGGGATGAATGCATCTGCACAAACAGCAGCTCAACTCAAGAACATCTTAAAGAAGGAGTTGGCTTTAGTTTCACAGTGGATCAGAGGAAATAAATGAGTCATAAACAGTGAAAAAACTAAATGTATGGTTAGTGGCTCAACAAATCTGTTCAAAGTGAAGCCTATATTAGAGTTAATATTAGAAAACAATGTGAGTGAACAAGTAGAAGACATGATGCTGTCAGGTGTAACTGTTAGGATTTTTCTATTAAGATGCATCTTTATAACTGTTTATACTTGATAGTTGTTAACTTTGCATTCTACACCCAAGAGGAAGAGGAAGTGCCCTCTCCTGTGTGAGGTGTGGCCAAAAGGTTAGGTTAAATAAATCCAGTATAAAACCCAAACTAAAACATGTGCGGAACTCCAGGAAGAACAGCTGCTGATGATTCAGAAGCTAATGGATTGTATTAAACTCAACAGTGTTTATCCACAGCACCTGTCTCTAGAAGAGCTTTTAATACTTTATATTATATACTATATATATATATAACTGAATACAATAAAAAAATAGCACAAATACACACACTTTATAATTTTTACATGACACACAGTTGTTGCTGATTTGTTAAATTGTTATGGTTCAGGCGTTTTAAATGTTATAGAGCCATTGCTCCTGTTAAGGTTAAAGTGATCAGGATGAGGCAGAAGGCTTCATGGAGCAATGCTCACTCTGTCAGGGCACAGAAAAGGGAATGCTGAAAAGCAGAAAGAAAGTCCTCTTGAAGCTCTTAATTAATTTTGAAATATACAAAGAGAATTTGCATGTTTTCAATCAAACTTTGCAAAAAGCAAGAGAAATATTCTTCTCAGAAATCATCAACGACAATAGTAACAACTGTTTGCTCCTGTGAACAGATTAACAAACCCTCAGCTTCATTTCCTCCAGAATTAGTTTCCACTAAATACAATGAGTTTGTTTTTCAACGACAAGGTTCAAGGCATTAAACCTGCTCCAGTCACAGGACATAAAAAAACACTGCAGCGTCAGGAGACACAAGTGTTAAACACATTATACACCAATTAATGAACAATTGAAAAAAACTCCTGTCTGAGTTCATCCACCTGCTGCCTCGATGTTTTACCCACTAGATTTCTAAAATCAGTACTAAGCAGTTTGTTACCACAACTCACTGATATAGTCAATAATTCCTTCCAGTCTGGAACATTTCCAAGGGCCTTAAAAACTGCTGTCATCAAGCCTCTCCTAAAGAAGAGCAGTCTTGATGCTACAGTGCTCAACAACTATTGGCCCATATCAAACCTGCCATTTTTAGGGAAAGTCATCGAAAAAGTTGTATATCAGAAACTTAATGACTTTCTATTACTTAACTACTTTGATCCCTTTCAGTCAGGATTCAGGCCCCATCACAGACTGAGACTGCACTTATCAAAGTCACAAATGACATCTGTCTGAGCACTGACACAGGCAAAGTCTCTGTCTTAGTTCTGTTGGACTTGAGTGCTGCGTTTGATACAGTGGACCATGAAATCCTGACACAAAGATTAGAGGAATGGATAGGTATCACTGGAACTGCTCTTAAATGGTGTCAGTCCTATCTTGAAGAAAGGAAGTACTTTGTTTTGGTTGGTAACTGTGTATCAGACCAAATGGCCCTGAGATGTGGGGTTCCACAGGGGTCTATCTTGGGACCTCTATTATTCAATCTCTACATGCTTCCTTTAGGCCAGTTAATACGCAGCTGTGACGTATCCTACCATAATTATGCAGATGACACTCAGATTTACATTTCACTCACAGCAGGTGAAAATGGACCAATCCATTCACTGTGTCACTGCATTGAACAGATTGATGTGTGGATGCAAAATAATTTTCTACAACTGAACAGAAACAAGACTGAACTAATCATCTTTGGGCCACAGAAACAAAGAGAAAGTGTCTGCAGTCACCTCACCCCTGTTACAAAGATTATTTCTCTTAAATATGTTTTGTGTATTTGTCAGGACACATCCTGCACGGCCTGTCTGTCCTGGGAGTGGATCCTCCTTCTGTGTTTCACCAAATATCTTAATTGTTTAGCACCAGAATATATCTCTGACATGCTAGTTGCTTATGAACCTCCTCGGACTCTGAGAACATCTGGGACAGGCCTTCTGCTCGTGCCCAGAGTTAGAACTAAACAGGGTGAAGCAGCGCTTAAGTTTCATGCAGAAAATATGTGGAACAGCCTAAACTTTAACAATGTTCTAGAAGAAAAAAAAAACCTTCCTCTTTAGCTCCGCCTACATTACAACTTAAAGTGTTGTTATCTGCACTCTTCTTTTAAAATGTTTTTTTTTACTGTTTCTTATTCCAAATCTTGTAAATTGTCTTTTCAATCCTTATAAAGCGCTTTGAGTTACCAAGTGTATGAATTGTACTATATAATTAAATTAGCATGCCTTCATTCAGTCTCTGGTGCTGCTCAGTCTTTGCAGGAGATTAGTGTAGTCTTAATGTTTTTCCTAACGTAAACTCAGCCAATACTAAACCAGGCCTAAACCATGTCTAAACAAGAACTAAACCATTGTCTAAAACACCAAAAACCACCTCCGGCCACACTTTATTTCTCAGTATTATTGTTTCAAGTAAATTGAAAACACTATTAGTTAAAATCCATCCTGACCTGAGTTGTTCCAGTTTACAGTGAGGACTCTTCAGTAAAACAGACAACATATTCAGTCCTGAGTCCTTCAAGTCGTTGTTACTGAGATCCAGTTCTCTCAGACTAGAGGACTGGGAGCTGAGGACTGAGGACAGAGCTTCACAGCTTCTCTCTGACAGGTTACAGCTGCTCAGTCTGGAGAGAAAAGTACAGGAAATGTAAGAAAAAAAAAAAAACAACATCTGGCATTTATACAACTTAAAATTATTTTAAATATTTATTATGACTTTTGAATGACCATTTATTCTCCGTTTAAATAGTTCTAATATTTTTTTTGTTTTACTTTTGAGCTGCAGGAACAATAAACTTCACTCGGACAAATTGTACTGATTGAAAATTTTGTAAATAATAAAGTTAATTAACAGTAGTTTATGTTTACTTGGACACCTTAAATTTCTAACAAAATAATGTATGCACTAGACAGGAACAAACTTTGCTTTGTGACACATTGTGTTTTCAATTTTTTATATATTTATTGTTTATATATATTAATAAATTATACATTTGAGTGGTGAGTTCAAACCCCTGTCAACGCTGGTCTATTTGAGAGGAGTCTGCATGTCCCACATGTGTTACTGTGGGTTCTCTCCGGGTACTCCGGCTTCCACCCACCATCCAAAGACATGCATGTACAAGTTAATTGGCAACTCTAAAGTGTCCCTAGTGAATGAATATGAGAGTGAACGGTTGTCTGTCACTGTCTGTCTCTAAATGTCAGAATTTCAACTAACTGGCCATTGTCCAGGCTAAGGCCCAAAGCTGCTGGGATAGGCTCCAGTCACCTGCGACCCCTAATGGGTGTAGTGACCAAGAGCACAGGTCCCAGTCATAAACCGCATCCCCCACAGTCAACTAGAGTTTGCAGCACTAAAATTGTCAAATTCCGGCAATTTAAGCTGTAACCCACCTTCTCCAAACACAGGAAATGTTTTCTTTTGCCAGCCAAAAGGACTTTTAAACAGACCCAGATGGCACCTGTCATCCCAATTGTAAATCTTTTGAGATAAAACTGTTTTTCCAGCTTTCCGGAAATGTTTTACGACCGTTCCATTTGAACATTGGAATGCGCTCTGATCCAACCAGGATTTGAACGATTTAGACGATACAATACTGCCCCCTAGCGACAGTATGGAGGAACTCTGCTAAATACTTTCTCAATAAAACTGACTTTTAACTTCCGTGTAAACGAAAAGTTTACAAAGGAATCGGACTTCTCATAAATGAACATGTTTGTTTAATAAAAAGAAAAGGTTTAAATGATTGGATTAATGTGTCCTTTTTCAGGATGGCTTCCGGACAAAGGACAACAAGACTCTTTCTTCAATCTTTCTTTTCAAGGTTCCCAGCATGCATTGCTAACAAAGTGAATTAAATACATGCTCCCATAATGTGCTCAGAATTGTATTTGTTAGGAACGGATTCTAAAGTACACACAACAATGTGGAGGTATATGTGTTTAACTATATTTAATATGTGGCTTTGTGGAGAATGGTGTTTGAATTTAAAATTTCCTTCCCGTTCCCCCGGAACAGAAACGCCCCAAAGACACACCCCTTACAAGCGGAACAAAACTCTGGCGCAGGCCGGAAACTTGCTCTTGTTCTCTTGCTTCGCTTCTCTTCAACGCGCTCTGCGCACGTGCTTTTTACTCTTAGCCTGGTCCGCCTCGCCTTCCCTTTGTAACCGAACTTACTTTCAAAGTTAAGACCCGTTGCGAAACCACGCAACGTGATTTTTATTTTTCTTTAACAGCCACGCATTAACTATTTTTGTAAACTCTCGTGACGTAACCTGCACGAGGTGGAAGACATTTTTGTAGTTCTTGAAGACAAACTGAGAACTCCACGTGGGCCACAGACGCTCTAAGCCAGAGGAAAACGATTCCTGAGACGCTTTTCCAGTGATCAATTTTTGTGTTAAAAGACTCTTGTCCCAACAACAGGTAGGAGCCTGCCTTACACTCCCCGACCGTGACAGAACGCCTTCTCTACCCTACCTCGGAGCTGCCTGGCTCCTTTGGGATCCGTGTACATGTGCCGCCATCTTGTCGTCACCAACAACCCGCTGAGCAGCGCTAAAATTCCGGAGTACCACTTTGGATCTTTGGCCTGAATGCTGAGGTTCGCAAGACGACTAGAGTGAGTTAAGCACGTGACACTGAAGTTTGGCTGTACACTGTCTTGAGTAAAGGTCCATGCAGAACTTAATTTATATCCATGTCCATTCATCTATCTCCTACAAACCCGTCGTAATAATCCGGTAATTAAACTCCCAGCCGAGTTCTAATTAGTCAAAACATTCTCCTCCACAAAGTTAGATTCAGTAATTTTGTTGTTTTTCATTTTGTTTTAATAATTATTCCCATCATATGTCAATAATTTACCCTTGGTGTCCTTTCCCCATTCATCAAATGTGTTAACCCTGTAGAATCTTTAATAAAACCCCATAAAATGTTAAAGATTTTGATTTGGTTTTCTTTTGATTAATTTCAGAATTATATCCGAAAACAGGTTAGAATTCTCTTCCTTCAGATTAATTGAGACTTAATCAATATAATCAGTTTCCCAGAATCATCTGGGTGGTGCCCCTTTAACGAGAAAATTGTGATAATAAAAATATTAATTAATAATTTTCCCAATTAATAAATTAATATTTCTTATTACATTATATTATAGCTCATACACTACTACATGGGACTAAGTGGTAGTAAATGAATGAATGATTTGTTTGAGAGGAAAAGAGTTAAATACAAATTAAATATAATCAGACCTGAGTTGTTCCAGTTTACAGTGAGGACTCTTCAGTCCAACAGACAACATCTTCAGCCCTGAGTCCTTTAAGTCATTGTTACTGAGATCCAGGTCTCTCAGACTAGAGGACTGGGAGCTGAGGACTGAGTACAGAGCTTCACAGCTTCTCTCTGACAGGTTACAGCTGCTCAGTCTGGAGAGAAAAGATTTTTTAAAGTGTAAGTGTAGAAGTGTATTAAAATGTAACTCAGTAAAATAGACATTACACACAGAGCTTTGTTGGAAGCTTTGACCACTGGCACAAGCCTCAGGAGAGCCTCCTCTGAAGCAGAGTATTTCTTCAGCTCAAACACATCCAGAGCTTTTTCTGATGACAGTAAGATGAAGGCCAGAGCTGACCACTGAGCAGGAGACAGTCCAGCTTCAGACAGACGTCCTGAACTCAGGTACCGTTGGATCTCCTCCACCAGAGAACGGTCATTCAGTTCATTCAGACAGTGGAACAGGTTAATGCTTCTCTCTGCAGACACATCCTCACTCACCTTCTTCTTAATGTACTCAGCTGTTTCCTGATTGGTCTGAGAGCTACTTCCTGTCTGTGTCAGCAGACCCTGTAGAAGGCTCTGATTGGTCGGCAGTGAAAGACCCAAGAGGAAGCGGAGGAACAAGTCCAGGTGTCCATTTGGACTCTGTAAGGCCTGGTCCACAGCTGTTTGGTGAAGATGTATTACATTTGTAGCACTCTTGGATTTGTCTGAGAGCAGAAGTTTTAGTTCTGTGCCTTGAAAAAGCTGAGCGATGGTCAATATCACCCATTGCAATGATGATGTTGGTTGTTTGACTGAAAGCAAGATGAGCCCAGTATTGATGAAGGTCTGATGGACATAAAGAGCAGCCAGAAACTCCTGGAAACTCAGATGGACGAAGCAGTAGACCTTGTCCTGGTACAGACCTGGCTCCTCTCTAAAGACCTGTGTAAACACTCCTGAGTACACTGAGGCTGCTGTGGTGTCGAGGCCAGACTCGCTCAGGTCTGACTCGTAGAAGATCAGGTTTCCTTTCTGCAGCTGCTCAAAGGCCAGTTTTCCCAGAGACTCCACCATCTTCCTGGTCTCTGGACTCCAGTGTGGCTCTGTCTCAGATCCTTCTTTATACTTGACGTTCTTGACTTTGGCCTGAACCACCAGGAAGTGGATGTACATCTGAGTCAGGGTCTTGGGCAGCTCTCCTCTCTCTGGTTTTCAACACATGCTCCAGGACTGTGGCAGTGATCCAGCAGAAGACTGGTATGTGGCACATGATGTGGAGGCTTGGGACGCCCTGATGTGGGAGATGATTGTGTCGGCCTTGTCTCTGAACCTCTTCCTGAAGTACTGCTCCTTCTGTGGGTCAGTGAACCCTCGGACCTCTGTCACCACGGCAACACACTCAGCTGGGATCTGATTGGCCGCCGCGGGTCGTGTGGTTATCCAGAGGCGAGCGGAGGGAAGCAGGGTCCCCCTGATGAGGTTTACCAGCAGCACATCCACTGAGCTGGACTCTGTGGCATCAGTCAGGGCCTTGGTTTTGGTGAAGTCCAGAGGAAGTCTGCACTCGTCCAGACCGTCAAAGATGAAGACCACCTGGAGGTCTTCAAAGCTGCAGAGTCCTGCTTCTTTGGTTTCAATAAAGAAGTGTTGAACAAGTTGCACCAAACTGATTTGTGTCTCTTTTAGCACATTGAGTGCTCTGAAAGTGAACGGGAACAGCAGCTGTATGTCCTGGTTGGCTTTGCCTTCAGCCCAGTCCAGACTGAACTTCTGAGTGAGCACTGTTTTCCCGATGCCAGCCACTCCCTTTGTCAGCACTGTTCTGATTGGTCCATCTGTGTCAGCTGGGCCTTTAAAGATGTCTTCACATGTGATGGCTGTCTCTGGTCTGCCTGGTTTCCTGGAGGCTGTTTCGATCTGTCTGACCTCATGTTCCTGGTTGACCTCTGAAGCCCCTCCCTCTGTGATGTAGAGCTCTGTGTAGATCTGGTTCAGAAGGGTGGGGTTTCCTGCTTTAGCGATGCCCTCAAACACACACTGAAACTTCTGCTGCAGGTTAGACTTCAGTTTACTCTGACAAACTCCAGAGTAACATCCTGAATGAAGAAAACAGATAAAGCCATGAGTCTCAGAGAATATAAAATGACTGTGAGCCTCTTGTTAAATGTGTTAAATGGTCCTACTGCTCCACAGACGCTCAGCCAGCTCCTTCTGCTTCAACCTCTTCAGGAAGTTCAGTGTGATCTTCAGAAAAGCCTCACTGCTGCTCCTCTGCTCTTCATCCTTCAGATGCTCTAAGCATTCTGGGTAATCTGTGCTCAGAACCTTTTGGAGCTTCTTCAGCTCATTCTTGACAAAAGTGCAGATGTTCTCCTCCAGAAGCTGAGCAGATACATTATAAACAACACAAATGCAGTCCGTGTTCAGATCTGTGTAAAACAAGTTCTCATTCATTTATACATTTCCAAACTTTAGTGAATGACAGACCATAAATATGGAGTCCAGCTGTGTCTGTTGCTGATCACTGATGACCTCTGACCCCTGCTGCTTCACTCTGTGGTTGAGGACACAACAAAGACTGATGACTGTTTCAGTGACACACTCCTGACTCTCTGTTGTAAAGTCTGTACTATTGATAGACTCTGTAAGGTCTGGATTATTAAAGTTCTCTATTATTTTTATAACTTTTTCTTCAAGATGACCTGAATGACTGAGAACCTTCACTGACCTTTGAAAAGTGCTTAACTTATGTATTATTAGGCCCGAGCCGGTGATGACCGGGAGGGCCTATTGTTTTTTTTTTTTTTTTTTATTTAACCTTTATTTAACCAGGAAAGTCCCATTGAGGTTAAAAACCTCTTTTTCAAGGGAGTCCTGGCCAAGAGGCAGCAAAACACAGTCAATTACATTTATAAAAGTTATACAATACAAATAATTAAAAACATTTACAATTTAAACAGGTCATTTCAGGTTCTCTCAATCTGGACTTAAAAGCATTTAAAGAAATAAGTTCTGATAAATTTAAGTCTTTTGCAAAAGTTCCATGCAGAAGGAGCTGAATAGACAAAAGCCCTTTTTCCCAGTTCTGTACGGGCAAATGGAACAAAGAGCAGCAAGTAATCATTTGATCGCAATGAATAAGAACCAACACTTCTCCATGTGATTAAACTACAGATGTAGGATGGCAAAAGACCAAGCATGGCCTTATAGATAAAAATATGCCAATGCCCTGATCTCCTGTTGGACAACGATGGCCATCCCACTCTGGTATATAATTCACAATGATGGGTCAAGTTTTTACAATTCGTAATAAATCTCAGAGACGCATGATAAACAGTGTCAATCTTATACAGACATTTTGCTGAAGCGGTCCTATACACCAGGTCTCCATAATCTAAGACAGATAAAAATGTTGCAGTGACTAGCTGCTTTTTGCTTTAAAAAAAAAACAAAATTTATTTGAAAGAAAAAGGACAGTTTAAGTTTGAGTTTCTTCACAAGGTTGTCTATATGAGACTTAAAAGTGAGAGCATCATCAAGCCAAATACCAAGGTACTTATAACAATGAACCACCTCTATGACACTTCCAGTCAAAGTGAACACAGGAGGAGTTTTTGCTCGGATTATTATTATTTTTTTTTTATTCTTCTCCACCTATGATCCTAAATTTGACCCAGTGAACATGAATGAAAAGTCATTTTTATTGGTCCAAAACTTCAAGCTTGGCGAAAAATTTATGTATTTGAAGTCCCCGAAAAAAAATTACAAAAAATGACTCAGTGGCGGCCCCTAGAAAAGTCAAAATACATTGGGCCTATGGAAAGTGAAAGTAACTTTTTTCCAACGTAGAAAAATTAAACTTGGTACATCCATAGGACACCTCAGGGCAAACAGAAAAGTTTATTACAGCCACACCCTAAACTCAACAGGAAGTCCGCCATGTGGGGTGAAACGCGCGGCCACTAAAATCGCACCCCTTGCGCAGAAAGATGTAAATCAGATTATATTTAGGCCCCAAATTTGGTGAGTATCATCTAGACACGTGTGCCAACCAAAGTTGTGACTTTGTTGTTGATATCTTATCGGGTATGGGTGTGGCAAGCCTGTAACGAGGTGGCCATTTTTGTGAAAATAAAACGCCTTATCCTCAAACGCCTTCTCGGATCGAGTTGGACCCAAAAAGGCGTTTGTGCACATTCATGACCTGAACACAAAATATGTAAATAAAAGGGTTATCTTTAGAAATGGCTCTCCAGCGCCCCCTACAAACTTATAATGGGACCCAAGAATTTAGTTTGTCATAGAGACATGAAATTTGGTACACACATCTCTTAATTCATGACGAGCATAAAAGCCAATGACAACCACCCCCTATCTATAAATGTGTTGCCATAGCAACGTCCCAAATATGTGGAAAAAGTCAATGGGACGTAAAAATTTTAGTTTGTCGTAGGCAAATGAAACTTGGTACACACATCCAGTATGGGCTTATGAACAAAAAAGCCAATGGGGACCACACCCTATCACACACGGGAAGGCGTCCATTTTGAATTGAAAATTTGATCCGACTTAGAATACACCTCTTTTTTAAAAAAACAACAGAAAATAGCTGCTTCATTCCACAGACACCAAACTTGGGCAAAATGAGCTAAACACATGTGTGTAAAATAGACAGGCGTTTTTCTAGACTTTTTTGCTCGAGTTATATTTTTTTTATTATAATTTGGTATTTTTTGTTTTTATTATAATTTTTCTGCAAAATGATCCTCAATTTGACCCAGTAAACGTGAAACTAAAAGTCATTTTTATTGGTCCCATACTTCAAGCCCGGCGAAAAATTTATGTATTTGAAGTCCCCGAAAAAAAAATATGAAAAATGACTCAGTGGCGACCCCCTATCGGGCCTATGGAAAGTGAAAGTAACTTTTTTCCAATGTAGAAAAATGAAACTTGGTACATCCATAGGACACCTCAGGGCAAACAGAGGGCTTTTCATCTAAACAGCTCCAAATTTGGTGAGTATCATCTAGACACGTGTGCCAAAAAAGTTATCAATTTTTTTTTTTTTTTACATTTGTGGCTGTGGTCGTAATGAGTCTGTGAAGAGGCAGCCATTTCTTTGGGAAATAAATGCCATTTCCCAATTGCCAGGATCCTTCCTTTAGAGGAGGCCCCTCCAGAGCCAAGACTAGAGTCTTAGAAAACTCCTCAGAATCCTTTGGAACTTGTAAACTTGTACTTTTAGACAAGTAATATTTACATTTTGCCTTTTTAAACAGGGGGGTGCAGCGATTCCTGAGTCATCTCAAATCTCCAGCCAGTACTTTGTTTTTCTTGCCTTAGCCCAAGCATAATCTATTATTGTCAAAGGTTCAGACAGCTCCCAGGAAAACCAGGGATTGTGGAGACCTTTAACTCCTCAATTACAAGGTGGTGTAGCAGGCCCCAGCAGTAGCACAGGCCCGAGGTGATGAAGCAGGCTCCAGCCAGACGAAGATTCAAGCAGTAGCACAGGCCCGGTTATTTTTGACATTATCGTGAAGTTTACGCTTTAAAGCAGGAAATGCAATCTTCCGAGTGCATGTGTCTCCGCGGTCTCAAGGGAGGCGAGGGCCTTTATCGCCGCTTGCGGCTTTAATTATTATTATTATTTCATTGTGTTTTTAATTCCTCTGGATCTTCTTTTATTCTTCAACAAACTTCCTGTGATGTTTGAATTAAAACCCCACTCTTTTCAGGACAAAGTGGCCTTTCCTTTACGGACAGAGGTCAGACATTAAAAGGACAGTCCTTTCTCTTTGAGGTGGAGGTGGACTGGACTCATAAGGGATAACTAACCTTCCCTTTTGTCCCTGGTTCTTGTCTGTTTGGTTTCTGTGTCCTCTTAGTTTTGTTAAATGTCCATCTGGGGGATCCACAGTCTCTCAGAGATTCATAAATGTGTTGTTCTTCTTTCTCTTTTCCTTCTGAGGCTGAAGCATGCTGGGTAAATTTTAAAATGTGTGACTCCAGAGCCACAGAGCTGTTATCTGAATTATTATACACATACTTTTTAACAATAAATGACAGATATTGTTTTATAGACTCCACCCAAATCTAAAGAGACAAGTGGGATCCAGCTCTGAACCTGCATTTGAACCTGCTTTACAAAAATAAAACTCCAACCATTATCCTGACGTTACTCTAGGATCTGTGATGAATATATGAATTCATTCTAATAAAAACTTTCAAAAACCTATTCAAGGACATTTTTTTAAAGACTTGTTGAGCCTCCAGTTTGTAATGACTCTGTTGTTTGTGTGAAACCAAAGGAAGAGAATGGTTCATATCGACCAGTCTCCTCATTAAACTTGGACCACAAACTGTTTACAGCAATTACAGCCCATCAATTATCAGAAATTATTTAATGTTTGACAAATTTAGATCAGATTGTGTTTATACCTGGGGCAAGGCCTGTGTTCAGATCAGTTCTAGTGGAAATGAGCCCCCCCCCCCATAGTTGTTCTTCTAAAGTGTTCTGATGATGACTTACTGTGGACCACCTTCTGTTTTAAACTCAATCCATCGATCATTGGAGTGATCACTTTTAAAGGAGACTTGTCTGGGCCCAGGAGCAGGTCTGTGGATAAAGATGGTGCAGTGGTTTTAGTGCTGAGCTAAAGAAAATAAAGAGGTATATTAAATGTCCAACTCCAGATAGAATAAAACACTCTTGCTCACTGCTCACACTGTCTATTATTTTTTTCATTTAGACATAGTCCAGCCTTATACTGGACTGGTACGTTTTTAAAGCCTACATCACAAAAGAACACTAAATGGTAAACACTGAGTTATTAAGATGGATGTTATGTATAGTTTTGTTGAAGCCAGTAATAAGTTTGCTCTGATGTCACAGATCCTCTCTCCTCTGCTCCTCTGCTCTCTCACTCAGTCTTTCTGCACAAAGTCTCAGGCTTTTGCTGGAAATGGCTCAAAAAGCCTGGCTTCATTCTGACTCAAGCAGAACACATGTTTTATTCATGTAGGCACTAGATTTGATATTAAATATGATAAATGTGTCTGTCTTATTAAACTCATGCTTGTGTCTGACTGTAGGCCTCAGTCTGAAGAACAAGATGACACATAATGTATTGGACTAGAATCAGAAAATGAGTGACGTGATTAAAAAGCTGTCATTACACTGTGTGCCTCGGGAGATGCTTGAGTTCTGAAGAACTGTGAGACAGTGTGGCTTTTAGATCCAGACACAGAGGGGTCTCTGGAGCTGCTTGTGTTAAATCAACTCTCTGCCCAGAGACCCGCCCTCCTCTGACACTGGCCCCAAAACTGACCCTATTAAACCAACGATCGCAGCGAGTATTACCCAATCAAAGGCAGAACAGGACGAGTCTTCACAGAATGTGGGAGGGACCATTTCTGTTGGATGGTGCATTAAAGACAACTTGGAAACAAAGGCCGTCCCGTATTGATTGAAAACAGTTTATGTGTTACAAAAAGACAGATGAATACAAACAAGCACATGAATAAGATGTAGTGTTGTCATCAATAGTTCATTTGTGCTTTTTTGTCTCCTCACTGTTAGAGTCACGAGCTCAAATGGAACTGCTGTCCTGCCATGTCTTCATGTCTTAAACAGGAAGACATGACAAACACTGACATGACAAACACTTGTGCTCAGTGTCGGCAGTTTTCTTTTGTCTTTTTCACTGACAGTGAACATTTTAATGTGTTTGTCTGATTCTAAGGATGTGGAGGTCACAGAGCTGTTATTTGACTTATTCTACAAATAGTTCTGACGATGACTTACTGTGGATCATGTTCTGTTTTAAACTCAATCAGTTGAGCCATGGAGTGATCACTTTTGAAGGAGACACAGCTGGGCCCAGGAGCAGGTCTGTGGATAAAGATGGTGCAGTGGTTTTAGTGCTGACCTCTGACCTGGAGAACAGTGGTGGACCGTTAGAGATCCTCATCTCACCTCTGAGCTTTGGGGGGGTCAGTGGTTTTAGAGGGAGGGGCTCCGTCCTCTCTGTGCTCACTCTGATCCATGCTCAGTCCAGAGCCCTACAAAATGACACAAAGTGAACAAACTGTAAAGGACACTCATTAATCCTTTCCTCTGTCCTACACTGCCCCCTACAGCCACAGACCAGTCACTGCAGCTACAAATAAAACCAGAAATTAAAATGTGATTAAATAGCATTAAAACTTATAAAACCAATGTTTACATCAATTAAAGCAAAACCTGATTAAACCAAGACTGAAGCCAATAATCAACAAGGCCTACAACCAGGAAATAAACCAAGAATAAATCAGAACTAAACTACCATTGGTCTAAATCAAGAGTAAAGCAGGTCTAAAGTCAGAACTAAACCTGAACTGAACCCAAACCTTATAAAACACAAACTACAGGTTGATTAAATCCAGTCCAAACCTGATTAAAGCAGGACTAAAGCAGTTTTGAACAAGGTCTAGAACCAGGAAGAAACCCAGGACTAACTCAGGCCTGAACTAAATGTGGACTAAAGTAGGTCTAAAGTCAGAACTAAAGCCAGGACTAAAGCCAGGACTAAAGCCAGAGCAGAGTGCTGTTGAAAAGAATCAAACTGGTCAAACCTGAGTGGATCCAAAGTGTCCAAAGTGTCCCAGAGAAAAGTGTGCGACTGAAGGAAAAGACTTGTTTGTGTGTTTCTTCCTGGAGGGACTCAGAGACGCACCTGTGTTGGCTGCAGGCCAGGTGGGAGGGGCTGCAGTGGGCGGGGCTTCACACTGACTCCACAGGTGGGGCTGCAGTGGGTGGGGCTTCACACTGATTCCACAGGTGGGAGGGGCTGCAGGTGGGGGGCTTCACGCTGACTCCACCGGTGGGAGGGGCTGCAGTGGGCGGGGCTTCACAATGACTCCACAGGTGACAGGAGGCTGCTGTGCTTGTGTACGGCTCATTTCCTGTGACCTTTGACCTGCAGCAGAAGGAAGAAGGAATATTAAATACATACATATGACTAATGCAGCTGAGACTAAACTCTGAAGGACCCTGGCAATAAAGCAAATCCTCAACATTTTAGAGTTTCCTGTTTCAGAAACAGGTTCAGAGTGAGTTCAGTCGACTCTGAGTCTGTTCACTCTGAGTTTAGCTGAAGGAGGAAAATCATTCTCGATGGAGCTCTGTTTAACTGTTTAACAGCAGGAAGAGCCTAAAGTTAGACATTTAATGAGTTACGTCCTTTTAATATAACTTCAAACACACTGCAAGTGACAACTGCACTTTATATTTACTCAATTATATTTAGGCCCAAAATAATGTCACTTTATTTTGACAAAAACTCAAGCTGTGTTTCTATTTTGTCTAAAACACGTTTAATGGGAGGTGATAAAAGAATGAAACACTGGAGAGTTCCTTTTTTGTCTCATTTAAGAACATTTTTGTCCAAAAGGCCTCCATCATTAATGTCCCTTAAAGCAGTGCTTCTCTAACACTGTTCAAAGGATTCATCCTGAAGGATTCTGGGACAGAAGACATTCAACCCTAACCCATTGAGTTTGATCCAGGTCTTGTTCCAGCTTTAGTCAGAAACTTGGGAAAGTCCGGCTCTGTTTTACAGTGAGCAATAAATCCAGACCAGTCCTCGAGAGCCGTCAGTTGTTATCGATACCTTTTTTCTACCAAATATCCCTTTACTACATTGTAAATATGAACTCTCCTGGAGGTACTTTGAAGAGGAAGTGAGGCAGTAAAGTCTTTTAAACACCATGTGAATGAAAACAGTCAGCTGGGCCGTGTCACTGGAGTCCACAGATCCGTCTCATTGCAGAGAAAACCATGTCCACCTCTTTATGTCCAAATGCAGCTGTCCTGTCCTGGTACAGTATCAGCCCCAGTCTTCCACAAAACTAAGTAAACTTCAATACATACAAAACTCTGCTGCCCCGTTCCTCACACACACCCGCTCCCATCAACACATCACCGGTGTCCACAACTCAAGACCCATCTGTGCCCAACTGTTTTAATGTTTTTATTTAGTTTTGTTTTAATATTGTCTTGTTTTCTTTTATCGCTCTTAGTGTTTCCTTTTATACAGTGCCTTGAGAAGCGCTTTACAAATAAAATGTATTATTATTATTACATTTATGATCCTGAATAATGTTTCAGCCCTCGCTGTAATGTCCCGTTTTGTAGCTCTGTAAACAATGACAGCTGAAGCTTTGTTTTTAGATCCTTTATGGTTTCCTTTCACAGATCGCTGCTCATGGGACAGACTTTCATAAAGTGGAGCTGCACATTACATTAGATCAGACACACACTTATCATTTAAATGAGTGAACTCTTCATGAAAATTGTATGTTTTAATCTTCTTCGTGGCGCTCATGGTTGCTGCAGAGCTCCAGTTGGAAACTGGAGGCTGATGAAGGTCACTTTAAAACACCTCTTTTCTGGCTCCATTGAGAAGGACTTGAGCTAAACTCAGAGGAAATCAGCTCTGAACCTGTTTCTGAAACAGGAACTGTGAGTTGGACCGGTCTGAGGAGGAGGACTCTGAGTTAAGATTTAAACTGATTGGTGGAGCCTCCTGCAGGAAACAGGGCCAATAACAAGAGTCTGCTTCATGTTTACAACAGACATTAACACAAGGGACACACTTCTCTTTTCGATAGACTTTTAAATTAAACACATTTACTGCAGTTAGAAATATGAGAAACAAATATAGCGTTTCAGCGTTAGTTCAGGCAGGCCACGTAGTCAAACTCTGCTGTCAGCTGATATCTAACAGCTGATCTGATCGCTAAAGCACTCAATTGGTCCGTTCAAACATGGCGCCCTATTTAAGTGCATTTTCAGTCTGCTGCTTGGCTGCTTCCACTGCATTGCTTGCAAAGCGCAGCTTTGTTTGAAAACAATGAGATTACTCTTATATTTTGCTGTACTCACCCAACTGCTAACCATGTCTACCACCTGCACAAATGATGAAGACCAATGGCAAATTGAATCCATCGAAGAATCCCAGCAACAAATAAGTCAAGCAGAAGAAGTCTGGCGAGTAAATCATAGGCTATAGTCCTCTCAGCATCATTGACTGGCCACTGCCGAAGTTACTGGAAACCTTGTATAAACATGATATCCCGGCACCGACCGGAGCTACGCATAAAGAACTGTTTGCTTTGCTTTGTGAAAAAGTTTACGTCCCAGCAGCAGATTTTCCTCCTCCTCCTGAGAAAGAATATTGACACAGCTTCCACTCCGACTGATGTTGCACCCAAGCGGGCAGGTGGTTCAGCGGTCACAAACCGAGCAGTCAACTCTTCTTCAGTTCAAAGCAACGACCTAATGTTGTCCGCATTGTCCAGCATTCAGCTTTCACTCCGACATGAACTCCAGAATTCAGGCTTTGGAGTCCGGTTCAACATCAAAGTCCTCGGCAAATCCTCTCTCCTCTGACCCGTCTTCTGAGAACTCCTCATCGCTACGGGCCAGCGCTGTCCATGATGCAGGACGATGAAGTCATCAATTCCGGGACTATACCCCGAAGAACGATGGGAAGTGCAGCTCCAGTGTCTACAGGCTCTCCATTCTTTCCACCGCTGCTGCGATTTCTCATCAGTTGAGAAGCCAAATCATTGCAGGTAATGATGTTAATCTTGTAAAAATATTGCTGTGCTCAAATGAGTGAGAAACGTGTCGTTGACTGCGGCGATGTATCCGTTATGCTTAAAGACAGCGATCCCCTGCTTTCAAAAATGTTAACACTAGCTGAGTTTAACGTGGCATTTGGTGTTTTCAGAGATGTTATATGCGAAATCTTCCGTCTCAGAGAGCCGAGCTGGACACCTATTTAGCAATCATTTCTGACTTGGCTTTGACTTATGGAGGAACTCTCTTTTATGAATATCATAAGTCATTCTCTGCAAAAGCTGCTATGTTTATTCAACGTTTCAATCAGAGATTGGACGTTGTCGACTTGACCTCATAAGCAGACATTTCACTGGTCATCAAGCTCTCTCCTGCTCGATCTGTGGCTCTCATTCTCACACTCTCAATCTATGCCCAAAATCTGTGTCTCCTCAACCCTCTAAATCTGACTTTCAAACTGTTTGCTACTCCGTTGTGCTATAATTTTAATGAAAATGTTTGCAAATTCTATAATTGTAAATATGTTCATGCTTGTAGTTACTGTGGGGACGGCCACCCAAAATCTGTGTGCCCAAGACGAACTCGCTTTATGAAAAAGGAGAAAAAGAAATAAAACCATTAACCCCAGTCAATGTTCCAAAACTGGGACAGGCATTTAGAAATCATCCTAACCGCTGCTTCGTCAATTATTTAATAACTGGACTTATTCAAGGTTTTTTTGCAGGACTGATATGGTTGCCTAATTTTTCTTTTTCCTGTAATAATTTGCTTTCTGCTGTAAAAGAACCTGAAATTGTCGATACATTGTTGGAAAAGGAAGTTAAGAAAGGATTCCTGATTGGGCCTTTTGATAAATCTCCTTCTCAATGTTTGTATTTACCCTATAGGGATTGCTACTCGGAAATATTCAGGGAAGAAACGCTTAATTTTTGACTTGTCTGCCCCTCATAATGACGCCGCTCAAAGTATCAACAGTCTTATTCCACTAGCTCTGTTTTCTCTGTTTTACGCAACCATTGACGATGCAATTAAGTTCATAAAAAGTGCAGGTAGGGGTGCATGGCTTGCAAATGCAGATATTTCAAACGCCTTTAAAGTTATGCCTTTACATCCATCGCAGTGGCATTTATTTGGCATCAAATGGAGGGAAAAATTATACTTTTCAGTCAGGCTCACTGGCTGTCGCAGTAGTCCAAAAATATTTGATACACTATCAGAGGCGCTATGTTGGATTCTCCTTAACAACCACAAATTACCATACGTGCTTCATCTTTTAGACGATTTTCTGCTAGTGGATTATAAAAATGCAAAGCCAGAAAGATGCATTTCGGTTTTAAAACACACTTTCGCTGATTTAGGTGTTCCCCTTTCTGAGGAAAAAACTTTAGGTCCTCTTAAAGTTATCGAGTTTTTAGGCATTACATTAGATTCCAATCTAATGCAAGTATGTGTTCCCTTGAAAATTAAATCGCATCAGAGAAATCATGAGAAATGCAAAAATGTCCATAGCTTTTTCAAAACGAGATTTGCTCTCTCTACTAGGCCATCTTAATTTCGCGATGCGTATAATTCCCCAAGGCAGGTCTTTTATTGCTAGACTCCTCGATTTATACAAATCAGTTAAAGATCTTAAGGACATAGTTACCTTAGATCCAGGCTGAAGATCTGATCTCAAGTTCTGGTCTTTACTCCTTGAAAATTGGAATGGCATTTCCTTTTTTCACTATGATGATATGGAGTCTTCTGCAGCCCTTAATTTGTATACAGACGCTGCGTCTTCTGTCGGTTTTTGGGGGGTTTAATGGTCAGTGGTTTGCTAGTAAATGGCCAAAGGAGCTGCTATCTGTGCCTGATAATAACATGTCCACCGCTCTGTTGGAATTATATCCCATAGTGATAGCTGGTATTCTGTGGAGCAAACAATGGTCTAGAAAACAAATTTGACGAGGCAACAGTTAATATTATTAACAAAGGTCGCTCATCAGTTCCGTTTATTAACCGATTCGTCAGGCGCCTTACTTGGTTATCTGTCATGGATAACTTCATTTTTAGAGCTGCTCACATTCCTGGATTAAATAATCAAATTGCTGACTCTCTTTCTCGATTTGAATTTCAGAAATTCCACCTTCTGTGTCCAGGTTCAGCGTCAGCCAGCTTGGTCTGCCCTCCTTTCAGCCAAACCGTAATGGATTAGAACTGACCTTTCAATCTTATTTACATTCAGCAGCCAAGTACATGCGCAGTGGTCTAGCAATTTCAACATTAAAAATGTACGACACTGCTTGGTCTCATTTTAGTTCTTTCTGTGCCACTTTCTCTGTAAATGTATTGCCTGTCAATGTATCATTTGTTAGTGCATTTATAGTCCACTGTTTTGAGTCCCGAAAAATGCAGCCTTCGTCCATCAAAAGTATGATCGCCGGCATCCAATTCCACCTGCGCTGCCTGGATCCATCGACTCAGCTTGCTTAAAATACTTCAATTCGCCTCCTGCTCAATGGACTTAAGAAAAGAAACCTAAAGGCAATGATCAACGCCTCCCTCTCACACTTCCGCTTCTGAAAAGTTAATATCACGCCTGAGAGGGGATGCTTTGGGACTTATTCTGTGTTATAATGTTAGAATCTGTTTTGCTTATGGCTTTCTTAGAGGTGGCGAGTTTTCAACACGCACAAATTCCTTCAATCCGTCACATGACCTCACAATATCAGACGTTTTAATTTTTTCTCACCACTGCACCATATTGCTAAAGCACTCAAAAACTGACAGGAACAGGGAAGGTTCTGTTGTATACATTTCTGAAACTAACTCTGCTTTTTGTCCTCTGTCGTCTATGTTGGCTTATCTGAGGAGACTTCACGTTAATCTGTTGGCTTTATCTTTACTAAATAAGATTTGGCTTCTTTAAAATGCTCAATTTGATCTCTGCTGGCTCTTCGATTTAGCCTGGTATGGTCTGTTTGGGGGGAATTTTATTTGCTGCTCTCCGAGTTTTAAATGGGAGATTGTCCCCAGAAACTGCTGCTGTTACCCGACTAGCTTTCATGGAGCTCATGAAAAGTATGGGTAACTTAGAACAGAGCCATACCGCCAAATGTAACTTTAACAATCATGCAAATAACAGTTATACAAAAAATTCACTAAAGAATTGTCTATGGTATTTTGACTCAAGTGGTCCTGACTGAACTGAGGTCAGGTTGTCTTGTGGAGAAGTCCAAAGTGAACTTGTGACACTTGAACAACTAGTTTTAGACTTTGGTGTGAGCTTGGTGATGGTTAACAGTAAAAACACAGCTGTCAAAGTAGAAATGTTTGCAGGTCGTTGCACGTTGGGATTTTTAAGGGTTCACTGAGTAAATGTTAGGAATGTGTTTAGAACAAGCAGCATACTGACACTTTGAGAGCATTTTCTACGTCTTCTTTGTCTGTTATTGTTTTGCTCTCTACAGTTTGTCTCTGTGTTTGTCCCGACGCAGTGTTGTCTTTAAAAAAGGACCACATCTATCTCTTAAATGACTGCTCTACAAGACCCAAGTGCTTTAAAGTGAGATCACTTTTAAATCTGCACTGTCCTGACAGAGTCCTGCTGTCACATGCTCAGGGCCGGATTGGGACTCATTTTCAGCCCTGGAGTTTCATGCCTTAGACCGGCCCACTTTAGTTCCCGACTGACTATATTAAAATAATAAAATGAAAACCTAAGAATATAAGTCTGCAATAGGCACATTGTTTTCTACAGTATTTTTGTCTTGTTT